>CM064886.1:39873000-40448000 GCA_030347415.2 Decapterus maruadsi
ACAGACACACACTACTGTACCATCACTGTATATGTGCCTACAGCACATACACACTGGAAAAATTGCACTTTTCATTCTACTACATATATTAAGATAATTTGCACTATATTTTCTTCATAACCAGCAACTTGCGAATTAAGATTCATAAGAAAATATGACCAACAGATGAATTATGATGTACTTTGTGATGAAGGGAAGATTTTATTAATCCCTGGAGTGAGCTTTACAAGCAGAAATGATTGTGAAATGGATCACTCTGCACAGCTTTTATTAAAATAAAAGATCAGCTCCTGCGTCTTCAGTCAGTGCTGGATGCATCCTATAAATCATTTTTTTGGGTGTATGCATGTGTTTTATGTTTGTGTGTGTGTTTTGTTTCCTTACATTTGACCATGACCATGTAGACATCGATGGTGCAAATAGGCGGCTGGGGCAGACGCTCTCCTTTCTCCAGGATGTCTGGGATTTCTCGCGTGGGAATGCCGTCATACGGCTTGCCTCCGAATGTCATCAGCTCCCAGATGGTCACTCCTTTGAAGGTGTTGGAGGGAAATAAAACAAAGAAACAGAGACAACAAGGCAGACGGTGAGAATCTTGAGGAGGTGAGATGCAGAGCCGGAGAGCGGCGTGGTGAATGCAAATCGAAACGAGCAGAAACGCGTCTCGACACCCACCGTAGCTCCACACGTCGCTCTGATGGGTGAACTTCCTGTAGTGGATGCATTCCAGAGCCATCCATTTGATGGGCATCTGAGGAGAGGCAGACACACAGAGGGATTTTAGGATGTAGAAGGCAGAAAGCTTTGTGTTAACCATAGTTATTTACACCTTAAAAATTCCCAAGATGCTATTCTGCACAACAGGTGGCCTATCTTTTATTTAGCATGGGTGAGGTATTGGGATATCGACATAGCTTTCAACCATAGTTTTGCTCTGCTCAATATTACCCAAGTACTGTGATTGATTAGCTTTATGCTCACCTAGGCGTTATCGATAGTGAGCATGCTCTTTAAGATACTAAATGAGATTACACTGGCCATTTTTCTCCCATTACATCAATAGCCTGTAGGTTTAAAAAGTAGAGGCAGTGAGTGAAATTGTAATAACAATCTTCTATGACATCTCTGGCAAGGACAATGGCACACATCGCAGTATCCTGTCTGCCATATGATTTCCATATTGACTCTGGAGGGGAATTCTCAGCTGCAGAGCTCAATGAACAAGGCAATTATCTGGTCTGTTCACATGTGAAAGCACATACATGTAAGGTGCATGCATTGGCCTTTTTAAAAAAAAAAAATGCAGCCACTCCCCTTGGCACTCATGCGTGCGCTTTGGGGAAATGAACAGGAAATGTGGGGGAATGAAATGCTTCAGGTTGGAAATGTGATACGATGCCTCCGCTCTCATCTTCCGTTGATTTATCTCCCGTGGCACCACTATTTTTATGGCAACACGCGTAGATGTGCTGACACCAGCTCTCATTTATCACGGCATCAGTGAGCACCAACACGGAGTCAATCACTGCATCAAACTCGCCCTCGCTGTATGGAAATACTTCCTCTGCATCTCCAAGTGGAGACACAGTGGCTACCTCCAGGCCACCAGCCGAGCAGATGCAGCGACGAACAAGGCAATTTAATAAAGCGGAGCTGATCAGGACAATTTGCATAGTAAGTCTCGAGCGAGAGGAAGTAGAAGGGGCCTCTGATTAATGCAGTCTGGGTCCCCAAACAAAACAAAGCGGACTGGAACTGGAAGCGTGGCTGCGTTATTTGTTTGGATGAAGTGTTTCTAAATTGCATTTTACTGAGACAAAGTTCACCACAGTTTGCTTAACCAAACTATTTCACAGGTCTGAGATATTAAGGATACTTTTCTGAAACAAGCAGGAGACAACGAGTTCACCTAAAGGGATAGTTCAACATTTTGGCATTTTGGCCCATTGCCATAACCCCTATAGTTTTAGGAGTAGGTTCATAACTTTTAATGGGCTCTATGCACAGCTACACTACTTCCTGAATTTAAAGCAGCTCCTTTATTTCCTGTCTTACATTATTGGACAAACTGATTAATCCAGGTGTGTCTGACCATTGTGACTACTCAGACACACCTGGATTAATCAATTTGAAAGACAGGGAATAAAGGAGCTGCCTTAAATTCAGGAAGTAGTGTAGCTGTGCATTGAGCCCATTGTCGGTGCAAGCTATTTTTAGAACAGCGGAGCAGAGCCGTGAGCTGCATGAATTTACCTCTTAACCTCACAACTTGTCCACCAGAGCGTTTTGGAGTTGTTGGATTGTGTATTTGATGAGTTTGATGAGGAAAACTAAGAAATCCCATTAGCCTCCGTAGTGTAGCTCTGAGCAGCTCGCGGCTCTGCTCCTCCGACAATTAAAGGTAATGAACCTACTGCTAAAACTATAGGGATTATGGCAATGGGTTAATTTGCCAAAATGTTGAACTATCTCTTATAATAATTATACAGAGAAGAGACATCTGCACAGATAATCTCCTCCACCTTTGACCTGTGAGCTTTGAAAGTTTTCAACTGCACAAAAACACATGTGAGCACGCCTCCACTTACACCAACCTTGCCCCCGTCCGCGTTGTATTCCTTCTCGTCTGCATCCAGCAGTCGCGCCAGGCCGAAGTCAGTGATCTTGATGTGATTGGGCGACTTCACCAGCACGTTCCTCGCCGCCAGGTCCCTGTGGACCAGCCTCCTCTCCTCCAGGTACATCATCCCCTGAGAGAGAGAAAGAGAGAGAAGAGGGAAAGAGAAGATGATCGCTGATGCGGTAAATGTCAGCGCTAACATAAAATTATTGTCATAACTGTCATCATCATTAACCGCACACCCACGCAGACATTTGGATACATTTTTTTCCCATCGTTATCATTCCTCTTGTATACGACAGCAGCTTTTATAGCTCCGAGGCGTCAGGAGCTCAGACTTCTGATGAGTGACGAATGCGGCAGAAACTCCTAAAAATTGAACTCATCAAGTCTTTTCTCTCGTTTTTCAGATGAAGTCACCGTGTGTTCAGAGAAACCAGGAGAGAGAGCTCCCTGTCTGACGTTGGTAAATGATGAAACATGCAGTGTATTTGAACTGTAGCAGGAAGGAGCTGTGTGCTGCCAGTGGGAGCAACATCTGTATCTTCTTCTTGCGAAAAGGTGTCAAACTCTGTGTGTGTGATCTGGTTTTGTTGTGTCGCTGACATGTTGTCTCCATGTCCTTTATGATTGGGGCCATTTTCAAGATGGCTGGGCGCGGAGAATAACGGACGCCCTTCCAGTTTGTTAACGTCGGTTATGAACACGATATGAGCAAAGGCAGTGAGGGGAAAAACAACAAAGCCTTGAATGGAGAGATGGCAACTTTGCTTTGCAGCCTTGATTTGTTGCTCAATGGCCTGGATGCAGCAAGGACTCTTGACAGTCGCACAAACACACACACACACACACACACATGAAGACTTAACCACTCACTAGCTCCCTGGCACACAAGCACACACAGACACACATACAGCCTCTTTTCTTCATGAATTCACAGATGCATGCTTGTGCCCTCGCGACACACGTAAACACTCCTTCTGTGCTCACAGCTGAACAAAACAGGCGGGCGGACAGGCAAGGCTGGGCCAATTGAAGTGTATTAGACTGGATGTTAAACAAGTGGATGCCACTTTGCAGGTGGATCAATAAAAAAACACCTCAGCGAGGAGGGACACAGTCGTTATAGCCAGCAGACAATGAAAAATTTCAGCCAAGGCCCACGCCTCCACTGGTGCGAAAGAATCATTGGCCATTTGAAATACTTATGGTGAGAATACTTCATATATATGTGTGTTTGCACGTCTGTGTGTGTGTGTGTGTGTTGAAATGCTCGTGGTGGCGAGCCGCTCCACGCCACCGCCTCTTCCCAGACGAATGTGAGGATAAATCGATAGCGCCGACGGTCTGGCTCGCCGCTGGCTGAGCCCTCATCCATCATCCGCCGGCCCTCGCTGAGACGGACGCCCAGTCACACACGTACACGCACACACACGCTGACAGAGACCACCTGGAGACCACCTATACAGTAAAGCAAGACATATTTCAGAGAACATACTCAGTGACTCTCCCAATATTTCTATCTGTCAGCCCGCCTCTGCGTCTCTTAGTATCTTTCTCTCTTCAGGACACTTCCTGCTTCCTGATTCTGTGCACCCTCTTCTTGTTAATGTGCGGCATACCTCACCGATATGAGACAATGTGTTGGGACGAGGCCCAAATCACCCCCTTTAACTGAAAGTGTATTTAAAATAGATTACTTCTGGGGGATTCGGGCAGCCGATCAATAACAGCGCTGATTACAATAAGCCTGAAGACGACCGGGCCGCGCAATATTTATCCCCGATGTCGACGTCGGGAGGAATTAGGAATCAATGGCCCACACAGTCCATTAATACTCTTCGACTTAAAGTGACGGGGCAATGAGGGGAGGCCATCGCACTGACAGGGGGGAATGTACGGCAGCTCAAGGAGCCAATTAATTTTCAGCCACTCCAGGCGGTAAACACCAGCGCCCCAGCGGAGGATGTGGGGGCAGCCTTGGTTTCAGGTCGAGAGGGTCCTGCTGATTGTGCTGCTTCAACACTGCTTAAGTGTTGTGATCCCCAGAGTCTCCACGTCTTTAAGAAGTGGAAGTGGTGGGATAAGATAATTTGTGATTGTGTAACCTGTAGATCACACAGGAATCTGAAGAGGAAGTAATTAGACCTGCCATGTTTGGTAAACAACGTTGCAATACTGTTAGACACACTGACGGAGCACACGGTTCACTAATTGGGGCTTTCAGCTGTTTCGCAACCATACGCGGTGTTACCTGTGCATGACTGACAGCCTGAGATAGTCCCTGTGACTTCTTAAAGAGCTTCACTGTTACCTTTAATTCAGGCTGGGTTACACAAGAAGAAACAGGGAGTTTAAGCAGCGGCAGACATGGTGTAGATTCTTCCCAAATTTGCGTTTTCAGAAATTGTGCAACCATGCTGCAGCCTCTGAGAAATACAAACCAAAAGGAAACGCTTAAGACTGTGCTTCCTTAATTTGGTCATTTTGTCAGCTCCAAAACAAGTCAATCACTGTGCTCTATCTAAGCAATTATTTTTCCGTGGAAAGGCAAGGTGATCTGTGAGGCTCTGCAAAGAGTTCAGAACATCATGTTCACAGCTGTCCTAAAAGAGCAGTTTCTAAAGACGATGTGTTGATGTGCAAAAGCAGAAAGTGCATCTAGTCTTTTTTAGTTTCCCAGGTAGAACAATAAAACAATTAACTTCCTGTGCACCATATGCAGGTGAACATAAACCCATATGCACATCATTACATGACAGATTCAAAGCTGCTTTCAGAAATATGCAGGTTTGCAGACGCTGACAATCCACACGCCAGGCTCAGAAGTTCACATGAGAGCCTTTAAGCACTCGCTGAATTCGCAGCGAGACAGATGTAAGCCCTTGTGAAGTGCATCTTAAAGTGTGTGACACCCGTGAGCCCGAACGATGAGACTGTAACATGCAATCCAGAGGAAGGTGACTTGGAAAGGGAAAAGTTGGCGTTGAGCGCGCAGCGATTTCAAGGTCATGTGGACACATCCACTCAGAACCTTTACCTGTAAGAGTCCCAATTTTTTAAGTTACTGAAGCAAAACCTTTGCTTTTTGTATGACAGGAAAATAAAACACAGTTTGACAGGCTGGGGGAAAGGAGCTCAAATATGATACAAAGGCTTGAAATTGTGAATGGTTCTTTGGCGACTTCAGGTCAAAATTAGTTGACTGTCAAACAGCAGCAGCAGCCGAGAGAGCTGTGTGGGCCTTTTGCTACACTAGTGCATTTAGGGTTAAGGACCCACCGGAACTGTTGCACATCCCAAATGACACTGGGAGGATATTTGAAGCCCTGAGAGCATCGAGTGCTGCAACAGTAGTTTGAAATAATTTTCTGTGCTAGAAACATAATGCTGCATGAAACTTTTCAAGAGCTGTTCAGTCAAGACCTTTTTGCAGGAGTCAGACTGTGCTTTAGGAGTCAGGACAGCAGCACTGTTCCCTCAGTACTGGTCTGTGAATGTTTTTTTTTAATTATACTATTATAGCTGCCATCTATAACAGAAACTCATTGTGTTTAATTGAGACAAAAAGCAGTTGAGAAAACATCATGGCAGAATTGCCAGCAGGGGCTAAAAGGTTTCAGAGGCATGGCTGGTCTGCAACCCATTAGCACCTTCTCTCTAGCATGAAGCAAAGGAGACTAAAGATCCAGGTCTTCAGTAATGGAGGAGAGAACAAGAGGATGAAGCCAGGCATGAAAAAAAGGAGTGAGGTGCTGTGGAGCCGCAGAGAGCACACACCTTAGTGGGAGAGAAAGATGCTGTGGAATAAAAGATGCTGAGTATAAAGAAGAGCTGCGAGACGGTAAGTGGAGGAAGAGCAGGACGGACATGATGGAGGACAGCAGGTTAGAGATTCAGTACAGGTTTTCTGAGGATTCACTATTTGTCTATTAGTCACATGAGAGACATGATTTTATTTTGTGCAATTTTCTTCCATATTTGTTGCCAAGCAACGTGCTCTTTCAGGAAGCAGTGGGATCCATCAGAGGGGAAGTATTTTAATGATAAAACTCTAGGGTGAGCAACAGCTTATTTGGGAATTGATGTCAAGAAAAGCAAAAAAGAGAAAGGAACAAAAGCTCACTTTCTTCAGAGGGTGAGGGTGAGGGGTGCCTGTTTCTAGACGGAGCAATAAAATCGCCACATGTGGTGAACCGTCTATTCCCAACCCCCCCTCCCCTTCCCCTCCCACCAAACGGGTAGGGACGCCGCAACAATGTGAGCAGTACGGGGGACTGCCTGCATGACGAGTACTGGGACCGGTGCGATAAGGAGCGCGCACAATGGGGCCGCTCAGGTGGCGCAGGTGTTGGTCTGTCATGCGCTGGGTGCTGCACGGGAGATAGAGGAGGAGGCATTCCCACAGAGCTGGCACGTGTGTGGAAAACATTGTGTGTGCAGGAGAAAGAGACGAATGGGAGGGAGGGAGAATGAGCCAGTCGGTGTCCAGATGCGCCTCTCTTTAACCATTCACACCCGCGCATAATACATTCACATTTTTACTCTGAAATACTGTTATGGAAATCTGGTTCAATCCATTATAAGCACCTTTTTACCGGCTGTTTCAGCTCAGAGCCATTTGCAAAGATGTGTGTGGGGGGGGTTTGGGTACTGTACTGTTTGAATTATCTCCAAAGAAACCAATAATAAGCTGCAATGAACGGCAAGACCAGATGTTCAGATGGTTAATGAACGGTCCAGGTGACATATTGTGACACAGAATGACAGCACAGCGGTGGCGCAGGAGTTGCCGTACAGGCCCATTTGCTCGCCACTCAGCCGTTGTGGAGGCACAGCGCGGGAACAAAAAGAATGCACCTATCTGTCAACCTGAGCTGACGTGAGTGTGTTTATTATGTGTGTGTGTGTGTGTGTACGATGAAGCGCATGGGAGGTATTCTCTTGGCGGGAGCAGCTTTCAGAGACAGCGTCGTAACTTTGGCGACGCCTGATGTGTTCCCGCTCCCACCTTTAATTATATCCACCTCAAGAGAGAGAACCAAATGTAAAATTATCTAAGCTCTGTCACCATGATCTCAGCTCCCCTGCGGGACACAGAGATCCTTCCAAAATGTCACCGTGCAGGCAATAAAAGACCGCTGCTGGCACATTTACATGAGCAAATGTCAATAATTTTTTGGCGGCTGCAGTGGAATCAGAAAAAGGAGGAAAGCAAATTTTTGATCAGTGAGATACATTTATACTCCTCAGGGGGTTGAAGTTGCAATTCCACATAGAAGAAGAAAACCTTGCAGTCTGAGTAGTTTGCTGCAACAAAAGCTGACGTGCCATGCAGCCATGCAGGTAAAAACGTCCTTTCTGGGCGAGCAGCGTGGTCCACGTGTCAATTAGCAGCACTCAAGCGAGAGCCTGTGAAGTTGGAGATGGCCCTCATGGGCAACCGTGAGAACAGTAATGACGGGTTTCATCGACAGCTCGGCGGCTTAGACGGGTGAACCAAACGGAGAGGAGCTCGGAAAAGCAAGAGGCAGGGAGAGAGAAGGGAAAATAGGAGAGAGGAAAATCTTGAATCAACACTCGACGCAGCATCCAGCCTTCACTGAAATGCCTGTAATTTGCCGGCCGGTTGCTGTGACACTAAGGAGCTCTGATTTTTAATCACAGCGGATAATTATCATGCTGAAGAGCTGTCGGACCCTTGGGTTGACCTGCCGGCCTGTTGACCCCTAGTACAGAGAGGGAGCCATTGTTCTGCCAATATGAACACATACATGTTTAAACACAGATATGCAGATGGATGAGAGTGATCACAGAGATCAGAAATGAGAGGATACATGGCTGAGGAAGCATTGGGGACAGGAGCAACTGACAAAATGTCATTATTTCCCCGCCTTCCTGCATCCTGTTTGTTTATAATAAGACAGGTAGTGCGGAGAAAATGAAAAATTGATTGCGCGAAATTGATTCGTACCGGAGCCCGGTGGAATTATCTTGTGCTTGTTTTATTAAAATGACATTTGTAGGACTTGATAACAGAAAGAAAATATTAAGTTCTGAGCGGTGAGCACGTCTCAGAGGCGCGCGGTCAGGAGACGCTGCGGGAGAATCCCCCCGCGCCGCCGTTCATCTGCATGGCTGCATATGCCTGTGTCTAATGAGGCTGGGCTCCAGGCGCCATGAGTAATGGGTGTGTATGCAGAGAGGTGACTGATCCAATCAGGCCTTCCTACCCGCTGGATCTGGCAAATCAAATCCCTCCTCTTATGCATCCTTGAGCGCTGCTGATCCTTACAGATAATTAGAAAGACCCGGGGGGCTTATCCCTCCACCGCCTGCTCTCCTCATCACCTCACACTCTTCCTCCTCACCGGTCTCCCTCCACCCCGCTTCCTCTTTTTGTTGCATCAGCAGGGACACGAACGCACTCCTGGGGACCGCTCTGTGTGTGTGTGTGTGTGTGTAGGAATTTGTAAATGTGTTAGCGTTGGAGGAAGGGGAAAACTGCTCAGGGTGCACATTAGTTGGTTTTGTTTTTGTTTTTTATGATGTGGCAGAGTATTATGGGCTGCTCTGTTTGGTAATCGCAGCATGATGTGCTTCCTGACAAGCTCGGAGATGCAAAGATTTGTGGGACTGCATTATTAATGAAGCCCCCGCGTGAATGAAGTGCTGAACGTGGATCGCTACCGGATCGCCTGCTGACAGCATTAAATTCACTATAACTTAGTATAATGTGTTTTACACTGGAGTAAAAGAGCCTGACTGTACAGGGTGGCACTGGACGCATCAATCATTCACTGTATATCAATTCTGCCCTGCACTTTTAAATCCTTTTCAGACACTTTAAATGTACAAGTGAAGTGTGTATAATATGCAACTCCTAAATTTGCTATTCTCATAAACTGGAGTTGGCGTGCAATAAAATTTTACTGCAGGTCTGAATCCCCTTTAACATCATCTCTAAGCACACGTACGAGTTTCTCTGTTGACATGCGAGCTCAGTGCTGGGATGATATTTATTCATAGCTCTTTAAAAGAACCTTTAACTTTTAAAAATTTGCGATAGCAGCTGTGTACTCGCTTGTCTTGAGCTGAGACGAGGCATCAAACCAGTCGCTTTGCACATTAAAGCCTCCAATTTGACCAAAAGTGCTCCGAGGTGCGTCGCTGCCACGTCTCTCCCCCCTCAGCTTTTATCAGCCCGGTCCTGGGGGCTGTCACTCTGCCGGCTCCTGTGACGCACCTCAGCCCAGACGTTTCCCATTTCCTGCGAGTGTTCCGACGTGTCAGTGATAAATACGCCGAGGTGAGAAAGCATGTTTCACCTCCGGGCTTCATCGTGCCTGCTCGTCAGCTGTTAACTGGAATTTAAATGGCGGCTGTTGACAGGAGTCATGTTACTCTCCAGCTCATAATCATAATTGCCTTTTAGTGCATGGTGGGCTGTTTTTAATCATTCTGTGGTTAATTGCTCCTGCTGCAGCACTTTTTATTCACAGCCACAGATACAGCCGATACAAGAACTACTGTATGCTGTGTTGAAATAACATTCAATATTTGGTCATATTCAATTAAACCTGAAATTTCTGAGGAAGGGTGACCTTTAAATTCCCAATAGACTGTATAGAAAATGAATTCATCAAAATACCACAACTATGATGAGATATTGAAAAACCCAAAGCTCAATTCTGAACTCGCTGACATCTGCTTTCTCCTCATACACAAGCATGATAAAACAGTACACTGCTCCAATGTTGCTACTCTAGCAGGTCTGTTTATAGCAACTCTTTCCAAATTTGCTTGGCACTTTTATGTTTTTTTGTTGCAGTGTCTGAAGTTTCTCTTGCTGTGTTTTGTTGCATAGATCTGAAAAATATCAATTTACATTGTTTGAGTTTTAAAAAAGTCTTCTTTTTTTTTGCCAGAGGAAGATACATTGTGGTCATCACGAGCTACATCCCTGATGAAAAAACAAGCATTCTGACTGTCGAAAAAGCAACAAGATAACTGGGATTATTTCAGCAGCAGTTTAACTGTCCATCAAGGCGTGACCGGGCCCTGCACCAGCATTGTTTCCTTTCATTGAGATGCACTGACATGATAGACATGGGAGCACAGGAGGGGAGGTGATTTCATTCAAAGCAAAGACAGCAATCCATCTTCCAGTGAAGGGAGGGAGAGATGAAGGATATGTGCCGGGGAGGGAAGGAGGGACAGAGGGAGGGAGGGAGGGAGGGAGGGAGGGAGGGAGGGGGAGCAGGAGAAAGTGTTAAGGCTCGGCTAATGAGTACAGCCGAGATGTGTCTGCTCAGCACAGGGCTGCATTTGCGGGGAAGCGAGTGACACAGAGGGCTCCACACTAAGCTTGACCAGATTGGATCTCCTGTCATCGGGTGGCATCTCCGGGGAGCCACCGCAGGTTGTAAATCTAAACACACACACACACACGCTCTGTGAAAGTGAGAGTGTCCATAAGAGTTATATTACCACACACGAATGAACAGAAAGATCAGGAACCAGAGATTTTACTTTTTCCTTTTCCTGACTAAGCAGTAGCAGGATGCTTGTGTGTTCGTGTGTGAAGGCAATGGAGTATTTCTCTCTGCTGTGTATGTGCTTGGTTTCCCACACCTCTAACTCAAAGCAGGTGTTATAAATTTAAACGATCACATCATTGCTTCTGCACACATGCTTTCATGCATATTTTACCGCAGCGTCGTGCGGTGTCGGGCTCACCTTGGAGAAATTATTTAAGGTCAATGTTCTACACCATCATTAGCTCTGTCAATCTGTAAAATGCTGTCCGGAGCCGCGGCGGCGGGGTTTTTTCCTGCAGGGCATGTTGCATTCACCGCCGGTGCACCAGTTCGCCCGTGGGTATGTTTACGCGTATCGCTCCCCGAACCGAAGGGCCTGTGTGTGACCTAGATACAAACCGCCGCCCCGACAACGATCCCACTTCCATCCCTCCCTAAAACCAATCAAGACTCCGGTCCTGGCTGGGCCTCAGTGCCACAGCCAATCATTTCAGCAGCAGGACAGCTACTTGCTGAATCTATTCTACTTTCATTATACTGAGCCTGCGGAGAGAGGCTGTGAAAGGAAGACAGAGGGAGAAAAGAGGGAGGAAAGGAGAAGAGAAGAGAGGAAAGGAGAGGGAGCCAAATTAAAAGACTCCCGTAGCCCCACATACACTTAGTTCCAATCCCATATTTAATTCAGTGATTGATTTGTTCATTAAAATACATCCCAAACCTAATTATTCCATTAATAATCCAAAACCTAATGAAAAAATACTCTGAATATGTGTGTGAGAGTGCGTGAGAGGGTGAATGAGATGGAGAGAGTGGTAAAGAGAAGGATACAAGAGGGAGATGAAGAAAGAGACAGAACAAGGGAAAGGAGGACAATTTTATGCACTGAGAGGAGCCTGTGTTGTTTATCCACGCACACAAACACAGGAGCACACGTACATTATGCCACCGGAGGATACATGACCTGCAGGTGGTAACGTAGAGGGGAGATGTATGGAACAATTTGACCCTTGTTAACCCCAGCACACGGCTGGCAGTGAAACAGATAAATGGACAGCTTGTAAAAGGAACGGACAGTTTGTGAAAAGAGGAGAGGAAAATGAGGTAAAAGGCAGGAGAGGATTCACAAAGGAAAAAGAAAGAGAGGAAAGAAAGGAAAGGAGGGTTGAGAAAACAGAAACCATATTCACACAGATCCACAGAGAGCCGCGTGTGTGTCCTGCATTATTTCTGTAAGCCCATGCATGTGTTGTTATGTGAGCGTCAGTCACTGAATGTGTGTGTGTGTGTGTGAGGCAGTAAGAGTGGGGCAGCCCTGAGTGTGGCTGTAGATTAATGGGGGCCATTATCTCAATGCCCAAAACACTCAGTGATGAAGAGTCACTGCCTGGCGACAGGCCTCGGCCAATCAATTTGCAGCGCAGCGGTCAACTGCCCGGGTCAGAGCCCACATACGGCTGGTGTTTGTGCTGTTGTTGTGGCGGTGGGAGGGGGGTTGGCACGTTGCCACGGCGTTATGGCGAAAACAGAAAACGGAGGATTTTTCCGCCTGCTTCGTCTTGCATGGACAGACTCCATGTGTCATTTCTGTCTGGCTAGACACAGCACACCACACACAGTATCAGCCAGGGGAGGTTACTCAGTACATTCACGGGTCAAGGTCAAGGTAATGACAGAATAAACAGGACAACAACAGTAAATCACAGAACTAGTGCAGAGACGAAGCCGCAAGCACAAACATGTAAGTGTGCAGATGTGGAAGAGGGAGACAGACGTGGAGCCAGAGAGACGGTGAGACGATATGTCCTGTAAACAGGTCTGAGGGCAACTGCTCCAACTCCCTGTGGAGTGGAAGATCCTGGGAGTCCAGACCCGCCTGAGGACCTGTCTGATATAAATAACCAAACACCATTTATAGCCCATATTTTCATGTGTGACTTCTTCTACACAGATGTTGTGGTGTCTGCTGGACTCTCCACATAAGTAGCTCATACTGAGGAGACTGTGCTCCTGTCTCTGGTCTCATTTACCTGGGATTGTCATACCTGAGATAAAAACCTGTAGGTTCCTCATCCTGCTGTTTATTTGAATTAAAAGCAACACCACTGCTGCCCTCATCCTCCAACACTGTGCTTTTCAGTCTCCCTTTAACTTCTTCCTGCTGAGCCTCAGCCTCAGTCTTGTACCTCGGCTCAACCCTCTTTTATTTCATCCCTCAATTCACTTCACTGCTTTTTTTTTTCCAAGGACAGTTTTGAGGTAATTGTACTTTAGTAATTAGATTTTACGGCGCTTTGTAGCTCTACTGTGCTACATTTCACTGGTAAATATTTCACTTTTAAAAATGATTGTGTGGAGCAGTATAAGGCTCCTCACATGCTTTAATTATATTTCCCAAAGTAATTGTGTTAAAATCCTTCCTTTTTTTCACTTTGTTATATAGAGCGAGGATGGGGAGGTTTCCTGTGTCTCGCTAATGAAAAGGAAGACGACGCAGCGCAATTATTAACTGCAAAGTAATGATGTTTACATTCTGTGATTCACGTCGTGATGCGGAGCGAGGAAGGGTTCGTCTGTGTTTACTGTTTTGCTGTTGACTGGGACCGGCTCAAATTACCCAGCCATTCTTCCACTTGCTTGATGTTGACTTCACTACTGACAACATGGGAACTTGTTGCAGGCGGACGCGGCTCCAGCTGCTATCTAAACAGCCGATGAGGTGAACAACAGCTCTGGCGAAGCTATAATTGCTAATTGCGTGGGATCAGTTGTCATCCAGCTTTGGTCCATTACATTTATCGAGACTGCACTGCCGACCTCGCTGCTATTCTAGTTTATTTGCATCTTATTGAGTATAACTTTAACAATAAAATCATTCAAAAGCAACAATCCATTTTATCACCGCAACTTCTGCACTTTTAGTGTGGGACTTTTCTGATTGAGGGTGATACTACAGTATATGCACTTAAATGCAACGGCACTGCAGATGCCCTCTGACTTTCCTTATGTTATAAAAGGCACCGGTTTGCACCTCCACTTTTATCTAAGTCTGTTTATTTTTTATGTCATTACCTACATCCTGGTCTATGGATTGTGTTTCTCTCTTTAATATGGAAGTAATTCTACTTTACTGTGAAAGCCTGTTAGCTTAGCTTAGCACAAAGGACCTGGCATCCTCTCTCTGTTCTATTTTTAACTTCATTCCCTCCCTTACGTCCTCCTGCCCACCTATGTAACAACACCCCCTTTTCAAAGCTAACTGAAGATGGAGGGGAAATTATTCTCCCCTTTCTCGGAAATTGTATGTCTTCCACCTAGAAAAGGTTCCCCTTCATTACGCTGAGAGCAGAGAGATCACTCAGAGAGGAGGAGGGCTCTGTGTTATTTGTTCGCTTCGCACAAACACACGTTGGCGTGCAAGAAACACACGCAAGATACAAAAAATGGAGACTGCAAAGATGCATTATTGCTCTACAGTAGAGTATGTCCGTCTTTTTTTATGGTACCACATGGAGAACTAAGCTACCTGGCTTTAATGCTGCTACATGCAACAACACATGCACACCTGTGTCAGAGACAGCGGGATCTGATTAAATTAGTGATTGGTGCAAAAAAGCAGTGAATGCTTTGTTTGCTCATCACTGAAATTAATCTCCATTTTCACCAATTTTTCTTTTTAATCTTAGAAAGACACATCATGATGAAACAGCAGTGAACCAACAGACTGAGCTGTTGACATTACACGTGTTATCCTAAGTGATGTGTCATCCTTGATCGACCATTAAGCCCCAGGGGGTGAGAGTCTAACCAGCATGTAGATAGCTGTTACTTATCAACATGGAAACGTTAATGGAGAGGACGGTTCTTCCTGATGCTAAGAGGAACACAGGAAAGCCTATTGATTCCACCGAGTAATTAACTCGATAAAAACAAATTATCTATCTATCAATCAACCGATCAATCAGTCACAGGAACGAACGGCAGATATTGCCATCAATCACAATCTACGTCGTGTCGTGACGCTGCGGTGTGACGACAGCAGTGAATTATCTTTCCTGCTCCTCCTCGCTCACAGAACAGACCGAGAAACACTTCCACTTCCTGTTGCTACAGGTGGAATCGAATCCAATTACGGCAATAAGTGCCGGCTCAAGTAGCCTGCTTCTCACACTCCTGGGAATCATCCATCATGTAAAGGCCTGGGGAGGAGGATAAAGGGTTAAGCCCTCCCACTCATCACGTCATCGCTGACTCAGACAGTGTAACTAGACAATATACTGTCTTTAAGGACGAGCAGTGCAGATCAATCCCAGAAATGAGGGAAGATGAGGTTTATGCTACATTAGCCTACATATAACTGAATACTGGCCTTCTATTTGACTTTACAATCTTGGTGGAAAGGTATGTCAAAAAGTTAGCTTATATAAAATGAGACATGCAAGATTCTGATGTCAAATTATCACATCAAGAATACGATAGTGCCCAAATAGCACAGCATGTATAGCAATCATAGTTTGCAGATGAACCTCAGCAGTGCAGTTGGGACAAATGCAGCTGCAACACTGAAGCACAGTTCCCCTCATCTTCTTCACACCACTCCCTCACCTCATACTGATTAGATCACTGCTCTCTCATCCATGATGGGGGATCAAGTGACTGCTACAGTTGCTTTATATGTGACAGGCAGAACTGTGGCTAATTTTTGTGTAATTCTGTGTGTAATTGTGTCATTTGCTCTCACTTCAACTGCCGTCCCTCACAGGGGACGGAGGCTTTGTTGCATTTAAACTGATGCTGAATAGCTTTGCTCAAGATGCATGAAATGGCTCAGTGTGAACAGAATATAAGTGAAGCTGCATCTTGGCCAGTGGCCAGAACTGGTTAAATATGTCTGGAGCTTTGCGATAACTGTTAATATTTCAATGAAGCCCTGTATTCCGGGCTGGTGCTACGCTTTCAGCAGGAAGGCAACGCAGATCCTCTGAAATGTTCGCTTCGACCTGCGACTGCCACGTTAATCATGCGTTTCTGTGTGAAACAGATGCAGAAAAAGTCACTTTGCTTGACTTATGTTCCATTCAGTGGAAGCACACACATTAGCAAAGTGATAGAATTAGACAGCAACATCAAAAATCATCTCTGATCAACAGCAGCAGTAAATCAGCCCTGTGTTGTATATGTCTGCCTGCACGGCGTGTAACAGTGGCATAGCACCCTCCTGCCATCCTGCAGTGATAATTCAGAGAAATTAAATCTTACCAGGCAGTTACACTATCAAGCAGTCTGGCTGCACTGCTTTGATTTGCAAACAAAACGCAAATGTTCTTTGGGTAAGCAAAAGCACACATAATATTTCAAGCCTTGCTGCTGTTCCAGTGATTCGGCGGCGCAGATTTTGTTTGAGTAGCGAAGAACGGTCTTTAATTTGTTGATTTCTCGCGCCGTCACTCGTTTCCTGAAAGAGTGATGCGCCTCGGCGACAGAGTTTCGAGGCGCACCGCTGCTTCCCAACGTCAGCGGGCCTATCATGATACTGTGAAGGGTCGTGAAAATGATCAGTGTGTCAAGCAGTGAGGATAATTAGGATCAACGGGGGCAAACGGGGAGATATTTATTCTCCGATGTCAACACCAACAGCCACAAAAGCTCTGTGTTTGTTCTTAAAATGACACGCTTTCAAACATGCAGCTGCTCTTCACTGCTTCTTGATGACTGCTCCGTGTTTTGCATAATTTTCAGTCTTGATTCAATTGCCACCAAACCTGAACAGTATGGTCAGACCTGCAGTTTAAATAAAAAGCTATAGGATTGGATTATTGCAGGAATCTGACACCAGACTTGGCAACCCCCTCAACGTGTCACCACGCATCAAACGCCGGCTTAGAAAAAGACAGAGTGATGCAACATGAAGACAACATGATAAAACCCATCACGCCTGTCAACGCCCTCCCCCCCTCCTTCACTTACCTTGGCGATTTGGACACACCAGTTGAGCAGCAGCTGCGAGCCGATGTTGTCCTTGTGCTCGTGCACGTAGTCCAGGAGGCAGCCGTGGGGCATGAGCTGCGTGACCAGCTGGATGGTGGGGCTCAGACAGACGCCCAGCAGACGCACCAGGTGGGGGTGCTCCATGCTGGCCATGATCAGGGCCTCCTGAGTGAGAGGGGGGAGAACGGACAAAAGATGGACTAAGCAGACTGTTGCAACTCCCGTTCAACAAGTTCAGTAGAGAATTATTCAAATGAGGGGGCATTAATGCGTAAAGACGCATATGTTTGGGGTCATGTTTGCTCCACTGACAGGTTTCTGCAGCCTACTCACTCTGATGGCGCCCGCTTACACAGTCCAACTTGGCTTTGGTCAGATAAAGCTTTTGCCCAAGGCTGGCGCTGGGCAGTAAAGCGAAACTAAAGGCTGTAAAAAAAAATCCCCAGTCACGCTGCTATGAGAGCATCGCCTGCTTGTGACCCCCTCATCGCATCAGCGTGGACATGAGTTATGGCGACTCAGCAACAATAGAGATTGAGGAGCTCTGAGGGATCACCCTCGAAGGTTACGGACCACTGCCATGGAGGTATATTTGATTCTGTTTTCACAATGTGATCCACTGTCTGTCCATGCATCTATTATCCGTGCATAATACTGCACTGTTTTCCAAAGACTTCCAAGTGGAGGTGGAGTTCGATGCATAAATTAAGACCTGTGGGATGATGACTATATCTGCATGCACAGCATCTGTCCGCCGAGTATTCTCGCGGCGAGAGAAAATCCTGCAGAAACCTTCTTCAAAGAAGCACAAAGCAGCCTTTTTCATCTATATTTTAGTGGTTCTTAAATGTTGCACCAACACAATCAACACTGTGAGTCGTTCACGCTCACAAATTCCTGCGGTTTTCTAATACAAAAGTGCGTCTTATTTCATGAGCTCTGTTTTTCCCCCCCTTTTTTTTTCTTTCTGTCCTGATTGATTCGGCGTGTAGATGCCGTCTCTGGCTCCCCCTCCCATCTCTCTCTCTCTGCAGCAGATGGACGAAGAGGTTGGAACAGTTGGGACTCAACGTTGGGTAATTGTTATTGCGGAGCTGCAAGCAGGAGGATGTGTGCTGGTGATGAAGTGTTATGATGGCGAGGGCTGATACTCGTGCATTACGGCGGAGCAGAAGCTGCACTCAGAGTCATTGCTTAAAAACACTCACTTCAGTCGTCCGCCTCATCTCCTACGGCCCCTCTCCCTCTCTCATTTACACACTCTCACATGCGGACACACTCTCTTGGCAGTTCTCAAAAACCACTCACGGTTGCACGCTCAAGGACACACGCGCACTCTCCTGGCTGTCGCGGCATACAGCGGACGGTGGAGGAGGTGTATATCCTGGCTTGGCCCTGGGGCAGCTAATAGATAGGTGAGGTGCCTTTTTAAATTTAGATGCTAAAGAATGAGCTTAGAGGGAGAATGGGTTGCACAGATTAATTCTAAACAAGAGAGAGAGAGAGGGGGGGGGGCATAGGCCATGGAGGGGCTTTTGGCACCATCAGTGCCCTGATTTAAACAGAGCCTCCCGGCCCAAAGTAGTGCCACTACATCTCCACTTCATAAAAGCACCTGCTTCCCCCTCCGACTGCTCCGTGCGGACTCACCTCACACCTCGGGATCAACAGAGGGAGAGGAAAGGGGAGCAGGGAAGGAGGGCGCGTGTGGGACAAAGCACTTCCATTCTCACTCTGTGATCCCAGAAGACCTGGGAGTCGTAAACTATGTCGGGCTAAATTCTTGTTCTTGCTTTCTGCTCCCGGGGCAAGTGTTACAAGGACTTGTGTGTGTGTGTGTGTGTGTGCCAGAATGTGCGTGTGCAAACGTGTGTGTGTTTTGGTTTCTCTCTCATCTCCCTGTGCGCTGACCTCCATTACTGCCGGCTGACCCTCCCTCCTCATCTGGCTCACTTGCTCTCTTTCCCCTCGCGCACACGCACACACTCACACACACTGGGTGATAGACTGGCAGAGACTGGTGCATGTTCCTGTGTGTTTGTGTGCAAGTGGAAGTGTGTGTGTGTATCCGAACATGCTAAATTAATCTATTATTAGGCCTTTGCATTTCGAATATCACTCACTCACATATTTGCCAACACAAGCAAATCAGCCTGTGTCTCTCACAGGCGCCGCCACCACCACCGCCACCTTGGGAACCTTTTGTTGTCAAGTGTGCTATGTTTGGTTGTGTGTGTGTGCGTGTGTGTGGATTTTCAGAGTGTGTTTAGAGCTGGCACTCTAGTGGCTAGTATCCCAGTGGTGAGGCGTGAGCCTGCCTTTAGATTGCTGTTTAACAAGCCGGCAGACAGAGCATATTGGCTCTGGATGGACAGAGACCCCCACTGGGAGAAACAGGAGGAGAGGAAGAGAGGGAGGAGGGAGGAGGGAGGAGGGAGGAGATGGGGGAAGGCAGAGTGAAGACAGAGGCACAGGAGAGGAGAAATTGGGCAGAAAGGGAAAAAAAGAAGGTGGAATAACAGTTGTGTTGCAACAATCTTGTCTTATTATTAAACGTAAATTATGATTAAATCCATGACACAGAGGAATTACTGGTGTCTTGTCAACACTTTGGCAGGTTTCTGGTTTATAATTGGACGGAACTGCTTTGAGGTCACAAGCTTACAATACCACTATTAGCCACTAGAGACCCACACTCACTTCCTGCATGTTTAACACATAAACCATGTGCAATATGATGATATGCTTTATTGTGAGAAACCACAGGAAGTTGGCAACTCTAGGAATGTTATTTAACATGGAGATGACTCAATAGAAGTAAATAGATTTGATACGGTGTTTCGTCAGAGGCTTGTCAAGAGATTCGCAGTGTGAATCAATCTCTGCCATATACAGTAGGGCTGCAATTGACAGTGATTTTTAATGATATGATTCATTTTGTCAGCTGTTGAATAGTGGAAAAATACAAAATGAAAAACTCAGTCTCAGTTTGCTTCTTCATCCAAGCAATATTTTAAAATCCAAGATAATCAGCGTATGAGGAGCTGGAAGCAGTGGATTCTGGGCATTGCTGCTTGAAACGTGACCCAAACAAATGTTCCATTAGCATGACAGTTGATTCTTTTCCAGACTGTCGACAAACACACTCAAAGCAGTTGAAGAGATGGAGCTGATTAACGTATGAAGGTTTAAACAGGTAAAGGTGAGTCAAACTACTCACAGTTGAGAAACTCTTACTGTGCAGAAAAGTAGTGAGTGGAAGAGGAGAAAGGAGGAAGGTGACAGAGATAAGGTGGGAACTCCCCTGCTCCTCTTCCTTCTATCACTCCTGGATTCCAATAAAGCCATATCTCATAAACAAGTGCTGTTTTTTTAATAGAGTCTCGTTCAATACAAGCCTGCCTGTACAGCCGGGTGCAGTTCACTTTATTACAGGCTCTGACTGAGGTGGTACTCTCATAAGAGTTTATCACCGAATGCACAATCCCACAAAGTGACAGTCTCGGCCATCTCCGTGACAAGGGTGAGGCTTTACAGCTTGCACACACAAACCTGAACACACACACGCAGACCAAAACAGACACAAATTGTTGCCATATAAATACTCACGTCCATGAACTCCACATTGGCTTTAGGGCCGGTGGCCTCGTTGAGGATTTTAATGGCCACAGGGATCTTCACCGTCTCACCTTCTGGGACCCAGATGCCCTGAAATATACAAGCAATCACCATAAATGCACTGCACTAAGTCTCAATAAACACAATGATTTTGATGGGTGCTGCCTGTATTTAATGGCGTCTGCTGTCCCGCTAACCTTCCTCTGTCTGGACCTGCACAGATCCTGTCCCTCACTGTACAAAAATCATTAATTACTCATAGCGCTTTACCTGTCCTCAGGTAAACATCTACACTTAAAATGTACGAAACAACAATAAATATTTAAGGGATAGTTCAACATTTTGGCATTTCTTGGTTTCTCTCATCAGACTCATCAAATACACAATCCAACAACTCTGCATTTGCCTCAAAAACAACTCTGTCTCATAACGTTCCATTATCATCTAATGCAGTGAATGTACAGGTCACAACTTGTCCACAAGAGCGTTTTGGAGTTGTTGGATTGTTTATTTGATGAATTTGATGAGGGAAACCAAGAAATCCCATTAGCCTCCATAGTGTAGCTCTGAGCAGCTCGTGGCTCTGCTCCGCCGTTTTAAAAATAGCTTGCACCGACAATTAAAGGTAACAAACATACTCCTAAAACCTTAGGGATTATGGAGATGGGCCAATCTGCCAAAATGTTGAACTATCCCTTTAAAGTCTTATTCCCTTTATGAGGCCTAAAGTCAACCACCTGCTGAAAGCATCATAATGAGGCTGTAAATTCATGGTATACTATGCATGCAGATTAACTGTAATAAAAGATAGCGATAAAATGAAAAGCAAGCCCATCAGTGGTGGTGTTGGGAGGAGATGCAGTATTTATTCAATGGGTTTGCTGAATTTCATGGTGATATGAATAATTTTGCCAAGGGCAGTGAATCTGGCAAACAAACAGCAGTTTCAGTTCCAGGTCCTTGAGCCGCCCGAGGCTCATGTCTGTCAGGAAACGTTGCTACAAAGGGAAATATTTATGCTTATTGTTTAGGTTGTCAAGCAGGGTTGTTATATCTGTGGGAGGGCAGCTTCTGCTGAAAGAAACTTTGTGCACCAGTAACTTCTCTGCCATTTAGCTCCTTCGTTGATGTTTGATTGATAATCTGGAGGCTGCACAGTGTGGACTTGTGAATTATGCACACACACACATAAGCAGGCTCTTGCGTATGCAGTCACGCACGTGCACCGACCTTGTAGACGGTTCCAAAAGCTCCGGAACCCAGAATCTTGACCCTCTTCAGCTCCGTCTCTTTCAGGATCCGCAGCTGAGCCTGGTTAGGGGCCGTTCCACTGGGGGTCAGCGGCTCCACCAGCTGACAACAAACACACAAACACATAGATTTAGTATTTTCTCACCTCCTTTTTATATCTTGTAGCGCCAAAAATATGAGAAGCATTCCTCTTAGCAAATGTTTTTATTGTGAAACTACAAAAAGCCTGAAGCTTCCCTTTCTTTTCCTCCAAGTCCAAATATTTCCAACCTCTTGCTCTTGGCTTCCTGCGTGGTGAAAACACTCAAGAGCTGTTGAGAGCGTGCAGCAGGGTGAGGCCACTCTGTTTAAAATAATCAGTAAAAATAATAGTCTTGGAAAGAGGTTGCTCAGGGTTTTTTGTTTTTTTTGTAGGGAAAGAATAAGCAGCCAAACACAGATATGATTTTACAATACACACATTTATGACAGGCAGATAATTCAGGGGTGTGAACGAGGAGTTCGCAGCGTGTCCACCACTAAACAAATCACAGTCTGGTGTCAGCTGCTATCACAGCCGACAAAGACTAGCAGCTCACCAGCTGTGCACATACAAAACAATTCCAGTCCAAGGTTATGACGAGCCTCCTCCACGCCGCCTGGCTGCCAGGAACAGCTGACACCGAGCAGCGTCCCAGCAGCTGGCCGGCCACCCGCCTCACCGCTAGCCGCGCGACAAAGCCTCCGCTCCTGATTATAAAGAGCAGTGGCTGGCACCTGTAACCGAGCTGTGAAGAGATCTGAGCCAGAGGGAGGGGGGCGCCACACACTGAAACACACACATTCACACTTATATCTATATATATATAGTATCTAAATGCAGCCAGACAGCTTATAGTGCACATCCTACAGAATAACAAATGCATACACATCCATCCCCATAACATCATCAAATATGCATGGATGAAAAATGCACACACCCACACACACGTAGCACATAGCACATATCAGACCACAAAACACACGCCCACACACACACACACACACACGCACACGAGAAGCCAATGCCTCAGATCAATACACGTCTTAATGAGCCTATCAGCCTATCGGGTCCCTCATTCGCCGTGGTTTATCAGCAGCATAATCACCCAGCTCAACCATGGCCATCAAACAATATAATGAGACCATATATCAGTCGGTCAGCCATAGGAGCACTTACTCAATGTGATATAAAACCATCAGCACAATAGGGCCGGCGATCGCGCCGCCAGGCCGGTCGGCAGAATGGATGACATTGCCCGCAGCATGGCAATGACATGTCGTTTAATGGCTATTGTTATGGCTGGGGGCCGGATGGCGCAGTGTAAGCCTGCTGCGACATCACTGCAGGAAGTGAGTTAGCAGACGGAGGAAGGGGAAGGAGGGAGAGGGATGGAGACCAGGGGAGGTGAGGAAGATCACAGAAGCAGCGCCGAGTGACTGTGTCGTATATCTTTCCCTCATTTCATGAAATCTTGTTCACGAAAGTGCAACACAGAGCAATATGAATGCAAACTTTCGGAGATAACGCGGTGTGAGGAGGTGAAAATTAGTCGCAGTGTCTCTGGTGCATTTAGAAAAACAAATCATAAAGGCAGAATATTAAACTCTTATTTCTCTTCATTATTTATGGGCTTCAGAAAACTTAAACCATCTGGCAAGTTACACATGGGAGGACAGCAGCACTGGCCGCAAACATCCAAGACGTCTGGTTGAGCCAAAAATAACAAGGATTCTGTCTTGGTATCATTTTCTTTAAGAAAAAAAAAAGCATTGGAATCATAATAACAAGCTTGTTAGTAACTCCTGCTATCATTAATGGCTATTTAATAGAGGATTAGTGCAGTAATATTAAGCCATTAGCTGCCTCACATATTTATGCAGTTCACTTTGGCTACAAAAGTCTCATTTGAATATAGATAACAAAAAATACACAACTTATTGTTACTGTTATTATCATCATTGGTATGTTGCGCTGAAACACTATTGACTCTCCTGTACTTGTTGTAGCACAGTGTTTCAGTTCAGTTTGACCAGGAATGGAGTTATTTATGATTTGTTTGTATGTTTTCATTATTCTACTTTCTTATCTGCCTCTATAGGTGTGCTTTTGTTTTGCTTTATGCCTGATTTATGGTGCTACAACTACATATTTTTGGGAGCTGGCATGTAATGCCTGGTATTTGAGCAAAGAGCAGGATTTACATCTGTGTGTTTTGTGCACGTACTGCACGACTAACACGAGAGAAAGGGAGAGATTCAGAAAGAGAGCAGAGACAAGGTTCAGGGAGGTGGTGACAGAGTCGTAATAAGAGCAGATGGTAACAGGCTGTAGTTGTTATTGTTTCATTAGGAAAGAGCTGGACTGGACTGATGAGGGGAAGTGAAGAGGGGAGAGAGGAGGAGAGGAAAGGGGAGCTCTATTAAATGAGATGCAGACCCATGGCCTACAAATTTCTCTTGAGCGGGATCGAACTCACACGCGCTCTCCACCACACTTTATTTACCAGCTAATAATGCACCGTGCCTTCGCCAAATGAGCCTCACTGGTGGCGCGCTGGAGAGGATTCGGATGCTTCATTGGACAAATAAGCAGTATGTTCAAGCCTTGGGCTAGAATACATTCACGGAATTATTGTGTATTGAATAAGTAAACAGTGTCCTCCAACATAAACTTGTTCCGCAAACCCTCGGGTATTTGCTTTAATGTTCACATTACCCGTATAAAACGCTGCATTTGTTGTGCTGTGTAATTGAAATCAGGTGGAACAAGACTTCAGCGACTAACAGTGAGCACAGTGAGACGAAGCGGTGCTGGGGTCTTCAACTTGCTCCACTTTCCACTCCACCAACAGCTGATTAGCTCAGATTAAGAGCAGGAAAAGATGCAAAGTACACAGTGCTGGGCCATGACTGGGTATCACTGTTTTAGAAAGTGAGACACATAGATCAGCTACTGCCAAATGATCTATTGAATAATAAATAAAGGAAAAGAAACAGACTATTACACCTGACTTTTTGGCACGGTTGCATGTCGAACAAATCAAAAATGCCCAAACATCAGCCCTGAAGTATTTGGATATATTAAAACCAAAGCAGACCTGAAATAAAATAAAGATGAAACCAACTGACAGTTATTTAACTGTACAAATCTGAAGGAAATTAAGTTTCATGATGCCTGCACAGATCTTAGAAATCTGTGCATCAACCAGACAACTTATACTTTTCGCATCCTCTTGATATTCATGACAGCATGCTGGGTGTCTGTGGAATCGCTGGGATCTCAACTTGAATATAACAGAAGGTTGAGTTTGTTTCAACAATGCCTGGCCGCGCTGCATTCATTTGTAATGAAGTCTCGTGCCACTGTTCAGCCAACTTGGCCTGGGGTAAACAATGGGAGCTGTCCAGCTCCTCCCAGCGCTGAAATCCCCATCAGAGAGCAGAGGACAGAATGAAAGCAGTGTGGGAGCTGTCCACAGCCTGTGGTGCTGAAACGCTCACACGGCGCATGTCTGTACAAAGCAGCTTGAAGAGGACCTTGGGGGCAGGAGGAGGAACACAGGGCGATTCCAAGCGCATTAGTCCTGCTTCATTGGGCGGGGGTCAGAGTTCAAGGCCTGAGGTCGTGCGGCAACAGTGAGGGGACTCTGCTGTTTGTGCTGTCTCTCCCTGCGAAAAGCAATTTGTTTTCAGGGGCTTCTTCAAAAGGCACCACAGTGTGAGACTGGCTTTTTTTATATTAGCCTCTATGTTTCTCTCAAGGTGAGAGAGAAAGAGAGAGTGGGAGAAAAAAAAAGTGAGAGAGTGATAGAAGAATAAAGTGTTTGCTCGCAAGGGAGACAGATAAATGGAGATACGGACATGAAAATGGAGAACAGAAAGAGAAAAAGGAGGTGAAGATGCGAGGAAAGACAAAGACAGAATAGTAAAACAAAGAAAACAATAAAGGAATGAAACGGTGGTGTGTTTGTACAACAGCGATATGGAAATGCCAGCTGGGTGCTCAGATCACGTTTTGACAGCGCAGACTGGAGGCATCTTTTTCCTGTCTGATACAAGAGGTGAGCTGTGTGTTTAAAAAGCTAAGGCAGAGAGAGAGGAGTGGGGGAGTCCCTGAGCCTTTGCTGTCCCCAAATCCCTCACCCAGACAAGCTTGATCTCCATTCACAGACACAGACTCAGCTCTGTTATGCGTTTGAATAGAGAATCCACATTCGCCAGCCGCGCTAAGCCTATCGCATGGTTTCATCAGCCAAGAAAGAGCCTCTGGAAGGTGTGATACAGACTGCAAGGAGTGCAGGTTGTTTCTTTTTTCTTAGCGTGCTGGGTGGGTGAGAGGGGGGGGCAGCATTCATCTGCGCATATGCACACAGGATACATTCAAGGGAGGGATTGAAATTCAAGTGAAATGAAGAAAATGACGAAATGAGCGCTGGCAACAAAACATCCAGCACATTATACTTCGAATTAGAGTTCAGCCACATCTGAATCTTCACTAAATTGAAATATGCCTACCTACCTATTGTAGATTAAAATGCTTCAGATGATGGCTGCAGATTACACACTCGTTTTCCTGCAGCCTACATCATAACTGTCAGGTCATTATTTTAAATCGTTGATCCACTGCTTCTTTTCTTCTCCATCACATCCAGCTAATGCTCTTACACACTACGGCAGGTTCAGTGTCATGCTTATGACCTTTGCACCGAAGCATCTGATGTGCATGCATATGGGCCGTTGTGGGGACTGAACCTCTTACCTACAATTATTGAGTGGTCTATCTAACCTATAGGCCAAACTGCCACAGGCGATAAAGATTTTATTATGTCTAATTACTTTTAGACCCAATTAAGTATCTGTGGAGGATGGAAAAAATTGACTCAGCCGGCCATATTTCACGTCATCCCGGTGGATATTGAGCCAATCTTTGCAGGAGCTAAAATAAGTCTCAGGACGACTTTATAAAAGGAGAAGCAAAAGGGGCAAAGAGGATCCCCCTCCGGTCAGATCCTCTGCAGCGCCTCCTCCTCCGTGACAGTACATTAGCGAATCTGCTTGGACCGAAGCCTTTCCTCCCGGTCAAGGGGCTGTCGGAACAGGGCTGGGTTGATTAAGATGGATGTGCGCGGCCGAGATGAGGCAGAAACTGCCCATGGCCGCCCTCCTCCAATTCCCATCTCTGGCCTGACAGCTGTCTATAACACTGCTGCCTCTACCTGTAAATTATACTAATGCGGACTGACAGGCAGCCTGCCCCGCTCCTATAGGCAAGGCCACTCAGCGGACCTGCAGTGATGACATAACCGCTGGGCCGCACAGGAAACAAAGGGGAAGAGTGTCTTGTCACGGTACAAAGGTGATCAGCCGGAGCACGGACACACACATGTGCACATCAGCCCGCAGACTCACGTACACCTCCGTCTCCGACTTCCTCCTTGGAATATAAAGTCTGCTCCAGTGTCTAATGCTTCCCAGAAATGAACCCTTCTCAAGGCCAGATCGATGGGCGATGGCAGTCATGCATAATTTTAAAACCTTCTGCGCACTGCGTGGTTTGGCTAAGCACCATAGCCAAGGTTTAATATTTCAAGGTTTTCCTTATGAGTCTAGTTGGGTTGGCATCCATCTGCGATGCAACTTTGAAGAAAAGGATCAAACTCAAAGAAAGTGGTAGCCCAGCAACAAAAACTTAAAAAAAAAAGAAGTTTGTCCTGAAAACCAGAGGAATGTCCTGCTAAAGTGTGGATTTGAGCTTGTTTGTCTTGTTTAATTAAGAAAACTTCAAAATAAAACTTAGGTTTTCTCGCATTAATAATAAGGCGGACATCTTTGAGGAGGCTTTTTTCCAATTTCCTCCGTGGCATCAATAAAATTCATTACACAGCGGTAATTTCTTGATGATAACACTGGACAAATCTATGTCTAATTTATTCTGTTGTTGCAAATGCAGAAAACAATTCTTCAATTCTGTATCTTGTGAGAGAAATTAGCTCCAGTTACCAGCGAAAGGAAAACATGTCGGTGTTTCCAAGCCGTGACCTCTATCCTCTCACCTCTGTCTCCAGGAATCGCCTCAAGGCCCTCTTCTTCTTGATGCTTTTGCGGCGGACGTACACGGCCACGCTGAGCGCCAGGATGACGATGATGAATAGGCCTCCGATGATGCCAGCTGCTATGAGGGGGGTCCTGTCGAGGCAGCGAAAGAGAAGAGACATTAGTGTTGCTGAAACATTAAGAAACTAAGCGCTGGGGCACTTTGAAGCAAAAGTGCAAACCTCAGCCACTACTGATAAACTCTCCGACCTGCTGTTACACTTTAAAACTGTCTCACCACCTCAGATTGAACCTGCAGTGGAGTCGTCCGCCTGATTGGCTGCAGCTAAGAAAGGCAATACTGGACCACAAAGCTCTAATCAATTGGAACATTCCTATTGATCCCTTTGATGCCGATGGGACCAATACAATGGAAAAACAAACAAGGGGCTTGATTTCAGTCAAATGTGCTCGGTGTTTGATGCTTTAAACGCTTCTCTACTCTCAGCCCCCGTGATGCCTTCATGTGTCTTCAGGAGGAGTTGCTACAGCTTCTATCTTCTTCCACCTCCTTACCGTCCGCCTCTCTCCTCTCATTTTGTGGCTTCACTTTCCGATCAAAAACCAAACCCACGGGGCACACGGCGGCTTTTGGGAAAAAAACATGGTTCCATTTCTGCTGCCGTGTTTTGACACTGCGAGCACACGGGTGTTTCAGAGTGCCTGTTGCTTCCATTTTCACAGGTCAGAGGAAAAAGCCTTTGATGGTGTGTGTCTGCTCCTATTACTGTACTTGAGATGGTGGAGTAGCTGCAACCTGGACCACAATGGGCTGAATTTTCTTATATTTCAGCAATTTGTCTATACCATGGAGGTAATAACTCAAAACTCTAATAAATAAATGTTCCAACCATCTTGAATTGCCTGTGAGGGAAAAATCTGCTCCATAAAGCCTAAAGGTCACAAGTTAAAAGCTCTCTCTTCCCTTTTGACGGCACTAATGCATCTGCCATTTACATACCTCTTACACTTGTATCTACTATTATGCTACCACTCGAGTCTCTCCTTCTTTATTCCTCACCTCCTTCTTATCTATCTGTATTCAACTCACCAGTGTCCTTTTTTTCATTTTTAAGTGTAGAACACCAGCCACTTGTACCTGATACTTTAAGTTTTGCTGTGAAGGCCGAGGCCCAGAGCTAATGGAAGACTCATGTACCATGGAGATATGGCAGAGCAAGGTGCTGCAGCATTTGCTGTATTGATTGTGACGGACTTAAAGAAAGGGGATCTTGAAATTTACAAAGCGGCTGCGGGCTCGACATAATCAGATATACAGCCATGTGGTGAATAGTAATGCGGCAGTTTGGAATGATTAGGTCGGAGGGTGGGTAGAGAGACAAGGAGAGACGACAGCAGTGGAAAGAAGGTTGTGGGGACTAAAGATAAAGACACATAGAGCAGAGAAAAGAGGAAAGCAAAGAAGAAAACTGAAGAAAAAGGGAAGAAAGAGACATTTCCATACTGCGGGGGAGATGAAAAGACAGAGAGAGGTGAGAGAAAACAAAAGAACGAGGTGAGAAACTAGTGGCGAGACAAATAGCAGACAGTGAGAAAGCCCCAAGGTGAGAGACAAGGGAAAGGACTCCTCTAATTAGGAGGAGAGGGTTTACAGCGGAGCAGGCGACACAGGGTCATCAGATGAGACGGGGGAATAATGCCAGTGTAAGAGCAGAAGAACAACTCCAGGACCAGGGACTCAGCTGAAGCCTCCCAGAGGAAAATAAAAAGGTCTGGTTTGTGTTTCCTCTGTTTAAAGGGAGCTCAGGACCCTCTTTTTATAGGTTTGCTGCTTTGTTTTGATTTTAATGAGTTTGTCACTCCTTTGAATCAGCTCTAATTGAAAAGAGCGCTTGTTTTTATGGTGGTTTCCACCGTGTCTTCGAGCAATTTACCCTCCTCTGGTTGGTATCATTGTTGATAAATTATTGGAATCAGTGGAGGTACAGGTAGAGTTTTAAAATCTCTCAGGTCCTTTTCTTTTCATCAAGAAGCTGTCTGGGGCTTTAATAACAATACAGCTACATGTGCATCAAAGATTTTGACACATTAGAGCAGAAGAAGACAAACAAATAACCGTTACCTGTCAAATGGATAAACAAGAGTGACAAAGCGACAGCATTGTGCTATATGACTTGTTAATGAGTATGACTGGACGCTTTACAGAGCACTGGTAGGTTGTCACCCACTCTCAAGATTATGAATGTAACCTGGGGTCTCTTACCTGTCCATCATCCCCACACAGTCTTGAAGTCTTGGCCCGACGCACCTGCAGGGGCAGAGGAAACCAGAGAGATCATCCAAGAAATCAGGGACAGGTTATGAGTAAACCTCATGTTGTCTTTCCTCCATGTCAGTCAGCTGTCAGTGAGCAGCGACCGGCTGGAAATTGAAACCTGGCTGACCGCTCGTCAATATGACGGAGGAGCATAGCGCTGAGAAAGAACTCTTCTTGTTTGTTTTATGGCTTTTTTTAAATTCTCTTTGTGACTCAGCATCTCAAACATAATCAAATGTGCTCCATCTTTCCCCCCTCGCTATCTCAACAATCAAAGCCACTAGAAAGAACACTACTGTACTGTTAACGCTCTGATCACTGAGAAGAGGAGTTTTTAACATTAGGTAAGCAGGAAGTGATTAGAGCAGACTCTTGGCTGCTCATTAATTCTCCCTCCTTGAGTGGAGGACTTTGAACAGCAGGATAGACACAGGAGAACAGTTTCTGAATGCTTCTCCCTGTGTGTGCGTGTGTGCCTGCAAGCTGCATGGGCACACAAGACACAACAAATTATATAGCAAATTAGGAGAGCAGGCTAACTTTGGAATTAAATCGGTGACAACTGTGGCTCCTCCAAAGTCGCTTTGTTGTCAATTAAATGGTGCACCAAATCGCTAATTAGCAGGCAATCAACGTCTGCATCCAGCGTTGTGTGTTTGTGTGTGTGCGCAGGAGACACGTGAGTGAGCTGACAGGAGAACAGAGGAGCGGAGCGTCGACCAGCGGCACCTCCACCTCTCATTGTCTGACCTCTGACCTCTGAAATGTCTCACTTTGGCTCAGACCCCTTAAATCCCCGGCTTTGTTTTTTTAATTTTTTTTTTATCTTGATGTTAATCCAGAGCGCCCTGCAGCTGGAGGGCAGGACAGAACGATGGGGCACGATGAGGAGGTTGTCATGCCAACGACAGATTCCTCTTCACAGTGTCGGGGATGCGTGGGCGCGTGTGTATCTGCACGAATGACAGCTGTCATGTGAAAGAACTGTAACCTCACACTTAACCTCCTCTCTGCCTACCATCCTTCACTTTTTTCCACTTTACCCCAATTTCCCCGTGTTACTCTGTAAACACTCTGTCCCTCCGCCGCTTTAAAACCGCTCCAACATCATCAATGGGAAAATAAAATGACCTCCTGTTATGTGAGAGAGTCCCCTCCGCCTCGCATCATCCCTCCAGCCATCTCTCTGTTGCTAGGTTTCAGCATCCTAACTTTTATTTTTGCTGTGACCACCTCGGCTCCTCTTTGTTCTCTGACCGGTCTCTGCAGCTGCCTCCCTCCTGGTTCACTCACGCTCCCAGTTTCAGTGAGGAGGCAAAAAGGCCAAGGTCTCAAGTTCAAAGTCGACTTCAAAAGATAAGCCAGGATGAGAGGGTGAAGATGCAAGCCCAGCGCGTTGGCTTGTTAAGACGGCACCGTTTCTTTTGTAGCCATTGACTCGATGCTTTTGAAGACTAGTGCTGCTTTGGTCGGTGCATTAGCCGGCTGGGTGCTGGCTAATTGCGAGTTTATTTACAGGTTTCTTTCTGCTCGCTCTCTGGCCGTGCGTTTTGATATGTTGCACTCGGATATCCAGTGGTCAGAGTAACTTTATATACAAGTCTGTCAGTTGTATCGCCCTTTAAAGGTCTCATATTGTGCACTTTTCCTGGTGTTGTTTGAGTTTTGATAAATTATTTAAAAAGATATGTTGGTGGTTTCGTGGCTTCTCTCTGCAGCTCTAGTAACAGAGACTGATCCTCTCCTCTGATTGGCTGGCTGTTTCCTGCGTGATCAGATTTCAGGTAAAACACTGAGGAACCAAATCCTACAAAATCTGTACCTGCTTTATCATTACACTGCACATGAACATCTACCTTTACGTTATATGGGATCTTTAAATTATAAAAGGATGGCAAGTAAGACTAGGATTGATCACTTGTATCTGTCTGTTAAATATGAATATATATAGCACATATACAGCGCAAGATAAATGAAAAATTCATCTGCATCAGCCTTCGACATGAAGGCATGTGAGAGTATTTCCCATGACAGTTAACAATTGCTTTAAGCCCCAAATTATATATTCCATGATCTACTTAGCCCCAAAACAAAACAAGTTAGATCGGTAAACAACAGATTATTAATTAATCTCTCGATGATTAAGAAAATGAGTTTAATCTTTCCTTTAAAAACCTCAGAAATTATAAATGAAAAAAACAAAAAAACAACCCAAAAACATAATAAGTTCCCCAAGCCCAAAACTGTGTCCTCTAATGACTTGTTTTGTCAGATCACGGCTGAAAACCAAATCATCCTCAAATTCACAGTGAAGCAGAATAAAAGCAATAAATCCTCACATCCAACAAACTGGAACTAAGGAGTGCAACTAACAAATTAATCACTAAGTTTCTACTGATTAGTTGTGTAATAGTTTCCAGTTCCATCGCACCCGACAACAGCTCCTTGTTGTGTACAGTTCCAAACAGGGAAAAAGCTCATTGCTTTTTGACAGCGGGCATCCTCTTTATAGTTCTGGTGTAAGCAGAATAAGCCCATCTCTTTATTTTTTTTAAATATCAATGTCACACAGAGAGAACTCTGTCCTGTGGCTACAGTAACTCTATAATGAGATAGATTTGGCACATGTACAGCCTTATGCTGCAGACTTGAGGACTCTATTATGATAATTTTATGCTCATTTGGAGCTCTTCGGGTGACCTTTTGCACTAGTTTTGATTTGTGACTCACTGTGATCACAGATGATTTGTATGCACTTTGTTCCAGTCGATATAACATGTATTTTCAAACAGCAGCATGACTTAATGTAGCTTCTGCTCTCAGGTAAATCTTCCACCTCCTCATTTATACATTTTTCGGCTCCGTCTTTCCAATATTTTCTCACTGCACTGGCCCCTCCCGCCAACCTGCATCTGTCCCTGCAGTTGGAGTTCATCTGCACTGTACTGCCTATGGCCTTAAGGGTCAATGTATTCTTCAATCTCCTGACCTGGGGCCCCCCAGGAGCCAGCTACAGGTCAGAGAATCTACGAGTAGCAGGATTAAGTCATCGGCCCTCCCTCTTTTTTTTGCTCCCTGCGCTCACTCCTTTGGAGGGGGGTGCTGCGTGTGTGCAAGGCCACCTGGTGCAATGCAAGCATCTCTTCATGATGCTTTTAACAGCATAAAAGTACCTAAACCAGAGGGTGTTCAGCAAAGTACGAAGGCCAGCAAACACTTAAAAGAAAATTTGTGATTTTTTTGTACAGACGCATCTTTATGTAGCACTCTGCTCTTACCCCTGGGTGCAGTTGGCGTGGCAGGGATGACACTCGTTGTTGGCCTTGGCATATTTGAAGATGAAACTGTTGGCTCCCTGCAGCCCGTCGGGGCACTTCTCCACGCAGTTGGGTCCATCTTTGAAGTGGAGACATTTTACACACTGGTCTGGGCCCTGAGAGGAGGGCAGGGGAGGGAGAAGCGAGGGTGGGTTCGGAGGAGGTGGTGGACAAGGGGAGAATAAAGAAGGAAGGAAGGAGGAGGAGGGCGCAGTAAAAGGATTAGTGAGAGGGAGAGGGGCGGATGGACAGGGAGAATGAAATGCAGAGCAGAGGGATGGGTGAGGAGGAGAGGGAAACCAGCAGGAAAAAATAAAGTTATGGAAAATGGAGAAGGATAAAGAGAGAAGGGGGGAAATGGAGGTACAGAATTACATGTGAGGAGAGCGAAGGAAAGAATCAAATTCAGACCTGGTGAATCGTGTCAATTTGCTCAATTCCTAACATGGCTAATGTATCTAGCCGGACTCACACAAAGTCCATTCAGTGATTTATAATGTGTCAAGTTAAACTGTCTAAATTGTATTCCACTGCAGAGAGTGGGCAAAATGCATATGGAATCAGGTCATTTCAAAGAACAGCACATCGAATATGATGGAGGAGATGACAAGTGGTAACTGAGCATGAGCTCAGCTGCAGCACAATCATGAATAAGTAAGATGGATAGCAGTGTGTGTGTGTGTGTGTGTGTGTGCAGAAATAAAGAGAAAAACCGGCTCTTCTCAGCGTGTGTCTATGCTCGTGCGTGTGTCTGAAGCGATGAAGGTGTTGACTTGTGTGTGAAGTCTGAGCCGAGCAAAAAATAGGTCTGCTTATGTGTGTGTGTGTGGAGCCGCCGAAGCCCCATTGTATTCTGGGAGTTCTGGTTTTGTCGCTAATGACGACCGCAACTGACCTGATGGACGGCTTCTCGCGCGCTTTGACACATTCAGACACACGCCATCAATAAACATTATTCTCACTTTGCATCTTCTCCTGCGCACATTGTGTGTGTGATTGTGTGTGTGTGTGTGCACGAGTGAGGGAGCGTACAGATGTCTGAGAGCATTCAAGTATGTCTGTGTATGCCGTATGCATGTGTATTTGTGTGCCGGGGCGCCTGTGGATGATTGACTCTGGTGTTATTTACTACTCAACTGTGACCAGCATCTCAAAGTCTGCAGCCTCTGCATCCTTGAGGAGTCTCTCTCTCTCCCTCCATCCCATATTCTGTCTCTCTTTTCTCTTTGTCTCTCCGGGGGCAGTCAGAAAAGGTTACTCACACAGCGACTACATTTCACTGGATGAGTTGTGCAGAACATTCAATACAACTTCCTGTTTCGTAACAGTACACATGTAAAATTAACCTTTACATACGGTGTAAATCAGACATTTGCAACTTCCCATGGGCAGCGTCAATTCATCTCCCCACAGCCCACAATGCTGCAGCCTCATCACAGATATGACTAAATATAGTGAAATCATTTCCTGAGACTTTTTGCTTTTTAGAAAATGCCGGAAATAAGTTCCCACACTCGACTTTATCCCATTAAGAGAACATATCAGTCAGTTTTTTTTTTTTTAACTTGTGTTTCACTGCCGTTCTTAATGCTTTCTGGATGGTCACTGTTTTGTAGGATTGGTTGCCTTCATTTAAAAACCAACCATTAAAAATATGTTGATCTGATCTAAAAAAAAAAAAAAAAGATATCCAGCACTTCATCCTAAAAAAGCACCTTTGCAATAACAAGTATGCTTTTGTGTGACTGAAATATGTCTTCTGCTTTCCTCTCATCCTAATCAGCCAGGGACTCAGGTGTTGGAACATCTTGTGTACAATATTACAGAGTGAGTAATGAACTCCTGCAGCTTTGCATGAGAAGATTTTCCCTTTTCTTAACTGAAATTCTTACATTTTGGAGAGTTGTGGTGTGATCACGCCAGAGACTTTAACAGTGACTTTTTGGGAAGGTCAAAAACTAATCTCATTTTGCTGTTTTCAAAGTGTGTATGTGTACTTGCCAAAAGCATGCCTCCTAAAGTAGCCACAGTAGTTTATCATTCCTCCCATTAACCTACCATTCACCTCTGCAAACACAGCATTTATATATTCTGGAATCCTGCAAAACAAGACCGACTCCCAAAAAACAAGTTGGAAACTCACTTCAGCACGAAGAAGATATGAGGCTATCTCACGCAGAAAAATGAGAGCAGCAGCTTTTTTGAAGTGAAAGTCTCCCTCTGGAGAAAGTTGGGTTTGAATCAGGAGGCCGTGGTCTTACCTGGCCAAGACATGTCATGGTGTTCCCGTCCATCTTCTCACACTGGCCATCACACTCCAGACACACGGATCCATTGGCAAACTCACGCACTTCCCTGATAGAGATAGGGGAAAAAAATGGAGATAGAGATGCATGCATTATAGATTTGAGAGCGTACCCATATTAAAATATTGATTAGCAGCCTTCTGAGGGAGGATTTTGAAGTATGCTATGTGCATATCAGCATATCAGCACAAGCTGTACATGGGAGGCTTTTGATTTTAAACCAATATGTGATACAGCAGCCAGAAAGCAAGCAAGGTTAAACCTTCATTTACTCATGCCTATCTCCAAGATTCCTACTTGTACTGACTGCTCCAATGCCCTCTGGTACCGGGGCATGCAGGGCGGCAGGCTGCCTAAGACTATTTGGTCAAGTTAAAGGCTTAGTATGGTCGATATGCTAACAGGGGAGGTGCATGAATAATGAACGCCATTTTAAAGCATGGGCAAACACGAGTGGATGCGTGGAGGGAGGGTAGGAGACGAAGGAGAGGTGGTAAAAGAGGCCAGGGACTGGAGTTTGCTTTGGATCAGGTGAAAGGGAGGGAGGGAGGAACAGAGGGAGTGAGAGAAGATGAAGGTTAAGGAAGGCAAGCAAGGAAGACAGAGAGAATAAAGTTTAGTCACAGACTTGCGCTTGGCATCCTGTTATCAAATCACTGCAGCTTGTGCAACCGGTGGAAGTTCTAGCACAAGCTTTATTTAGACAGTGAGAGAGATACATGTGGCTCAGACTTCTAAAGGAATAGGGGTGAACAACGGACTTAATACACTGCAGTTACATTGTCCACCCTGTTGAATCTGTGTGTACATGTGTGTGGGCAGGCGCATGCATCTGATCTATACATTTCTCTCATGTTTGTGTCCCAATCAGCGCATTATCTAGGTTTTCTTTTTTTGAAGTTCTCTGGCGAGCCGATGCCGGCTGCTGTCAATAACCACCGCTGCCCATCAGAGACACTTTCACATCAGAGGGATCGATCAGCTGATCCAGAGGATGGACACCCTCAGAGGAGGATTCACCCTGCTCCAAACAACCCCCTTTCTCACAGCGCTGCAGATAATGAGAGTAACCCTGTGTGTGTGTGTGTTTGTTTGTATTTGCATTTGATGCCACTGGGGTGAAATAAAGATCCAACAGATTCCTCCTCCTGAGCTGTTTTCATATGATCTCGCACTGGGATTCTCAGGTTTCTTGAGGGTGTTTTTAGAATAATATTAGAATAAAATTCAACCGGCTGCAAAAAAGAAGAGACATTCTGACACTGTGGAGTTCGATTGTGTCACATCAAACAATGACAAACATGAAGATTCAATCCCAGGTTGTCACTCCCTTCCAACAGCCTTCATGTTGGCAGCAGTTTTGCCTCAAACATGTGAAAATACAGAAAAAATAAGAGTGTCCTTTTGTTAATAATATCCACAAAGGGAACTCCCATTGCTCTCTGTACATTTTTCCATTGTCTTTCTTCCCCTTGTTCCAAAATAAATTAGATTTCTCTCCTGGAAGCTCAGTCCTGTGGAATCCTTTAGAAACAGGCCCAGGCAGTGGGGAGTTATCTCTCTCTGGTTGCAGGGGGAAAAAATACATGGAGGAGAATGGGTGAGAGACAAAGACCTCGGCAGCGGTGCTCTCTGGGGTCATTTCCATTCCGTCAAAGCCGTTACTCCTGATTGGGCCCCTTCACGGCTGGAAGTGTGTGCCAGGGCCCCATCGGGGAATAGCCTGATGGGGGATTAGCCCGTTTTTAGCAGGAATTTAAGCAGGACTGTGGCCACCATTCAGACCTCTAGGAAAGCAGAGCATGGCCAACCCACCAGAGCAACTTTTTTAATTAAACACTTTCAACGCCTCCCTAATCTGCTTCCTCCCCCCAACCCCAGTAGACATCATCTCAGACGTTTTCTTTTCCCCGCTCCCTCTCCTTTTGCTCTTCCTTTGTTTTATTCAACAGACGTATAAACTGAGGGGAATTAGTGCCGCTCCTCATTAAGAATGGAGACATAACGAGGGGCGAGCCGCGGAATCTTAAGGTTTAAAAGCGCCAACCTGAAAACTTATTTAATGAGCTAACACCATATTCTTCAGAGATATCCAGTCAAATACAATAGATCCACTGCAAAGGCACTTATGAAATCAATCTCTGCTGTGTACAGTGGGAAATCATATACAGTTACTAAACCCATATGGATCAGAGGAGAATAGAGCAGTGGGAATAGTGGCCATTAGTCTTGTTATATGTTACATGATGCTGTGTCTTATATGTGACTTATATTTTTCCAGCACTCACAAGCAAAGCAGCAGCTCACTTATCAGTAATGAGTCAATAAGTTACCTACTATCAGGGTTGTTCACTTTTCATCTTCTCGGTTCTGTCATTGTTTTTTTTTCATATTGCTGAGGAATCACATGATGCTTTCTATCATCCTGCAACTTTAGAGGTCATTTATCCGCATCCCATAGAGAATAGGGAGGTGGTAAACTCTTTTCTCATTTATGTCAAAGAACAGACATGTCCTCTCTTCCTGAATATAATTTCATTGTAAAACTGTTCATTTAGAGCTGGTGATGCTATTAAATCCATGTGAACGCAGTCTCTCCCTCTGTCCTCCAGCACTGCAGTCATCCTTATTTGTGTATCATTATGTTAAAATGAAATGGGAATCCCAGCTTGAGGCAAAATAGCAGTTTTATTCTGCAGCTTAGTTACTTCCACATTGCACAAAACACCTTTCGTGACTATTCTTGGGTCTTTCAAAAATCCTCTGACTCACTTTTCATTTACCACTTTGCTACAGACTGTCCAGTTTAGATTTGTCCAGCTGATGCTGAGCTAGTTAAACAAACACTCCCTCAACGTCCTATTAGTTTTCTTGAATTAAATAACTTTCCGATAAAAAGTTCTGTTCTGGTTTGAGCGAGCCAGAATATAGTCAGTCACCAGAGGGAGAGAAATGCCGGTTATCCAGGAAGCTACACTTCATCCACCAGAGTTACATTTTCACAGGACTGCTGCTTGACAGCTGGCGACTTGTTACAGCAGCGAACCTTTAGGCTATAGACTTTTTGATTCCACGTCCAGGCCAGTGACACGCAGCGAGAAGTGGGGGCTGTCCGGCCTTACTCCTGATGCACCGCAGTGACTGTATTTACAGTAGAGGAGACGAGTGTTCTCCGGCGGTTTCCTGCCACGCGCTTCTCCCTCTCTCACCAGTCTCCTTCAAAGCCTTCGCTCTGAGCTATTTTCCCCGGCAACTTCAAAGCCTCCCTTGCACAAACGGCGGCGGGGAAAGGACCTGCAACAAGTCAACATGACCGAGGGTTGCTCGCTCTCGTGCACCCTCTCTCTCTCTTGCACACACACACCTGGGGGAAAACACTGGCTTGACACCGTTGCTTGCAGGAAAAAGTCGCATTCATCTGGTGGAAGATGCTGCCGGTGCAGTCTTATTTTAGATGGATGCTTTCAAGTGTCGCGATTGACAACATCTCCTCGTTCATTCAAGAGCAGCACAAAAGGCTGGAAACTACATCTACAAAGAAGTGTTTCTCCCCCAGGTGAGTTGGCACTGATCTTTTTGATGCGCCTCTTGGCAACGGAAAGCGATGACCTGAATGCAATTATTCACACTGAAAACAGAACATCAGAGAATTGTAAGGGCCTTTGTCGCAAATGTCAGTCATTCCCCAACTCAGAGCGGTAAACACTCATGTCTGTCAGCTCCAATGGGCAATTTGTAATTAAATATAATACTTCAACAATATATTCAAATTGATTTTGGACAATGGATGTGGGACGTAGCCAAATGTTCACGTTAACTGTTCGCAGTGTGAGATCCCTTATTGGTTCATCTCATTACATTCACGCCGATTGGCAATTAGACTCTCCTCCTCCAGAGCCCTTGAGGATGTTTTGACTTCATTCTCATGCATCAAAGCTGTTCAAATTGATTTTATATCCTCCACTTGTCACGTATGGCAGTTTGCGAGGGGAATAAACGCAGTCTGACGATGTGACGTTGAGGGAAATGCTCATTTTTGGGCACGGTTTTAAAGATTTGTGTCAGATTGGCTCAAACGCAGTACTTGACACTTGTGCAACCTTTTCTATGCAGGATGCGCGACGTGGCGGTTTACTCACCCGTCAAAGAGGTTGCAGGACCCGACGCACGTGCGGCCCCGTCGGAAATACCTACAGGAGAGACACTGGTCCGGCCCCGGGCCCCAGCATCCGTCGTCTGAACACATGGGGTCACACACCATCCTCTGTTGAGCTGCGGAGAGGAAAACAAATCAAATATATTCACATACAGACGGCAGTAGCCTGCGGATACGCACCCACAATTCAATTCGAGCAGAAAACATCTACTTGTGGTTTATTGTGAACATATTAGGTTATAGATTGAAAGTGTGTGCATGTGTTTACTGTATTCATGCAGAACAGATGTGGAAGTGTTGGTGACGGAGCGTTCGTGCGTCTCCCAGCATGTGAGTGTGCGAGTGGGAGCAGCCGAGGGCTCCACAGCTGTGCGAGTGAACATTGATATTCCTCACACCTCTGCCATTAAAGGCCTCCCCAGTCACAACCCTAAGCCCTTTTTACCCTCGAGTCAAACCACATTAATCGATGTTAGTCATCGGCCTCGGCGTGTCCTCCATCCGCTGAGTGACACCCAACGTCCCCGGGAGTGCTGCCCGGTGGGGGCCGGACCTTTTGTCAACAGCCAAACAATCAGAGGCAGACAGGGGGTTGAGTCTAATGAAGAGGCCTGTGTAAGGAGCCATCGATTGCACACACGCATACACACAGCACTCATTAACTGACTAATGATATCAACCGCAGCCTGGCAGGGGAAAGAAAAACTACAGTGGCCTGTGTGTACTGTATGTGTGTGTGTGTGTGTGTGTGTGTTTCCTACTTATCTCTGTCACGGTGAAACAAATATAAATAAGATCAAAAACATGTTTACAGATGAATAATACAACTTATTTCCTTGTCACTGAGGGCCCTTTGTGGTCACTTCCCTCCATCTGCAGCTGAACCACATGTACACTGGTCATGGTTCATCAGGTATCCACTTCTCTGAGGCGAACAGCGAGCCGGGCCCACCGCTGTGCACGACGCATTAAGCACTTTGCTCCGAGGGAGCTGAATAAGGGCTTTCATGACCAAGGCCAAGGAGCAAGAGACGTCTGTGATACCGTCGCCTTGGAAACAGGCATGTCAGTGTGCAAGGCGACGGAGGGAGCTGAACGTGCACAGATATGCAGGGAATCTACGTGTGGAAATAATTAGAGGGCTAATGGGAGAGAAAATAAGACAACAGGAAGACCTAATAGGTTTGGTTTTCCACTGGATGTGTGTAAACATTAATGAGTGTGTGTGTAGCAGTGGCCTCTTTAACCTCCATAATGCGCATCACAGATGAGAATGCAAAACCACATGTTGAAACAAAATGACATACAGTAACTTCTTTTAAAATGGCTTATCCAGCAGCACTGGCTAAACTTGATTCAAACCTACTGGGATGTATGTCTTCTGCTCAGTGGCTGTGATGGAAGTTTGTTTAGCTGCCACCAAGTCAAGGTTTTCCTCTTGCTTAGGAGATTTTTAGTGTGTTTGAATTTAATTAACTTGGACGAATGTGGCAAATATTTGTGGCTTGAATTAGTGGGAATGGGAGATTATTCTCTGTTGCGGCTCAGCTTTTGTGGATTTTGTATTTTAATCCAGTTATTTATTTACTTTTTGCACTTGTAATACAGTCAAATTTGAGGTGTGCTTTGGTTTTCCAAATTAAACCCCTCTGATACGCTGCAGATCTTTGCAAACCAGCAGCACTCACTGCATTCTCGTGGATCTCGGTTGTTGCGGACGAGGACTTTCTGGCTGGACGTCCTGAAGAGCGAGGTCCAGTTGACGGTGTTGTAGAAACATAAGCGGCTGTTGTTGAAGATGTAGACGTTACCGGCGCTGATCTCGTCCAGCGCCTGGAACTGGAGGGATGAGATCCAACGCTGCTTCAGGATCAACAGAGAAATGCCACTTCCGCTGCAGGGAGAAAGACAGAGAGGGAAAAAGATAAATGATTTAGGAGAAAAGAGATATAAGAAGAGATGGAGAGTGGGGGAGAAGGGAGGAATTAAGGATTTAAAAGAAACAGCGTGAGGATGATTTCATGAAAAAATCTTTAACAAGATGGGAAAAGAAGACGTGAGGATTTAGAAGTAAAAAGTAAAAGGACAGAGGAGTCAAGAAAGATAGAGGATGATATGGGATGAAAAAAGACGGAGAGGTATGGAAGGTCGATGAGGGGGTAGAGGGAGAATAATAGGATGTACAGTCGTGTGGGTGAGAAAAATGGGAGGAAGAGGAAAGATGAAGGGAGGGCAGAGGGAAACCAAGAGGAGGCGGAAACAGACAAAGCGAGTTGATGGGAAAAGGAGAAAGAAAAGAAACACGGCACAGAAGAAGAAGAAGATGAGGCAGATGATTAAGGATGTTGCTCCAGCTCTAATGAAAGAACGCTGAGCTACATGTTCATCGCCGGTGCTTAGAAAACAAGGTGCCGTCTCCTGCGACACCGGCAGCACTATCGCTCACATCTGCCACTTTTTAGCCAACAAAGAACCTGTTATCACAACAGGGCTCATCAAAGCTGCGTGACAGCAGAGAGAGTCTGTGCAGAGCAGAGCACATGGGCCGCTGGCTCATTAGCTCCCACTGTTAGCATCCACTGCAAAAAGGACAGAGAGACAAAGAGCGGAGACATCTCGTAGACGTAGAAGGAACACGTCATTTGCATATAGGAAGAGGAGAATTGCTTTAAATGCAATTTAGATTTAAAGAGAGAAATGTCAAAGATGTACAAGAAGATGCAGAACATAACCTGTACTTACACTGGTGTTAATGGACTCTAAGTGATGGTACTGATCAGCAATCACACTCATTATCTCCTTAAATGTAAACTATAGAAGAATAACCAGGAACACGCCTGAAAACTTCATCCTGCACAGTTCTTATCCACATCCACAGTGGCTGTTATTTTTGAATGCTGCATTTTGGACCTATTTGATACGACACCAACACACCTGTAGAGAGATCTGCCTCCGATGGTTGCCAGGCTGGAAAAAACACTCAGGTCTGTCATGTTCTCGGGCCAAGACTGGATGTTCAGGAAACCTGGAGACACATCAGGTTGAAGATTGCTCTAATTAATAAAAGTTACATCACCTTTTTTTTTGCATGGATAATCACCAAAGATGGTATTATGTCTGATGTATTTTTTTTTTTTCAGTTTGAAAAAGAAAAAGAAGAGAAGGGTAAAGGATGAGTCTAGGGAGTATTTGATGAAGGGAGAATCATGAGCCATGAAATAGAAAAGAACCCTTTTGTTGCCTACATCTAAATTTAAGAAAAAGAAAAAAGAAAACAGTAATTTCTGTTCATGCAGTTGCACTGCAACTGTGAAGTTCAAGCGAGAGCCCATTTGTAGCACTTGGAGGAGACAATATGCGCTAATTAAAAGAATGGGATTTAATATTCTGCACAGTTTGTCCGGTTGCACTTGCCTTTAATGACAGATTATATCAAATCAGTGTCTGTGGAAATGACATTAAAGGGATGGAGCAGGAAATGGTAGGGATTGAATGGCCATTGCTCTTTCTTATTGCCTGGGTTTTCATTATGAAAATGCAGTTTCACTCCATTAGATGTTTGGCTCAACTGCAAGTCGCAGTTTAATATGACAAAAGGGTTTGTATACGAGGTTCTGCTCATCCCTTAAGGCTTCTAATAGCTAATGAATAAATGCACACACAAGCATGCACACAAACACACACACACACACATCCATGCATACTGTAAGCACTTATAACTATCAGACATACAACAAAGAAATAATATTCACTCGAAACCACCAAAAATCAGCTTTCCACTTTCCTCTTCAAGCATTATATTCTGACCTTAGAGGAAGATGTTTTACATGCACACACACACACACAAACACACTTCATATCACACATAATAACACCGGCAGTCGGCTATTCCGCGATGACTCCGGTGCTTCAGTCTCACCTGTGATCTCCTTCACAGTACGGAACACGTTGAGGCGTTCAGGGTCCATAGGTCCAATACCATGATACATGTCCCTGAAGTACACACAAAGCAGACACAAAGAGAAGTGAAAACTATCTCCAATACACTTTTATTGTCTGCTTTTCTTGTCCTATTTTGAAATTCATGGTTACACATTATTCCAACCTCGGAGCTTCAAGGCACTTTGACAGCGCTTTATGACTGAACAGATCACATTCACTTTCCTGAGCCATATTTCCTCTGACACAATGTTATATTAATGCAGAACTCTTTGTTTACTTCCCTCCATCACTTAATTTCATGCTGCTGTTGTGATACAGATAATATTCCTTTAGAATTAGATGTCTGCGAGCATCCAAGTGGTCAAAAAAGCTTCATTTCAGTCCGACTGACGCGTTCGCTGCGTTCATGGATCGATCCGGCTACTGAATGCTGTATAACCAGGCTTTAAGATTGCAACGGCGGGAAAATTTGACATGTGTGAGTTATCAAGCCGTCACTTACCCTTTAATGCCGGTAATGAGGAAGATGAGGTTGCCGTTGATTTTGGTGCAGTTGACGAATTTATCAATGTTGCTGGCGTCCACCGTCTGAGCCGTCTGCAGGCTGCCCGTCCCTATGCCGTCACACACTGACACAACAAAGGCAAACACACACGATCATACAATTCAAGTAATGCATAATGTTGCTTTCATCACAATGTCCTTGTGCAGCTGAGGCTTCATCTTGAAAACCCACTATTAGCTATTTGTCTCTTTAATTCTTTATAGTCTTATAGGAAAATATGCGCCTGCTTTTGGTGCAGACAAGGCCGTGGCCCCTCTCCATGCATTTGAATTCTTTTGATGAAAGCATGGGCGAATCCACAGCCCATTCTGCCCTATAATGAATTCATTACATCTGCATTAATTACACTTGCGGTCTAGTGTGAGCCAAGTATTTCTGACAGAGGCGGAGGGGATGATGAATAAGGTTGGCATTAAGTGGTGTAACCAGTTTTTGATAGTGATTTATACCAGCCAATTCCATATCTGAAATGTTAATTTGTTATCATTTCCCATAGTTCCTCGGGCTATCCCTCATTAACCCCTCCCTGCTGCGTGACGATGTAATCAAGAGATTAGCCAATCAATGGATGCCACCGCCCGTACGCACAGCCTGGAGGAAAACACTGGTGTCTTCCCTCCAAAGGGAAAGGCCAGATCAGTTACCTTTGTGAGAACAATATGATGAAGGCACTAATCCCCACTCTGTTTCATTTCACATTAGACATTTAAGATGATGCTCTTGTGCAGAACGATTTAATCACTGAGCAGTTCCTTGTGGTGAGGATCAAGCGCGTGACCTTCATCGATGCCATATTTGTCCTATTTATCCTGCAGGATGTAATGAGCATGCACAGATGAGGATGAGGGCGTTTGGATGAATTATATATGTTGATATTTTGGAGGAGTACGTAATAATCAATAAATCAGCTATAAGATTATTTGGAGCAATATAAAGAAAGCTAAGCTGGCTCTGTTAATAAATATATTACATTTCCTATAAAGCTTTTAAAGTAATTCCTGCAGGCTACTGTTGATCCAGTATCATCGCTGTTAGCATAAATCTATTAGATTAAAATGGTTTAACTGCGTAAGCTCTTGTATATACAGTAAATGCAGTGCAGTGGGAGCCAGGAAGTTGGGGTTGTGTAGTTTATAAAACCTGTTTTTCATCTACTTCCACATTATACACTGTTCTACTGACCTAAGTATAACCTGCACTGCACTACAATATGGTATCATATGGTTTGTGTGCCTCATAGGGCGGTCAATGTTTTGAGAAAGTGATGGAATCATGGATGAATGCTTCAGTGTACATGTATTAGTTGTTATGGTACCCAGTTGTTCACTTTTTTCGCCCACACTTTTTTTTTCACTCACACGTTTTGTGGTTGTTGTTTTTTTATGTCATAAAATCTTCAAAAATGCAAAAGAAAAAAGAAAAAAAGAAAATCTTTGTGGATTGTGGAGTGATGGTGTGTGTAGATGAGATCTCCATTCTCATTGGTTTACCTTTAGGACAGATGTCTGTGCAGGGGATGCACATCTTGATGCGGTTCTCCTCCACTTCCATTTTATTGCTGGGACACGCTTTAACACAGGAGCTGTGGTCCACCACAAAGTTATCTGTGAAAACCCAGCAGGGATGTCGGTGTTTGTTTTGCATTATCATGTAAAAGCATGAAAAATCGAAGCCTTTCCTCGTCGGAGCCCTTTTAATGGTGAGAAACTGATTGTATTTTAATCACGTCTGTGTAATGATCAAAACTAATTGTCTAATTGGGCTGCATTGCTCAAGAAAAGTAATGAATCAAATTAGTGCTCGGTGGCAACGGTGGAAAAGTGCTACCGCTGTACGCTCATTTGATGATCAGTGGAACTTGAACATGCAATCTGTTGATGTGGCTTGACTTCTAATGCACGCTCGCTGAATTACTGCTGCACTCTGACTCCGGAGCTGTGAAAGACACGAGCGAGATTTTGCTTCCTTTTCAGCTGCCAGAAGCTGAAACAGATGGCGTAGCAACTAGTTGATTGAGATACACAATTTATTTATGTTTGAGTCATTTATCTTCACTTTAAATAATTGTCTGGAGTCTCGTTTCAGGATAGATGGAGGATAAATGCTCCTTCGGTGGACACCGCTGCACAGGCTATAAAACTTAATTATGAACATCGTTATGAGCAACTATGTTATTATGGAATGATATTACATTATCCGGATCTGCCTGCAGCTGTGTGAGTGTGCACGCAGCAAAGCGTTGGGTACTCCTGCGACTTGAAGCACACTTACGTGGGCACTTCTTGACGCAAAAGGCTCCATAGGTGTACTTGGCTCTGGGGTTGTGCTCCAGCTGAAAAGACGTGGGGTTGTACACAAACGGCTGAGGGCACTGGGTCACGCAGGCTCCGCTGTCGTTGAAATTGGTACAAGCCTGTGGGAAACAAACACACAACCTCCATCAGAGGACGCCGGTCGGACTCCCCACGGAGAACGCGTGCTCGGGAAAGATAAGTCACCGTGAGCGATTATTGCAGCAGCATTTCATTTTTACGTGGGATCGCAGCATGTGGATCACGCCGCCGTCCCTCGTGTCTCCCGACGCCAAACGGCAGAAAAATAGGTGCCATTGATCTACAGCCATGATGTAAATGGCGAGAATGTTTTCCCATAATCCTCTTAAGTGTGTTGTCATCGCCGGCTACGGGTTGAAATTGCTGGGATTCAATTGGACGAACCATTCCTGTGAATTACAGCTACAATACCTCCTCTGTTTGCGTGCAAGTGTGGGTTGTGCACAAGTTTGCGAAACAGAAAGAACTTGAGGTGATAAAAGGGATATTAATTGAACCACTGAATCACCAATTTGTTCCTTGAAGAGAGCCACTGCTGCAGCCTTTTACTGCCCCGTAAAATGACAAACAATTCATCAGCTGGTAAACAAAGTGGATCATATTCCGGCAGGAGGATGATAAACAGATGTTGCACTAAAAGACGTGGACACACAAATTGGAGGATGCTTGTTAGGAATGGATGACGGTCTGAGGATGTGTGTGGAAAATGAGAATGAGAGGGAAAGGGAATAGAATAGAAAAGTACAAGATGGAAGAAATGAAAGGGAGACAGATTGTCTGGGTGTGTGGCATGTGTGTGTGTGTAATTTGACGTACGAAGCAGTCCGTGTCCTTGGGGCCTGAGCAGCCGCCGGCGCACTCGCGATGGCAGCAGTCGCTGACGTAAGGCCCGAAGCATCGACCGTCACACTGCTCTGCACACACCGTCTTTGTCACTGGCCAGGAAGTGAAAAGACTGAATTTTAAAGGTCTGACTGACACACACACACACACACACACACACACACACACACACACACACACACACACACACACACACACACACACACACACACACACACACACACACTCATACTCATACTCATAAAAGGAGACAATACCACCACCCTCAACCTTCCTCCCACATCCTGGCTGTACACAAACACTGTCTGATGCTGGGTTCAGGCAGGAACAAATGAGGGGCTTGGGCAGTCTAAAGGCCACACAAGTGGGCTTGTAACCACATGATGACACGCGCTGAATGTCCAGGCGCCGTCTCCTCTCTCAACAACCGCTCTACTGATGCCCTTGACACAGCCTCTTATCCAACCAACTGCTCCGGCCTCGGCCCAGCGTCTAGCTCTTAGCGGCTCTCAGGTGCAGAGTGGAATGTCGCCGGAGTGAGTCCCCTTAGATTTAAAGTTGAGGGAAAAAAGTTCCCCCAGTGACTCACCATATCTGTTTGTACAATGGGCGTTTTCAGCCAAGTGGGCTGACTGGCCAGAGACACCTTCCAACTGTGCTGATAATTCCCAGAAAGCCTGGCTTTATCAGTTGCTATGCCAACTCTTGTGGTAACAACGGGAGCTGTTAACTGCTTTTCCTGCGTTTTATCATAAAACTTGGAATAAATCGACATTATGTCTGTTATTATTCCTAATTATTTACTCCTATAATTAGCGGTTACTCTTGGATGTGGCTCGTACCTATGGCATCAAAGTTGCTGTGATACTTGTGCTAAAGAGGAGCCTCCCACACATTACTGGGACAGTCGGAGATGTATCAGCCAGCGAGTCAGCAGGAGCTTGAAGATGAGGCATTAAAAACTGCTGTGCTCACTATCTGCTGTGTTGGGAACATAATGATGCAGTAGAGAAAAACAACAAGGCTCTGTAGTCTGTGAGTCTGCGTTCGCCTGAGAAAAACAGGCCAGTCCTTCTCCTGGTCTTTACAAGATGAGCAGAACATCCAGTAATTACATGGAGAACTAACGTTCCTCCGGTTGCCCTCCTTCCTCTGTTGTTTCTGATTGTTAACAATTGTGTGCTGCTGCTGCTGCTATCAGCGTTAGACAAATATTAGCTTATTTCCATTTCATCTCTTTTGTTTTTATTTTGTTTCTTGAGTTCTCCTCTTATCACATTCGCAAGAAATGATGTAATGCATTAATAAACATCACTTCATTTTCACATTCATCCACTTATTTATTTCATTTTTGTGTGTGTGTTTTTTTTTACTTGGCCTTGATTTTGGTTTCTGACTTCAGTGCAGTGTGAAGACAAAGCCCAAAAAACAGATGTGTGAGTGCTCCCACTCCAAAAATAATACATCATACATGTCAAAACAGATTAGAGGAGATTAGACAGTAGATTATTTTAACTCAGACTGTACTGTACTCTCCGACAGAATTTCATTAGCCTGGATTTCAATGTTGGGCATCACTTTAATCTAAATCTCTTCTCTGTCTGTTTCATATTTTCTTAATTATTTAAGGAAATAAAGAAGTAGAGTCATCTTTAAGGGATATAGGGGTGTAGAGGGAATATAATGTAATACTGTAAACTTCAAAGCAGAAACCTGTGTGTGGGATGTGTGTGCACACTCACAGGTTTGGCACTGGTATTCTTGATGGCCCCAGCAGCGTCCGTTACATTTGCGATGACAGCGTTTACCTGCAGAGCACACACACACACACACACACTGCATCAGGCAGCTCTGCAGAAAACTTCTCATGTTCTGACAGGAGTGCACTTGAACCTCCGCCCCACACACCAAACACCTAACCGTCGACTCGTGCACGCCCCCTAAAAAAACCCTCCCCGACTAGTGACGGTGACAGATCTGTCGAGGCTCCTCTGCTCGTCCGACAATAGGCTGGGAGTCACCGTGGCGACTTGTGGCCTGCAGAGAACATAAGTGTGAACGACAGGTCTCCACTCCCCTCCGTCAGGCGCTCGCACAGCCAGGCAAAGTGGGACCTGACAGAGCACTCACAGCCTTCATCTGCCAGTGGCCCATCATCAAGGCTTAATTGACTATGGGTTAATTACATAGTAAGTGGAACAGAGCAGCAGATTGTCACCCTGCCCCTTCAACCACTCCCACAGTGGGGCTGTTAATGTTAAATACTAACTACAGCTTGGCAAAGGCCCCCGATTTGGCAACCTCAACTCCCACACACTCTCTTTGTCATTTTTGGCCAACCTCCTCTGTTCCTTGTTGCTTTTCATCCACCTCCTCCTCCGTCAGTGCCATCTAATCAACAAAATAGCAACATTTTACACATATTGTTCTTTGAAGTATCTTCATCAAACTTTATTTTACAGTAAGCGGCTTTGCGTGGTGTCTAACTCTTGTCATCACTATGCAGATTCGCTTCTGCTCGCTCTGTAAACACTTAAACGCTACCGTCTTTCCATTGAAGAAACTTTTGAATATTTGCACCGTTGTCTTTGTGAACTATACGGCGCCTCATCTGTCCCCATTGTTCACCCTGATATGTTCTGATACGGAGCGCCTGGAGAAACGGCTCCGCTTTCCCCCCATCTCTGCCTTCAAATGAGCAAGAAGAAGCCTGTCCAGAAATGTGCAGAAAACTTTGAGCGAGTCTGTCTCTAACAGCCAGTTCTTCTGACACAGAATGTCCGCCGGATAGTGACGCCTGTTATGTCCAAAGCAAAAGGGATCTGAGGGACTGTAGGGACCGCGAAAGGGGGGAGTAAGGGGAAGTGGGTAGCTTCAAACCAGCTGTCGGATTCACTGAGATTTAAAAAGGAGCGCAGCAGGCAGCGGCTCCATGGGCCTGGCTGCTGAGCTGCTACCACACCACTGCAATGGGAAGGTTCACACGCTGATCTAACACCATGTGATTTTGCATGCAAACGACCAGCAGGCAAAGAGAATGGATAAAAAAAGGGTAGGGCATGATTGTTGCTGCTGAAAGAGATGTGATTTTTACTGGTTCCACTGGTTTTTATGCCCTTGTGCTCGTACTCACATCCAAGGTTGCTGTTGTTGGACGGCACCACCAGCAGCTCGGCCTGCGGGTTCTTGATAATGTCGCGCCAATGGATGGTGTCCGCGTGACACAGGAATTTGTTCTGGTCAACGTAAACACCCCCGTTCAGTATCTCTGCACAGGAAGAGAAAAAAAGACAGAGAGAGGGGGAGAAAGAGAGAAATGAGCACATAGCCATGGATATAGTACATGTACATGATGGCAGAAAATCAATACCTCAAGGTTAACTCCCATTGTCCCTATGTCTCAAAGTACGGTGATGCATACTGTGTTCCTTGAAGTGCATCAGAGCATGAAGATGAATGCCACTGACAAATGCACACAGTAATTCAATAGCATGTCTAAAGACAATGATGTTTCATACAGAGGAAAAAGAAAACGATAAGTTACATTGATTTTACAATGTAAACAGCTTTGGTCCTGAAGAGAACTCAAAACCGTACGGCTGTATAATTTCCTAATTACGCATCAAGTATTAAATAATTTCATTTAGCAAATAAGAGCTTTAACGAGTTTGAATGTCGCTGGAAGAGACCAGATACTTGTTGCGTTAATTAAAACTGAAGTACTGTAGTAAACCGGAGCGGTGATACTGTTCACCAGTAAATGAGGATGGGTGTAAAATTTCCCTCTGAGGGCGTCATGCCGAAGGAATACGGAGGTTTATGTGCATCTGAATCCTGTAATTCATCGGTTTCTGGTTGAGTTAAAGATAAAAAAAAAAAGCAGAAGAAAAAAAAAGCAGTTAGAAATGTCTTCAATTTTTTATTGTTCCACCATTATCTTCAAGGGCTCTTTCCTGGCGCAGAAGAGCCCAAATCACCAAACTGGCTCAGAAAATAAGGGATCACAGCTCTCTTGACCTACTCCACTTCCCTCTATCAGAGTGAGAGCTGATGCACCAAAGACAAAGCTGAGCTCCTCATCCCGCATTTGCTTTAATAGCAAAAATATGTTACTTTTCAAGGACCAGTGCCCTTAAACAGATGCCTCCGCATGGAGCATGATAACTAATTCTAATCCCTCTGCCTGTTATTTATCCAGGTTTTGAATATGGACAGAGGATGAAATGATGCTGCAGTAATCCCCCCCCACCACCCGCTCTCAAGCCGTGACCTAAGGCAGAAGAAAAACAACAGCCCCCATCAGTGCCTCTTTCTCTCCGGGACATTGGCTCGCTGCATTATTTAACCGAGTTGAGGGATTTAGATACAATTCACCTTGCATCCCCTTCTCCTTGAATATGAAGCACCGCCTGATTCCATGAAAGTACTTGTCATAATAAATGAAATTTGATATCAAAAAAAGTAACAATGTGGTTCAGATTAAGGCTGGATTAGCTGGAGGTAAAGAAGGGTATTATCTCCTCGGGCAGATTATTAACAGCGTATGAGTTATGCGGACGATCCAGCAGGCGAGGAGCACACGCAGGAAGCTAATCATTACCATCCGACACCCTGATTAAGGAAGTGGGCCTTGGGAGCGACGGGGACATTTATTCAAAGCCCTCTTAGAGGTGACATGGCCCTCCGTCTGCCCGCTGAATGGCCTACAGCCGCGGCTTCATGTAATCATGTTTCCGTCACAATGGGCGATTTATCAGGGGGTGTTTTACATTCATGGATGGTGGGTGAGAAGACAGGGGCAGGCCTTTATTCAAATAGCATGCGGACCACACTGTCAGCATGCTTTGATGCCATTTTTAAATACTCTCAGCAGTCTATTATACAGCTGATATCTCAGATATGACACATGCTTGACACTATATGTATAACAATACACCGTATAAGCACATCATTATCTATATTATATGTGGATTTCCTTTTAACCCACTGGAAATTACAGCCTGGTTTCCCTCAGGTCACCTTGAAATGACACAAGTCTCAGTTTGTTGTGTAGCTTCAGTCCTCCTCTCTCTGCGCGCAATGCAAAACAAGGAGGGTCAGCTGGGTACACAAAGCATTTAACACACCCACAGTCTCACAGAACCGCTAATTTACACAACTGGCTGTGGACTGGCAGGAGTCCAGAGTGTCCATGTGTCTGGGACAGGCTGCTTTGCAACAGACTGGACACTCCACCAAAATAGGAGCTTTCATTTGATAAATAATTGACTCTTTCTACACCTAGAGGTCACAGCTTGGGCTTTAGTTGTAATTCTAAACCTGTAAAAACGTGGTTTTCTTTTCAAGGAAACACTGAAAAGCCTCGGTGCTTCTGAATAATGCTGTATTTTATGAGAGAATACAGACTCAGCAGAAGTTGTCCCTCGTACTTTGTAGTGCAGATCAAGGACGTATCGTTGCTTTTGTTTGACGCTCAGAAAAAAAAAAAGAAGTGATATCGGTTGAGCTTCGTTGAATGGATGTGGTGGAACAACAGAACTGAGGCTGTGACAACCGCCTGTGTTTAGAGAAACACATGCGAGCTCTTGCAAACAGCCACAACACAAATAAAGCTCGAGACTGGTCACATTTACACAACCCTCCCTCAGGGGGCCATCCCTATGTTCCCTGGGTCCTTTGTTCCCTGCTTTGTATGTGACCGGGGAACATAGGACCCTTTTTTATAAAAAATGACCCTTTTTTATAAAAAGGGTCCTATGTTCTCCACTTTTCCCCAACAGGACCTGGGGAACAGACAATATTTGGTCCCATATCTGGAAGTGGAGTTGTGATTTTTGCCTATTTTTGAGTGTGAAGTTGAATTGTGAGTTTGTCCATCAACCGGCAACAGCAGGGAACATAGGAGCCTTTTTCAGACTGGGAACATAGGTACGCTCCCATCTCTCACAATGAGGGCGCTCGGTGCTGTCGTTTAGCATGTTAGCATGCTGACGTGCACTGCAGCTCATTAGCGCTGAGCACAAAGCACAATTGAAGCTGATGGGAATGTCATTAGCTGTGACCTCATGATGATAAAGGATGAGACGGGAGCTCATCAACATGGATCCTGTAGCTAGCTGCACTGGCGCGGCTGAAAACTGGTTGCAAACGTCTTGACGAGCAATAAATATTGGACTAATAATAATTTCTGCATTTGAAGCCTTTGAGGGATGACACTTAAAATCAATTCAGCTTTTATGGAGAGCCGTCTTTCTGTTCAGCCGGTCCCAAATGCTCTTTTAAGTGCCGATGTCCAGCCCCCCCACCGCCGTTCGCTGAGAGACAAATTGCCACCTCTGCTGTCCATCCACAGACGGGCACTAACTCTTCCAGAGGGATGACAAGTCTCTGTTGGATGGTCATTCACTCCCTGCCCCTCTCGAGTACAGCCCCCCCCCACCCCCACCCCATCAAAACCCTCACCCCTCCATGCTTCGATCTTCCCATCAGGATGGGAGATCTACAGTCCACCATCGGCTCCACACACCCGCCCACCGCCACCACCCAATCCCCTCACTCTCCACACTCCTGTGATTCACGGGGTAGTCATAAAACCTATTGTCCTGCATCAGAGGGGAGGGGGGGAGGAGCTAGGGGGGTGAGAGATGGAGAGGGCAGGGGGAGAGGGAGGGAAGAGAGAGAACATGAGGGAGAGAGGGAAGCGGTTATAGCCCAGCCTAACAAAATTACTGTAATTCCATGATTTAAAGTAATAAACCCCAGACATTTTATACAAATAGACTACACGGGACTTTACTGGTACGACTCTGTAATGCCGATGTAAAATACAAGTGATTCATGAAGGCTTTTCCTGTTGCAGCAGTAAAAGATCATGAGCACGCTGAGATAATACAGGACCAGGGAAAATGTGTAGGTCAAGTAAAACTGAATAAATGTCATTCATGAAGTCACAAGTAACGGCAGCCTGAGGTTGACAAGATTCATTTGTTTTGGATTGCGTTTCTCAGATGAAAGCTAATTTGTTTGCGACTAGTTATCAAGGTGATATCCATTCAGCAGTTTTCATATTGTACATAAATAAGACTGAAACCTTGGAGTTGGAAAATCTGAGTGATGAGGAGACTGTAACCTTCCTCTATTCAATACATAAAACAAACGTGTCGATTTGAAATCACGTTTTCTACAAGAAATATTTATAAATACCATTATTTCTCACTTTCTTGATTTCACACAGAGTTTTTGCTACTTTTAATCATCACCTAGAGGCAGCATGTGTTTTTCTGGATGCTGAGAGGATCAACAGCTTGTATTGATTTCTATGATATCCATCCCCTCAATCACTCCATCATTATTTTTCAGTAAGAAGAGAGGACAGAGTAGCTGGTGTGAAAAACAACAGCAAATGCATTCCTTCTTCAAACTGGAATTTAATTCACTTTGGGAAAGTCTTTTGGTTTTAGATTCCAACCATTTTAAAAGGTGAAGATAACGTCTGCCGTGTCTGGGACATCGTGATTAAGTGATTCTGTTTCCAAAAAGAGCTCTGCTATGGCAGCTTTTGATGTTAATTAAATTCTAGTTGACCAGAGAAATGATTTTAGCTGGAGAGGAGCAATTGTGGGATTCAGTTAAGTTACCGCTGATCATATCATGCAATTCACTGTAGATGGGCGCTTTAAAGACACTTTGATGGACTTTGCCGCCTTTAAAATGGCTCGATAACACACACGCGCACACACAAAAAGCTCTCATCCCTCCGTCTGATCGCCTGTATGTTCGCTGGGTGACATAGTTCCCAGTGATGTCGTTTTCGGTTAGTGCACGGTGCCGAGGGCTCAGCCGCCATATGCTCAGGTCATGTCGGATCAAAACTGTTTGTGGGGGAGCGTTTCACTCCATCTCTCTTGGCAGTAAAACAAAGTGATGGAGAAGGGGGAAAAAAAACGACATCACACCGAGTGAACGTTGAAGTGTCTTGTTGGATCAGACGTTGGGTTTGATGCAGGACTGTGTGGTGAGCGATGAGCTGTTCACTGGAGGAGAAGATGATCAGGAGGAATGTGATCATGTAAAACTGGATAAGCTGATGAATAAATAAATAGCTTTGTTTATCTGCTCCTCTTCTTATGAAATGCATTTATTTTCTTTCTCATAGCTGAATAGAAACAACACAAATTGCACTAAAATCAACAAACTGCAGCTTCCAATAACAAACTGTGACTCAAATATCAATGCAGGTGACTGTTACGTTTGGACAAATGCAGATCAGCTCAACTAAACAAAACAACTACTTTCCTTTTCTTACCTTTTATTGCTTTCCAATCACTGATTTGACAGACAAAGCGTTTATCTCAGATTCAACACTGAAGTCAAGCCAGCTTCACAAAAGATAAAAAAACAAAAAAACAAAAAATAAAACATAAGAGTAGAACAACATGAGGATCTGTCATCTGTTTCTAATTAACACAATGGACAAAGCTGTTGGATTTATCTTCAACTTTTAAATTAATTGATGATTGCAATCTTGTACCTTTATTATTGTTACATAACTATATTTATCTACACTGGGAAATTCTGATTATTTACTAATCACAACTGCGCAGGACACAAATGAAAGAACACGACAGACACAAGCCTCGTAATGCGACATTTAGTTGATGAATTAACTAATGAAAGGGCAAAACGCTGGTCTGAAATTAATGAGTGAGCACTTGAGGAAACCTGATAAGGAAGTTTCATTGATATGCAACACTTATTTCATCACTTAGCTGCCACTCTCATCCAGAGAATAAACAGCAGCAGCAACAGAGCACTGATAACATCCCTGTGACCACTGCATGAATACAGAGGTGTAACTTCATTTCCTGAGATTGTTTATTTGTTCTGAGCTGCAAAGTCACTCCAAGAAGAGAACAGGCCAATCGGTGCACAGATTGTTAAGGAAGTAAAAATGATCCCTGTGCCTAGTTGCCTTTGCACGCCAATTAAGTTCATTTTACTGTCGTTCAGTAGAGCGAAGAGCCTCTATTTTGAAGTAGTTTCTATGCGATGATGGCCCCAGCACCAATCAGTGGCCATAGCTCTATAGGGAGCCTGCTGATGAGCTTTCATCAGTGCTGCTAGCCACTTGTCCCACATCTCTTTCTCTCGCTAATTATGCTGATGAATAAGGCCGTAATAGTGATCCGTCCTCGGGTGATGAGTCCATGAGTTTGCCGTTATTGTCTCGTCTCCAGGGCGGCAGGGCATCACATATCACACAGCTCGAGTGGAGTGCATTTGGGTGATCCACTATGCTCTTTTTTATTAGGCTCATCCCTCCATCCTTTGTCGTCCTCCGCCCCCGTCCCCTCCCGCATTGAAATGCACTTTCTCACTCTGGTGAAGGGCCTCCGACTTGCTGAGCACGGGGAACAGAGAAATCGAGATGATCACTCTTTCTCTCCACAGCTGGGTGCACTTTTCTTTTCTTTTCTGGAGACGCGTTAATGGACGGGCGGGGGGGGGGCATGTGAGGGGAAAAAAAAGGAAAGACGGCGTACAAATTGCACGTTTAGTCACGTATCTCTAAACATGTGAAACATGTGAAATGCTACATGCAGACATGCGAAATCCCTCTGATAAACACCTCCTGTCCCAACAGCAAAAAGCATCTTGGAGCTCGGTTGCATCACGTCGACAAAGCCTCACATTTGTAGGCAGAGCTGTAGAGTTAAGCCCAGGCTTTACCTCTTAAATGCCAATTAATCACTCAGTGCTTTGGAGAGAAATGCGACGAGCCCAAGGGAAGAATCCTCTCTTTTTTTTCCACCAAAATAAGTAAAGCGCACCTTTTATACATATATATATATATATATGTATATGTGTGTGTGTATATATATATCCATCCAAATGCAGTGTGTTTTGCTACATGTATTGTATAAATCTCATCACTTCCTGCTCACGTTTCACATTAAAAGCCACATAATGGCTCCAATGAAATCATATGGATATATGACACATTAAAGGTCTCCCATACAATAACTGTAATGCAAGCGTTTGATCATAAACTACATTAATCTGACATGTGGAGTAAACATTAAGGAAAGAAATCACATGTATCTATGTGTAGATTAGTAATTAGCTGCTACGCAAAACAGCTGTATCCTTAAGGCTGTTGTTATCAAAGACGCTGTGGTACCTTGCAAAGCCTCTTGGGTAGGCGAGGTTAATCTGTTTTATGCTTTTAATGTGAAAGTACTGTGTCCTACGATGCCAGACGAATTTGACCTAATTGTAATTAATAACTGAGTGAGACTTTCTGAATTTCTTTTTATTATGTTATCTTGCCATTTCCTTCCCCACAAATGTAATTTTTCCACACTACATTACTGATTACCCAGAAGGCCACAGCATTATTTGAAGTCTGGCTTTTTATTTGAGGATCTATGGCATCTGAGAGACCTGTAAACTCTTTGCATTCATTTACATGCATCGGTTCCCGGTGCCGAGCGTGGCCTGTGACACAGCGCAGACAGCTGGCATGACAGAAGGTGCCAGAGTGGGGGAACCAAACAAATTGCCTTCATTTTCTTAGAGTGCAACCTCTTCAGGGAACACCGATGAACATTACTGAAATGGCAACAAATCTGCGACTCTGGAAAATAATGACTCACGTAAGAGCCACAGAAGAAAAGTTAAAGAAACAGCGAAGATGGAGAGAGATTGTGTTTGTGTTCCTTTTTGCTGTCCTGGGCTCCATTTTCAATTTCTCTCAGATAATAAGGACAATTACTTATATAAATGACTCTTCCTCCATACAGAATGAGTCAGAGTGAAGCGGTGGACACAGCAACACTAACACTAAACTAACAAACAGGCAGAAAAGAGGCTCAGGAAACAAAGGCAGCTGCACAAGTTGTCTTCCTCCACACCAAACGGCTTTCATTTCAAGGTTTCCACATACCACTTTGAACTTCACACATGTATAATATGAGGCAACGAGAGAACGCTGCACTGAGATCAGTAGAACCAGGGGAACAATAAAGCTTTCGGGTCCCCACACTGGTGTAAAAAAGTCTCTTTCATCTTTATGACTGCGATGTCCACAATATACTGTCTCTTCTGAACTACACTGCAGCAGGAGAACAAAGACATGACACACACATATGGGTGTGTGTGCACGGATAGGAGGGTTAATTGGGATGCATGTGGGCGTGTCAGGGTCCGAGTGTGCGCGGATGTGTGCGCGCGCACGCCAAAATCGAACTCTCTACAATTAAAATGAAACTGTGCACGTCTGTCTGCGGCCAATTTACAGTCTGACAAAGAAAGCCCACAATTTGAGGTAAACACATGACTTAACTGGAAAACAAGCGGCGGGTCCCTGAGGAAAGCCTGTGTGTAATTGTGAAGCACTCCACTGTACAGTGCCTCCGAGCATGTTTACTCTAAAGAGGAAAAGAGGGAGAAAAAGAAACAGAAGCTGTTGAGAAAGTAGCTGCTTAAGTGGAAACGACTTCTCAAATCCCATGAATAACTGTTAAGTCTCCAAACTGCAAACAAGCCGCCGGTAGATAAATGGCTGCAGATCGCCAAGATAATAGAGACAGAAAAAAGCCACTAGTTTGCCTCCAGCCACAAAAAAAAAAAAGTAAAGCATCAGCAGAAGGTGGTGTGGTGGTGCGAGTGACCGAAATGAAATGAACTTTTCAGAGTGCAAAGTGGGTGAGGGTGTCTTTCCGGTAGGGGAAACATTTTGCTCCTGTAGTTGCACATTTTATAAAGAGCTGCATTATTCACACACCTAAAAAGCTGTCAACGGCCTGCGCCGTGTTTTATAAATGATACAATTCTTACGAGCAATCCACACTGACTTAGGGGGGGGGGGCTCTGACTTGAGGAGAACTTATCTGATCTTCACGGAAAGGCGGAGGTGGGTCTCCAGAGTCCCGTTTCCCCACTTCTCCATTATTAGCTCTGCCAGCCAAAGAGATATTGTGCTCGGTGACAAATGGGAGAGGAGTGCTAGGGCGCAGACAGTGCGGGGGAGGTCCCCTCCACCCCCCACCCCCCACCCTACCCTCCACCCCGCCTCCCTCCTCCCACCTCCTCTCCACGATCCGGTAAGCTGCCGCCGCGTCCTCCCCGATAACCATAATTGTGTTTTAAAGCCCCTGATTAAATTTTGCAGTCTCGAATGATATTGTTTTGCCATGAATCCTTATGAAAAATGCTCCATGTTAGGAGATTATGGAAGCTGTGTAGGCACCGAGAGGAGCAGCTAAAAGGTGGAGGCGAAGATGAAGGCTCTTTCTTTGCTCCTTCTTTTTTTCTTCACTAAATGAAGCCCTGCTATCAGTCTTCCTCTCCTCCACCACCCACTCCTGCTCCACCTGTCCGTCTTATAAACACACATGGACAGGGGCGGCCCCGCTCTGCTTTTTTCGTAAAAGTTCCCCCACTCTCACCAGAACGCACCCACAGGCGGAGTGGTGACACAGCACTCACGATTAGGAAAACTTTCAGACATTTGGCTCAGACATAATAATATAAAAAAGAAGGGTTTGAAATTAAAAAAGAAAAAAAGGAAAAAAGGAAAAATGAAAATATATTCCAGCGTCAATCTTTAAACTTTTGCCTGTCTCGTTATTTTATTGTCATAATGTAAATCTCCCAGAAGAGTTGCGGGGCTTCTGATGGAGGCCGGCTTTTTCGGTCTTTTTTAGAGGTGACACAAAATGCAATCAGGGCGAATGAGGAAGCAGCAAATTCAATAATGGAGGCAAATGAAAATGGAACTGGAGACTCTGCACTTAAGGCAGGATGGGCTCACGGCCCTAATAAGGCCTCTTCTGTCACCGCTTCCCTGCATCTAAATTAACCAGAGGCCCTCCAATCAGCACAGGCAAACAAAAGAGCCAGCCAAAGAGATGAGAGCGCCGCTGAATGTTAATCAGGGTAACGAGAGCAGTGGTCATCACACTCTGTGTACGAGTGTGTGTGTGCTGTACTGGTGTGAAATCTATTAACACTCGACGCCTCAAAAACGCCGTGTTGAAGGATGGGCTTTTGGTGAGTTAGGATTTTGTGCAGTTTTGAAAATCAATTTAAATCACAGTTTTCTTTCTTTTACCAGTCGTGTGTTTTTGAAGTTTTAAAACTGAGCTTTTAACGTCTCTGTGACCCACGGGTCAAGCGAGTCACTCATCAAATAAATTGCTAGGTGCGGTGTGGAAGTACAAACAGCCTCACAATTGCTGCCCCATGTTGTTTCTCCACAGCGGCAGTGATAGTGTAGGTTGTTTCACAGTGGACTTACCCCGACAGCCAGTCGACTCTCTGCTCTGTTATTGTGCAGGGAATAGTGTTCAGGTACAATTGCCCAGGCTACAAACATCAAACTGAAATTTAGAGGGCACTATGGACAGAGCATGGGGGAGCCACCATGATGGTAAAAGTGCTGAGCAGCTTAGCTCCTAACTCAAAATGTGGGTTATTATTAAACGTCCACTCTTGACTCAGGGAAAGAAGAGTTCCTGTAGGGCTTTAATGTGTGTACTTGAACACCTGCAGTGCACAAGTGTACACGCACAAACTTGTCTGACGTGCATTTTGTAATTCAAATCGGACTCATTACATATTTTCATGGAGCAAAAAATGCTTAAGAAGTGTCGGGAGCGGAGCTAACCCCTCTGCATTAAAACTGACACTTACAATGGGCTAAATGGGCAATTTGTCATTTTCTGGCACAGAGCTGCAGCACTCATCCCTCCACTTGGGTAATTTGGGACACACCGACACGGACGCACACACCAGCAAATCAACTATGACCACTAAATTGCCTCCATCTGGTCCTACAGTATATTTAGTGTGGGCCGGTTGTGTCAGCCAGTCCGGCTCCGCTGTCCTCGGCTCCACCTCTGCCTGGTGAGGCGTCTTTGCGTGGACGGATTCATCAGTGATGATTGGCCAACGCGTGATGGATTTGCAAGTTTGGAGTGTGAGTCAACAATCTCAAGAGGGGCTTGGACTGAGGCGCAGGGGCACTTGGGGGAAAAGAAATAAAAAAAATAAAACGGACGCAAAAAATGCTATTAAAACTCATCAAAGTCAAGCAGGTTACAGACGCCGGGGAGAGAACGCACACACACGGACACACTGCAATGCACTGCACCATTTATTTATCCCTGGACCCCAAAGCGCAAAAATATGTTGCAATGTCAGGAGGGTGGCATGTGCCTGTTGGCAACACAGACAAGCCTCTTTGAATATAATTACTGTCAAATGAAAAGCTGCACGTCAATGACGCTGCACTTTTTTTCAGTTATCTCATGATTAGGTCGTATGATGGTTTTCAGCAACCTGCACAGAGGTGTGTGAGGACGCTGCTTGTTTTGACCCTGGATTATTAAAGCGAGTTTGTTTCACTTGCTCTCTTTGAAGGCAAACCGGCGCTCGCAGCTCGTAGCTCAGATCAGTTTAAAACAACTCAACAGTCTGGTCACAAGTAATTCTAATCTCCAGAAATAAAAAAAATAAAAAAATAAATAATTCAGCTCTAATGAGCAAGTTTGATGAAGTCACGGCTGTTTGCTTTGATTGGGTGGGATTTCCAAGGACTGCCGGGTGGAAATGCTGACTCATGCAGCCTCGCCACCCACCGCTTCCCCTCCCAATGCGAGTGGGGAGTTTGAGTTAGATTAGGCAGGAGGGCTACTGTTGTTTTTACAAAAGGATTAAAAAGTTGAATCGGTGTCTGACTTCGGCTTTAACAGTGAAACAATTTTGCTCATTTAATTACCGTCAATATTTCATGTTTCCAGTGGCTTTTTTTAAAATAAACTATTCATTTACAGATTCATTCTCCAGATATTTCCACGGCCCTTAAACCCATCATTCTTATTGTAACCACTTTTGACTTTTTCTGCTTATGTAAGATTTCTTACTTCTTCCTTTGCCTCAACTTCCACTTCCTGACCTCCTGACGCTAACCCTAACCCTTACATTTGGTTGGGGGCCTGACATGATGAAATCAGGGAGACAGTGTGGGTGTGCCGTGTCACTTTGCGGCTACAGATATCCATACATCCATTTGTTGTGCTCTGGCTGTCGATGCTCTGCTCTCCCAGTGCACTTGTATGCTTTTGATGCTCATGTAAAAGCTCTGCAGAAACTGCGGTTCACCTAAGCATTCACCTCACCCCGCCTCCACCAGCCATCCACCTGCAGGCTCTGGGTCTGCAAAGCCCTGGTTGTTGGTGTTACTATGTTTAGATGTTTCAAACAGGCAAAAACAGTTCTTTCTTTTTTTGCATGCAGGTTAAATTACAACATCACAGGTGCATCAGCTTGTTTGTGTTAAAACAGCAGGTTATTGTGGTCATAATCATTACTGGCGTGTGGATGGAACAGTACCCGCACAGACATGCTCCAGACAGGACTGAAATCATTAACCAGCCTCTGTGTTGTTACATTCACAGCAGATCACTTTTGAGAAGTAATTCCAGTCTGAATGTGGCTCCACTGGGGGGGTTATCTCTATATCAGCGTCCCCTCCCAGTCTCTGCTGTGCTGAGCTCGTGTCCTTGCAGGAATGATGAGTCACTCTCAGCTGGCTGACTGAACTTATCCCAGCACATCAGTGCAACTTGTCAACATTATTAAATCTAAAAACAACTCGGAGATATTGGCGGTGGACATCTTTGTTAGGAGAGAACGTTTAAGAGTTCAAGAGGAGGCCGGTGTTCTACAGTGTGAAAGAGTGAGGGCAATTATTTCTCACTGGGGGTGCTGTCAGGTGTGTAGGTAGCCGGGGTCAGCCCATTCTGACCCACAAGACACGGTGGCAGCCGGCGGCAGTGAACCTGAAAATCAAAGAGCGGAGCAAAGGCGAGCAGACGCACCGCCCCGGGGGACGATTACCATTCCATTAAAGATGATTCTGGCCTCCTCCCAGACGTTCTGTAGACCCTAATGGGGGCAAACCCGAAGCCCCTCGGGTCTCCTCCTCAAAGGATTTGAACAGAAACACACCGGTGGCGGCGTGGCGCTGACAGCAACAGCGCTGATAAAACAGAGCACAGCCATGGCATCACAATGACTTCTGGGTGCAGGAAGCATGGAAGGAAGAGAGGAAATAAACAGATGGGAAAATAAACTGCAGAGTCAGACGTGGCGTCCTATTGTGCGCCTGCATGTCAATGAATGTCACCTTTTCTTTTCTGTTTTTTTTTTATTAAATGAGATGCGTTTTGCGGTGTTATCTTGTCTGCTCCTCACAACCACAGGCAGTGTTATTGTGGTTATTCTGGCTGAGCTGCATTTGAACACAACTGAGATGACTCAGAGCTGATTTCCAACCTGGCGCTTGGCATTAAAGTTCCTATCATAAGGGCGCCTGTTGCATTACATTACATAACATTGGCTGTATTTTTTGTTTTCAAAAAGGAAAGCTGGTGCTTTGGTGTTTCAACACTCCAAAAAAAAAGAGGGGGGGGTGTATATGAAGATGAAAGAAAAAAAGCAAAACTTTATTTCACAAGCAGACTGAACTGAAGGGCTCTCTTGCTTTGCAGATCCACGACTGCAGCATTTTCTGGGGTAGCAAAGCAGCGTTTGAAGCTGGGAGATATGTTTTAATCATTTGGCGCCTTAATGATGACACTGGATTCATTATTAATGGGCCCCATTCCTCTACTCTCCCTCTTCCACATAACAGTCCAGAGTCAGAGTGGGTATTAGCATTAGCCGCTTTTGCTCTATTTGATCTTTCTGTAATTACACCACATTTTGGAGATCACACCACAAGCTTTATGTTAAGTAAAGAGGCCTTGGAAGCAGCTTTTTTTTTACTCTCTATACAAAATCCAAACACAATTACCCTGGTTACCCCCCCCCCTTTTCTTTTTTACACGATGTAAATCAGTAATGCTGCTCAATCTTGTACATAAACCTGGCCTGGCAATCTCTCCTGCCGTCACTCTGCACAAGTGCATCTCTGTTTTTCCTGGGATGACGAAGATATAAAGAGAAGAAAACATGGAGACGAGTGTGGATGCATAGAAAGACAACTGTCTTCATGTGAGTTGCAGTTCTGCAGGAGTCTCTTTCAGGTGTGTGTATACCCCCCCCATCTTTTTTTTGAAATAAGCAGAGGATATAATATCTTTGATGTGCTGGATCTTTATACTCTCCACTGAAGGGATTTACTGTATAGATCAAATTCAGCCTTTATGACACTTCAGAAACTAACGCTGAAGAAAAAGTTTGAAATTTTTCAGGAGCTGAAGAATATAAAACAGCAAAGAGACTTTTTTACATCTTCGATTCTCATAAGAGTAAATATTTACTTCTGATAGCTAAATAAAACCAAAGTCTATCATCGCTTTGTACTGTAGATCTATTTCAATATGAAGATTTGTTTTTCGCTGCACAGAGCGACTACAAATGAGAAATTGTTCATCAACCGCTAAATCAGTACCATGCTGTAAAAATGAGGATGCACATGGGGTTAATTATGATGAAGTCTATTAATCAATTCATCCCAGCAATAATTTAGCCTAAATGCATTCAAATTCTCCCCAAAACTCTGCAATTAGCAAGACGGTAGCGGTGAATTATTAGCTTTAAATTAGAGGGTGTTTGGGTGGTTGCCAGGTTGTGAAACCGTTGCGGCGGTGTCGCTACAGTCCCTGTGAGCCTTAGGGAAAGCAAAACAGGTGAAGAGGCAGACAGGTTATAGAAGAAAGAAAAGGGATGGCAGAGACTGGTAATTTGCTTTCTGCACACGGGCATGAGGGGCATTGCTGCCAGATGGGAAGTTGGAGTCGGAGCTCTCTTTGGGGCACACTGGGCCATTTGGCTCTCGCCCAAATGGGCAATTTCACAGAGCTGGAAAAAAAAAGCAACAACACAAAAAAGCTGGAAAACAAAGCTAAAGTTGGGTAAAGAAAGAAGGGCAAAGTGGATGTGAAAAGCATTTCACACACACCACCCTCCTCCTCAGCTCTGAGAGTCTTACACTGGTTATTATCACCAGTGCTGCGCAGCATGGGGTAATTAGCACTGTAGAGTGCAGCGAGGCATGCTGTATGTATGCATGCCGCTCCTGCGCCTGTCAATACATGCGTGGTGCATGTGTGTTATGGGTTATTCAGGCTTACAAGAAGCTGCAGCGGCATCGCCAGTGAAGGCTGAACAAGTCGGTATCAGAGGAGTTTCTTCAACACAGATTACTATATCCCCGCTACTATTAAGACCGCACAGCTGTATGCATACTGACTGCAGCCAAATTGAATTCCACGCTCTCTGTGGACTCCAGCTGCGTACTGAATCCACAGAGGGATAAAGCAGTAGTAAAGCTGTTGTTTAATGTATTGTGTGCAGTATGAAATGCTAAATATTTTCATCGCTCCAGCACATATATGGATATATATCCCCTCTAGATACGACAGAGGTGGAGATAGGCTGCAAAATAAGGCCATATCCACCGTAGATGGATCTAACCACATGTGCCTGCTAGCTTCAAACTCGAGACGGGATATTAATCTGCTGCCCTAATTGTGAGCTTAAAAGAGAGAATACTGTATTTTCTTTTCTTTTTTTTTGTCCCAGGCAAAAGAGTGAAGGGAATTATGAGGAACAGAACTGATCTATATGCATGGCTGGATCTGGCTTAATTGCAGCATTGTGGTGCGCAGGGATCGGATGATATGGACCAAAGGCTAGCGATGTGAGGCGCCATCCGGAGCGTGCGCTGAAATAAAAAGATGTGTGGAGCTGCCGAGCCGGATAGACAGGCGCACGGTGAACCCGGGGTAAACTCCCTCGCCTCGGAGGATCAGCACAGTCTGCAAAAGTTTTTTCCGAAAATAAGATAAAGTCGGAGTTGTTTGATGATGCGCTGTGGACATAAATAATGCAAAGTACAGTATATCTTCCTCCGCACCCTGAAAGGAGTATTTGAAGAATCTACAGTTGCTGTACTATAGTAAACATCCACTTTTAAATAAAACAAGCATTTGTTGGTCACTTGAAAACAGCACGGAAACATCGCTCCACGGCCTCTTTCCTGCAAACTAATGAGTTACAACACAGGAATAACTCACACAGCACATGCACCTTGTGTGGAAAAATAAAAACAAACATTACCCATTATGAGTCATTTGGGGGAAAAATGCCACTAAAGGCTTTCACTCTTCATATGGAGGCGTCAAGATGGAGAGCACCCTCCTGCTTCAGCACCTTATTGTGTCAGCATGCTCTTAAAACTCCTTTATCGCCACATTGAGACTATAAAAACGCTGCTTATTACACTAAATCTACTATGTACTTTAATATGGACCACCGTTTGACCCCCTGTCCTCACCATTAATCAAAAAACATTCAATGGCACAAGAGCCCAGGATGGATTGCTGTGGCGCGACACTTTGTTTCCCTCGTCGTCGCGTGGACTGCGCTAACAAAGGGTCCAGAAGGAGGGGTGTTCCAGGGCTGCACAGACACGCGACTTGTGTTCTACACCGCAATTCATTTGGTTCCACTGTAAGAAAAATGTGACGCGGATTCGCCAGCAGTGGGATGGATGCAGCACAAATTGCCTTGCCCACAGGAGAGCGGTGCAAAGCGGGCAGATCGATGCCAGAGAAGAAGCCTCGGGCAAAATACAACAAAAGGGGGGGATACAAGCAGAGCCGTCTTGGTTTCTTGGCAGTTCAGGCCACGTGCCACATGGTTGGTCTGTGGTGGGACTGAGCCCAGTTTTCTTGCTTCATCCTTTGGCAGTCTCCTCAGCGGTAAACCACGCCATGAAACTAACTTTCAAGGTGCTACATGTAGCTGTGTTTTTCCTCATTGTTCAATTGTTAAATGATTAGATTCTAACAAATTAATGATACCTCCCTGTCAAGACTTTGTCAGAAGGACTGGCAGCTTCTGCGTGCATGTGCTTTCTGTTCTTTGGCTGCGCTGCGAAGGACATACGTGTTGGACATCATGGCGAGATGCTTGAAAAGATTTTGCTCCATCCGTGCTGGAGGAAGAAGAATATTTTTCTCTTCCTCCTGCCACAAAGAAATCCGGCAAAATATCATCCAAAATGCCACAGAGACGTCCCATTTTCTCCACCGTGATGCTGGCTTTTTAAATTTCAGTGAAGCTGAACAGAAATTCTTTCTCTGCGTGTACTTTCATAACTCCACAAGGTTAATACTGTAGACTGTACATCAGATGGTTAAGCATTATGCACTTGCCCTCAAGTGCTGACATATACGGTGCCATACAGCCTTGGACATCTCCATCTTTTCCTCTAACACCCTGCTTTCATTTCTGACCTTCATCCCATATGTGCAGCTTCTCTCTGTTTACCACCTTCTCTGTCACTCTTCATGGTAAGGCATCAGAAACTGCAGGGGCAAAAAAGAAACTGTAAAAGAAACAGAGTGACCCTCAGACTGCTTCTCTTCAGATCGTATGTGACAGTTGTCCCTCAGCCAGTGCTTCTCTTATGACGGCTTGCGTCTTTCTCCCGGAGCGATGCTAATGCTGCCGTCAAGACAGAAGGAAAAGGCAACACCTGACTCCAGATGAGATGGAAGAACCTTTAGCGGGCTGACTGCCAGCGCAGCTCAATCTGGGTAGATTACATGTATGATTTAGACAGATAATGAGGGAGTCGGCGGTTTGGAGCAGCGGGAGGACAATGAAGTGGGTAGTTGAGGAGTGAATAAACCCTGTAACAGCAGCTGATTTGCTTCAGTTATTCTGACGCGAGTTGGAAGGTCACTCCACTGACGGGGTAATACAAAAATGGCAAAGATGAACAATGCCGAGGTCGTGGCTCGGGGGTCTTAATGCAGACAGGAGCTACCCTTTGCAAACGCAGTCTACTTTAGCTTGTGCCCTCTCACATGAAAAGAAGAAAACCACATTTAAAAACCTGACTCCAAAGAAAGAAAGAAGCCTGTATTTGAGAGTGTAAACAAAAATGTAATTAACGGGGGAAATAGGCCTTTTCACAGACATTTGATCCTTCTACAGCAGCACATTTGCTAGAGCAGCAGCAGATACGTAGCTTCAAAAGTTGAGTTCCAATTTTGGGACTTAATTAAAAAACCCATATTAAATCTGTACATGTGGGTGTACAAACAACGTCAAAGACGAGCAATTGTACTGCAAGGAATGTGTTCTACAGGGTGCTGAAAAACCAATCCCCCCATTCGCACTGTTTTTTCCTCCAGGAAGAAGACACACAATGTGGAATTTTGATTAAACGTTGGTGTCGCTCCTACCTGTGAGGTTGCGCAGGCCCAGCTGTCTCAGGCCGTAGTATCCGTCCCGCCTGTAGTTGAGGAAGATGGACAGGGCGTAGCGACCCTCGTACAGTTTGGTTCCCCGGATGATCCGCAGGTTCTCCAGCGGCAGGTAGTCGAACTGATTCAGAGCCACCAGCACGTAGCCTGTCACCTCTCTGATTGACTGCATGGAGGAAAAAAGAGGGGGAGAGAGGATTTAATATCATATAGACTGTGAGGCTCGGGTTAGATCGCTTCAGGTTTTGGGAGGAAAGATAAGAGAAGACTGGGTTTCATAAAACAAATCACATGCTCAACAAATTGTTTAGGTGGATGATAGAGGATACCTGCATGTCGCGAGTATCTTCTGTCATCCACCTAAACAATTTGTTTTTTCCACAAACACCATGTTTCTCAAACTTAATGAATGAATTACCCTGAATTTCACACACCCCAGTCTGCCTCTTTGAAGACACTTCATTTTTTGTGCATGAAGTATGTTATTTGCATTTTGAAATGTCAACCTCATGAAAAAAAGGAAGGAAAAAAATTGGACATACAGACCAAAATGATTAAAATGTCAGCTCAATTGCAGCCTGATTACATATCTCCTCTGATTAGAGTCTCTCAGTTTGTTATGCTTTGAGGAGCCATGACACCGGCAGATATGATAGGACGTTTGCAGGCTGAACAACCAATCACAGCTTTAAAAACTTTATTTTCAAACACAAATGCTGTGTTTTTCTTTATGCTGAAGGCAGCATGTGGGAACTCTCAGTCTGATGTGATTTAATTCATTTGACATTAGAGTAAAATCAGGAAATAATTGGATGTTTGATCAAGTTGATAGGCCTTGGCCGGTGTCAGACCCACTTGACATGTGAACACTGAATGATCTTTTCAAGAGTCACTAAAACTCAGAGTGGTGACCTCTGTTATAGCACTTGATGGGGCTGATTAATTCACCTGCAAAGTCCAGCTGAAGATGGAGCCAAAGCAAGCACTTCACATATTTTCACCATAATCCTTCATTGAAGTCCGTGGGGTCATCGCAAAACAATTGACAGGGGTTAAAGGTCAATGAAACGTAGCACTGTGTTCTCACATTAACAGATATAGTCCTGACAGCACTATCCATCAGTCCAGCCGGTCTGATCGGCAAATAGAATATCATTACAGGATACTCCAACTGGGCTCGATGAATGTATCTGTGTGTGTGTGGCCATGCAGCATTCATCTGAGTCACTCAAACAGCAGCACACACATACTAATGCACATACACACACATATCGAAGCTTGAAACACAAACTGCAGCTTTTTAAATGCCACACTGCCGCATTCAGCCAAACACCATCATTAGCATCCTCCTTTTTAAAGTGGCGGGAAACTGTGCCTCCACACTGACTTGTATGGTACAACTTTTGCTGCCATCTTTTTGCAAGCTTGCCCAGGGTTGAAGGCCAGGACCCGCTTGTGCAGCTGCAATGATGTGATCCGTGACTGGCTTCCCACCAGCAGACACAATAGCTAGCTTTCACATGTTTCCTTCTACCAAAGTGTTTTGGTATTTTTTACCTATATATAGGTAAAAAATATCATTTTAATGCAGTAGATTGCTGTGAAATATCATTATTGAAACATAAATTAAAGGCACTTTAAACCTAATGACAGGTGTTGGGTCAGAAATGACGCATGTGATTGGAGGAGAGGGAGGGAGGAAATGAGTAATGTGAGGTTTGGTTGGCTACTGACCCCTGGGGGACGACGGCGGTGGAGACTGACAGCTAGGACACCTCACGAGGAGAGTCTGCATTTCAGGATAATAGCGGCTAACTCCGATTAGCTTCTATACTGAGCACTCAGAAAACACTGCACACCTGCCAAGTTGGCCTATTGTAACACGAGCACAATAGGAAGGGAACAGACAGTGGAGGTGCTTATTAGTGAGATTACAATGTGTCAATCACCTGAGGAGAGAAAGAACAACATAATAAAAGAGCAGTAGAATCCATTTCAGTGGAGGCTTTGATTAGCATACTTATTGCAAAAAGGATTTCTATTGTGGGGTTCTTCACTGCCTGTCAAAAGCCCCTTGGTGGAATCAATTTCTGTCAAATATGTTCTCTGAATTATTTTTTTATGTTTGTTTGAGAGTAGCAAGTTGCGCAACTTTATGCAACTCTATGCAACGCATGACTCAGTCTCTAAGAAAACAGTGTACAGAGGGGGTTGTTGATCCGGCCCCCGTGGTTGGAGTCGTGCCTTTTCATCATTCTTGACCTTAGAGTGACCCTGTGTTTACTGCTGCGAGCTGGAATGCCTCACGAGCTCACCCTGCTATCATGAACTCCGCCGTAACCCGCAGGTGCCTGCCAGCGGCGCTATGACTGGGAACACGGGTGGCGGGGTGGGTGGAGGCGCGGGAGGTGGGGGGTGGTGATGGGAGGGAGGGGGGGGAGGTGTCTGCACAACCCGACCCAGCTGTGGGCACGCACTCGGCTGCTGGCAAACTCCACAGTGCTTCCTCTGTGCCCCCTTCTCCCTGCCAGCCTCCGGGACCCGCTGGCAAAACCAAAGAAAAACTGTTTCCCTGTTGCTTAGCAACCGCAGGAAAGCCTTCCAGCGGGAGCGAGGGAGAGCAAAGAGGGAGAGAGCATGCAGAAGAAAGAAAAAACAGACATAAAAGGGATTTTTTTTGTTGTAATTTAATTAATTAAATTAAAGGATTACTTTGCCCTTTCTTAGTCGTTTCCCTTCCCTTTGACAATATTTAATTTCCTTCCATTGCTGCAAATAGTTTGTCTTTTTTTTTTTCTTTTTCCGGAGAGCTTTCTAGATCAATATTTATCTGCATCCCACTGTGCTGGAGGAGGGAGGAAGCAGGGAGACAAGGAGGAGGGAGGTCCGGAGGGAAGTAAACACAAGCACCTGCATTTCCCCTCCTGCCGCATCAACCGCGCTCTGTTTCAGAAATACAAACAGAGAAGCTGAGGGAGAAGCTGTCCACCGCTGCCTGGTGGGCGATGTGCTCAGACTTCACAAGGTGGACGGTGGACAGATAAACTGACGTTGTTGGGTTTTTTTTCCCTTTTATTTTCTCAAAACACACACAACCACACACTTAACAAGGTGAGTGGGAGGGCTAATTTGTACCAACGAGGTGCAGGAACTCCCGGTTGCACACACCTTAACCCCCATTGATCCTTTCCCTTACAAAAAGTGGTTAAAGTGGTTAAAACAAGGGAATAAAGAGTGTGAATCTTTCCACAGCCCAGGTTATTATTTCAGCCACTGATTGGGCTGAATCTTTTAATTCCAGCTCCACTCTGATGCAGCCGTGTGTTGTTGTGCCGTGAGAGCCACAGAGGGTTTGTGAGGATATATAAACACACCTATAGGCCTCATATATATTCTGATATGTACAGGTACGGGGATAAAACTGCCACTGGGCATAGACAAAAAATAGTAGACATAGGTCAACTACCCATAATGCATTGCAAGTTTAACGTTTCCTCTAGCACTATTTTTTCCCATCAATCGCAAGCAATTAGTGGCTGAGTGTGGAGCGCTCAGTCAAACAGAATCCCGTGCAGTCCCGACAGGCTTGTTTCCTCTCTTCTTTCCATTTACCTCTGGGCAAAATGTGAATTTCACATGTTGGTAAATTGCTCTTTGTGTCTCCAGGATACATTGTATTGAGGACAAGGCAGGGGAGCTAAAAGTGTTTTATTTACTCTCCACAGCGAAAGAAGATTCCCCGCGCTGTCTTGGAAACGAGGCGCTGCGTGATGCAAGGCGGAGCCGCCGTGCTCAGGCACCTGTAAGTTACCCCCTCCGGACACGCGGGAATGTTTCCAGTGTCTCAAAGACACGGAGTCAGGTCGTGCGGCGCTATACAGTGTTTTTAATTTGGCGGTGCAATTCTGATTCGAGCAGCAATGAAATGAAGCAACAATTGTTTTGCAAAGTAAATTTTATCAGTTAATGAACTGAGAGCTGCCTCGCCGGCTCACAGTCGACTGCTCCCTGTCATTATTCAGAAACAGTCAGTAAAGAAGCAGAGGAAGTGAATGGTAAAGATGAAAACATGAAGTGACTATTTGCTCAGCAGTGTTCAGGAACCTCCAGTTTTAACTCAAATATGACACTTATGAAAGCTAATCTACCAAAGTGCATGATGTTTAAGGGTAATAGCCTGTATGTCTACAATCATTTATTCACCCAACTTACTCTGTGGAAACTCAGGAAACCTTGCCAATAGATTTGCATACAAATTTTCTTCCCAAGAATCGCCTTTGGGCTTCACCCAGATCCACAGAAAACGATGTATTTGAGAATTTAAGAGAGTTTAAGCGAGTTTTGAATAATAATAATAATGATAATAATAATAAAAACGCTCGCTGCTGTGCAGTCTCCACCTGCTTACATTTACATGACACGAACAAGATACATTATTCACATTTTGTGAGATCTCATCCATTTTTTCCCCCAAGAGGTGTATACTGTAAAAATGGAAATATTCAAGTAAAGAACAAATACTGCACAGTTGAGCATCACCTGCACATTTGAAGCCAATTATCTTCTAGGATCTGAATTTACAGATGTTACAATAAAAGCAAAGACTAAATGTCTTGGAGGATCAGTGTTGACCCAGAACTGTACACTGACATGTCACCCATGTACAACTAGATCTTACTGAGTACTTTATCTAAAGTAAGTTTGTTTTCATCATAGAGTTAGCTCCCTTTTATTTATTTTTAAAAGTGTAATCTACTCGGGCCTCTCCCTCTCACAGTGTTGCTTTCATCAGGCTAAGCGGATTTGGATTGACTCCTAAGCAACATCAGTGGGGCGAAGCAGCTGGATCTCCCAGAAACCACGGCTTTGTTATCTCAAAATAATGAGATATTTAAGTCCTGCTCATGAGAAAACAATGTTTGATAACTTGAGATAACAATGTAATTCAGCCGTTATCTCTGGATTGCAAACATGAACACCACCCAAAAGTCTGAATTTTCTGCACGGAGATAATGAGATCGTCAGACATGATCACGTGAAAGCAGTTTGACATCTCCAGATAATCAGATAATTAAGTTGTAATCTCAACATGACGCGACTAAAAATAGCAGCTCTCGGTTTCCACGCAAATGTTACGCAGCAAGAACGAACAGCAGCAGAGAAGAAAGAGCAAAGACTGGGGAGGAAGAAGAAGAAGGGGAGATGTTTAGGGTTAGGAGGCGCGGTGCAGCGAGGCATTAGCAGAGAGCACGGTGCACGGTGACACAGGGAAGGAAGCAGAACACAGAGGAGATATATCTTAAAGCATAATTAATGGTGCACCTGTTTCTGTCATCTGGATGAGTGAGAGTGTAAATGAGGTGGATGGCAAGGGAAGGAGTGATAGGAGGAGGAAGGAGGATGGATGTAGAGGGGGAGGCACACACCAAAGTGGAAAAGGAGGGGAAGAAAGAAAGAGAGAGAGAGGGGGATCATTCAGGGGATAAAAAAAGTATAATGATACCATTATAAAATACAAGAGAAGGGACACATATTATGGTTATTATGGCTCATTTCCATACATATAGAGCACTCTGCCAGTGAGTCAAGGAGAGTGCATTGACGCATATCAGCAGCAAGACTGCCGGCTCTCAACAGTTTGATCCTCGCGGAGCATCGGCGCAATCTGACTCCTCCACGCCGCGGCAAAGTCAATGGGCGGGCGGGGACCTGTTTACCAATTCGCTTCAATGAGCTCTGGAAGAGAAGTATGCTCTCCTTCACCTCCCGCGACTCATGGGCTGCTAAGTATGCTGAGAGCACTCGGGTGTGACATTCAAGATTTTGAGAAATCCTGCATGAAAAAAAAGAAGAAGAAGAAGGAAAAAAAAAATCAAGGCCTTTGAGAGGAGGGCCATTGACTTTGAAATAAATGAAAATTCAGCCGCATGAAATGTCACGGCGAAAAGGACTGAGTCACTGGGTACAGGTATTTGTGCAGAGTGTGGGAGATTTTCCCATTTTAAAGAACTTGTAAAGAACATCTCAAGTTTGTTGATCGTGCCCTGAGGTACCCCATGTGAGATGAATCAACAGTGTGCAGGGGGAGGGGTGAGTGGGGTCTATTCTGACTTCAAATGGGGAAACCACATCAAACGGGGGGTGGAGTGGCCGTTTCCACACCCACACACGCCACTTTTCATGTGGGTGTGCACCGAGCCGGCTTGAAATCCACTCCCTTTCAGGTAATTTAGCTTCTCCACCAGCACATTAGCAGGAAGAGGGAAAGTCAATTTCTGGCCGGGCTCAATCAAAAGAGTTTAATTGGAGGGGCTTTCAGCGAAGCCGTACCGATTCTCACGCAGGAGCCTGAATCAAGCTATAGAGCGGCCGTAATTGTGATCAAATAACAGGAAGTCAGAGTTAAGATGAGACCTGGCAGAAATCAGAGAGAGGTTATTTTAAAAGGGGTTTCTGCTCTCTCTCTTTTTTCTCTCATCTTCAAGTATTGCATTTCTCATTTTCTTGATTTGAACAATGAGCGAGCCCAGAGGAGAAATTAACGAGAAATTATCCTGCTACTAAGTTCAATTTCCCTGATTAATAAAAACTTCAACTCTGGGATGTACTCACGGCGCCACTGGACGAACTGGAAGTTTAGTTTTAGTGAGTCAGAAACACACACTTTTAACACTGCCAGCTAGGGTTGACAATGACTTTGGAATGACAGTGGTAAGAGTGTGTGTGTGTGTGTGTGTGTGTGTTGATATCCAGGGGTGTGCCTCCAGCAGCAGCTGTGCTACTGGCTTTTGGCGCTGATATTTATTGTCTCAGACAGCCTGACAATCTCATATAAGCGTGTTTCATGAGTGGCGTCCGTGAGGCGTTTGCATTGTCAAGACACATCTACAGTAAAGACCCTGCCTGGGAAATTAAAACTACCAAAGGAGGAAGGGGAGGGGGCAGTTTGAAGCGCATTAGCAGGCAAAACTAAAAGAGTGACGGAGCAGTACAGTATGTGATCTTTGAGCCAGAGTGAAAACACTAATACATAACTCATGAGGAGAAGCTGTTGTAGCGAAGCCGGCAACAGTGGCGCGGCGTATCGCATTATGCTGTAGCCTTTGGGGACCCTACATAATGTAGTTATGTGACAAAGCTAGTGCACGTCAGCCACAGGCCGGCTTCTGCTCGTTTGACAGTGGCTATGGAGGTGGGGGGTGGGGGGGGGGAGAGTGAGAAGCATGTTTTCTCCTCCAGCACCTCAGCTCCTGTATCTCATAGTTAAGCCCCTCATTATTCATGGTCATCCCGGTTTAGGACTGAGATTCTGAGGGTTGGCAGCATCCCCCAATGGGAGGGGCCCATTAGATGAGACGAGAGGGAGGGGGGAGGGGGCTCTGTGGCCTCTGAGGTCCAGTGTCGGTTTACTCCTCTGGGGAAGAAAAGGTGCTTAACGGCCCCTCCAAGTGATGGATGGTCGGGCCTGGTGCAGAGGTAGGATGCAGCCATAGCGACACAATGCAAGACTTTGCTTGGATAATCAATTCATGTCAACGGCAAAGAAGACAATAACGCAGGAATTCCCAGGGTGGGGGGCGGTGGATGTACACAAACATCCTACAAGGCAAAAGATGATTATTATTTTGCTCCGAACATCAGCTTTTCAGTCTCATGGAATCTTCTAGCAATCCTGAACTTGACCATTGAGTAAGCTACATGAGGTATCTCTCTAATAAAAAAAAAAGAGCAATAAACCAACTTGACCTCCTCTCGAGTCATGTAAAATCTATACATGTTAACACATCTATGACTGCGTGCTCAGAGGAGTTCAAAGGTGTTTGAATTAACTGCTCTGGACTCAAACTTGTGTAACAGTCATTTAAAGTTAATACATTTTAACTGGCGCACAGGAGATGTTAAAAGGTTCACATGTCTTTGTTCTCCTTCAAAGTGCACATCTAAACTACAAATATTCAGGCCAGGTAAGCAGACAGCTGTGGGGCTGATTACAACTATGTCAGATTTGATCTGTCTTGTCTCTTCATAAGTGTGTGAGTGTAAGTGTGTGTGTGTATTAATGGGGGAGGGTATTTGTCAGCCGTGTTGCCACAGTGGATCATCAGCTCTTGTGAAGCAGCGCCACATTTCTGCACTAAACTACTTCATTACTCTGGAATCAAATTGCCCTAATCGGAGATGGATGTCCTGATTTGTGGCAACACAAAGTGTAATAGCTGTGTGTGCGTGTGTGTGTCTGTTCAGTGTGTACCTGCTACAGGTGCATCTGCCAACAACGTGTCTGTTTTACAGGGTGTGGGTTGGAAATATACATCAATTTGGCTGCATAATGGAATGAGAGATAAACCACACATGACTAATACCAGTTACAACATAAGACTGCTCAATTGAATATGTGACAGCAGGGTGGAGCAGGATGAGCCTTCTATACGTGCATGAATAAAGACACAGGGCGCATCTTTACTGTAGAAAACCAAGCATAGCATGTGTGCGCACATGTGTGCTATCTAACCCAATCAGCAACTGCAAAAACCATTTCCTTTCTCTGCAGGAGGTCAAACCTAATCACTGCAGCGGCGAGGCATCATTCATACAGCACATAGGCTGAAACCACACACACTTTGATGAACGGTGACATCACACATGTTGAATTGACTGTCGTCACCAAAGATCACCGAATCCAATGAGAAATTTAAAAATAAAAAGTCTGCGTTACACCACATCCAACACAGCCAATAGGAACCCTGCTCTGCTGTGCATGGAAACGTAGATCCGGTCATTGTGAGGTTGTTCCATCATAACTGCAGCACCAGCTCTCATGCACTGTCTACACTCATTAAGGAGCCTCTTGTCCTCCATTTGAGGCTGAGTCTGGAGCAGCCACGGAGCAAAAGGCCACTACATGCTCTGCAAACACTAAAACCACACTAAACTGTGCAACAATAACATCTCCTGAAACGAATAGTGGATTCCTGAGCAGGATGGAAATACACATAACTTTTTCAGCCAGTGTGGAAATAACACCAGAGATATAGATATAGGAGAAGTGTGTTTGCTATCTGCATCCATATTTCAAGAGCATGTACAATACACTAGGTAATAATAAATAGGATGGATTTGACAGGAGCTCTAATGGAAATAAAGTCAATCCAAGACGGTGTTAGAGCAGCAGAAGGAGAGAATAATGTGATGAAATAAACAAAGAAATTCACACTCAGTTGATATTTGGTTCTATGACTCACTGTGGGAGGTGATGGAAGCTGGTTTTCTGATGCAAGTTTTTTTTTCCCACTTGCTTTTGTTACATTGTTACATGGTTTTGCTGAGCTGAAAACAAAGAATGACAAGCCAACCCCCCCCGAAGAACTGATTTGATGACATTTACTGCGGTAATCTATGAAATAAACTGCATTCTCAACAACAAGTTTGATATTTACTGTCCAAAAGTGACAGCCACTGACACAGTAACTGAGCCATTGTCCATACACAAGCTGTGATAATGATAGTGCTCCATTTTTCAAATCCAAAACTCACACCAACAGTATAGTTTCTGGAGAAAAATCTGTGCTTTGGCAGTCATGGCTCATCACAACATATGGGCTGGGAATGAAGGGCTCCCAAACCAGCACATGCAGACTCAGTGCAACACTGAGAGAGGTTCATCGAGACATCACGAGCCACAGAACGTACACATATCATACACATGCAGACGCGTCGCTCACACTCACACATAACCAATGTAAATGTCACCGCTAGACGCAATCTGTTGCTGCCTGGCGGCGTGGACGCTGCAGCGTGATGCAGGCTGCCAGGGGAAGATATTAAAAAAAGCACTGGGAGAAACAATTCCCACACACGCTCGTGGATTAATTTGCGACTTGCTAAATGTTGGGTGCTGTGAATGCTCGGATGGAGTGACACGCTAAAGATGCTAAAGCAGAGTCAAGAGGACGACGGCAACACTGGCAGCGTGCTGGGTTTGGATCATTTGGCGCTTAAGGGTGCGTTCAAGCTGCAAATAGTATGAATGCACATGCATGAAAAATACCAATAGACCAATAGTGAAATAATCTGTTGAAATGCCTCCTAAATACAGTACTTTGACCTATAGGTACAAAAAGCACTGAAACTATGTTAAAACTTCAACTGGATACACTGTGGAGTATCCACTGCAAAAAAATGCTATGGATCCTCAGTAATAGAATCTTTAGGAAAGGTCATAAAAACACAACATGCATACATACACATACAGTAACGTATCCTGCAGCCATAATGTGCTTGTGATCCCAGTGCGGTTACACAACACGCAGCCTCATGCACTTGTTCTCATCAGCTAACTATTTGTATGTGAGCAGCTGAGATCTGAAGAGTTTGGAAAGTTCACGGGAAGTTGTGGGAGACAAGATTAGGACAAGAGAAACTCTATTATTTATTTGTGTTTTGAAGTGAGGGGTTATTTCTTGGCCCCGCTCCACTCTTCCCTGTAGAAGTATGAGGCCACTCTGAGGGCTCAAACTTTCTAGAGGAAAAAGCAAAAATGTTTGTGACTCGAGGAAACATGAAGACGCCCATTAAAAACTATCATGACAACTTGATGAAGGGATCAGCTTGGAAATTGAGACGACTTGAGGGTATCACATTTAGCTTGAATAATATTAGTTAAACTGGTCAAAGATGTTTTTATTTCTCTGGCTTCACTCTGGAGTCTGATAGGGCTGGGACGATATGCTTTTCTCCCGATTCGATTCTTCTACGATTTTTTGGATGGCGATTCGATTTAAATTGCGATTCTACGATATTGCCGATTCTCTCGATTTTTAATCTGCATTTTTAACATTTATCTGCACACAAATACTGTAGGAGCCTATAAATAAATATACTCCATTATAAAGTGAACTTAAACCCTTTTCAAAACCTGTACTCTCTGTATGTAAAAAAAAAGGCGAACAAATGCACATTGCACAGTATAAAAAAAAAAAAATTAAAAAAAAAAAATCGATTTTTGAAAAAAAAAATCGATTTAAAAATCGTCAAAAAAGATATCGCGATATATATGTGAATCGATTTTTTTCTCCCACCCCTAGAGTCTGATTGGCCGACTGTTTTCTACAAATAGAAATAAAGCAGATTTCAGGATAACACTCAGAGAAACTAAATCCTACCAGGATGGAGGTTGTGACTGCTTTGACATCACAAAGCACAACTGGTTTCTGAAGGTAAGGACTTTTGATATCAATATTTCCTTTGCACTTCGCTTATTTCTTTATTTCTCATGAGATAATGAGTGAGAGGTTCCTGGAGAAAGCAAAAAGCTCATCCACGTCTAATGCAAGAATCACAAAAGGAGTTGATAGTGATGGTTTGTGGTGAAACTTGAACTTCTACAACAGCACTCTAACTGCACTGAATGAGGGAATGCTTTCAGCTGTGTGGGAGTAAATAACCTCTATAAAGAGATAAAACTGTTGTGTGCCGAGCCTCTCAGCATTCACTGAGTAATAAAAGAAAGATGAGGAAATCTAACTATTCATGTATCCATCTCTCTGATTTATGTCTGTGAAGATGAAGACCCAGGAGTCGGCATTAAAGCCCACATGGCAGCCACGAGGGGCCGAGGGGGCTGCTGGATTTCAGGGCATGAAATACAAAACATTGCGGCTTGATTAAACTATTTGTACCTGGTAATAAGATAAGTTTTACGTGCGAAGAGTCAGAGCAAGTGGGAAATGATTAGGATTGGTTGCGGACGACAGGGACAGGCTACAGCGGTAGAACTTCATCCATTCCTCTTGGCCTCATGCATGTTCTGCCATAATTTGTGATAATGACGGCATCCCAGCAGGGCCACTCTGCACAGAATGATCCAGAATTGATTTAGTGCATTAATTACGCCCCTGTTACGCCGGTGTCACGGACAATATTTTACAATTTGATAAGCAAAAGACGCGCCATGGGATCATTTTGATGAATTGCGAGGGCTCGGTCGTGGCGCGCTTTTATGGTCGTACCTTTTAATTTAACGGTAATCACTCCCCCCCCCGCCCCTCTCCACGCAGTGGAAGCAGCAAGACTTTAATTTCACCTCTGAGACCTCTGCTCTGCACCGTGTCTGCTTTGATCAGGCCGACAAAAAAAGCTGGCATGCAGGAGGCCGCGTGCACGGGGACACGCTCATGTGAGCAGCACAATCAACCTGGCAGGTTGTGCGCATGTGTGTGTTTGTGTGTGCACGTTCACATAATTTCCACTGTTAGACTGGGTTCGTGTGTGTGTGTGTGTGTGTGTGTGTATCCTGGTGCTCTGGCCCCCTCTGCATTTCTCAACAGCTCCACAGCGCTGCAGGCGAGACAGCCATTAATGTCCAGTAATGAGCAGGAGCAGTGTCTGAGCCGTACCACCCACCAAACCCCCCTCAGGGCACAAGACACCCCAACATCCACACTGAGGCTCTGCAACTCCCACAGGAGTCAGGTCCAACAGTGGCAGTGCCAAATTTTTATTCTGGCCTGTTTATCATCACAGTTTTCTAAAAAAAAAAAAAAAAGTTGGCAACTAATAACAACAACGCTGTCACTTAAGCATGTCTCCACTTTTACAAATGTTTCTGCCTCTTTCTCCTCACTGAAAACGTCCACACTTGATAAAACCCCTCGATCACGGCGATCAGAGTCACTGCAAACGATTCAAGAAGCCACTTTAACTCTTCCTAGGTAACATGGCCTCTGCAGAGTCACAAGGTCCACACTTCTCTGCTCTGTCAAGATTTCCTGCTGTGATGTCAGGTGATTAGAAAAAGTCAAACCAAACATTAGTCACCATAAAAAGCTGGATCTGGAGCGCTTAGGCTGAAATGATGAGTTCATCTGTCAGTCTATTTATACTGTCACCTGAATGCAAAAGTGGACACATAAAGGTGTGTTGTGGCTGTGCAGAAGCACTGAGCTCCTGTTTATGCTCTCCTTGTTGAGTTTGCGCGGCACTTCAGCGAGTGGTTAAAGAATTGCTCACCGACAGAAAACAGCCACGCTTTTAAGGAAAAAAATGAAACAAAGAGTAAAATGTTATATTTTTCTTCTCTTGGACTTGCACATCTCCATTACCCCACAATTAACAGGCTATAAGATACATCAGGATAGTGCCACCGTGATCTGGCAGGGTGCTGGTTGGCGCGAGCAGGGTGCTAATTTTCCCAGCGCTAAGAGCTGTAATTATGCAGACGCTGCTGGGCGCCCGCGAGGCGCTAACAACCTCCCGTTCCAGGCGACAGTCCCAACCTTTTATGAGCTCCTCAGCTGGTTCAGAGGCTAATGAAACTGTACGATTCGCCCCGGCTCGCACGCCCCTCTCCAAGCGTCGCTCCTGATCACGGTGTCATTATTTGGTAAAGAGGACCCGTGGCAGCCATTGTGCCGCACGGAGCACAATAGGCTGAACCATCTGTAAAGAGCAGAGAGTGAGGGAGAGGAGAGAGGGGCACTTGACCTCCTCGTTGGCCTCGTCCTCTACCTTTCTGCATCTCTCCATGTAAATAGCATTTCTGGCTCTTGGGTGGAGAGTTCTCTGTCCTATCAAAAAAAAACAAAAAAAACAACCTCTGAAAACACAAAGAGGGATTCAGGTTATCATGGCGAAAAGAAAACTCATATAAAGCGATCTGACCTGAGAAACTTCACTGTCACTGTTTTTTTTTATAAATAATATATGTGATTGTTCATATTCCTTCTAAAAAAAAATAACATGCTGCTGAAACAGGCTCCACTCCTCTGGGATGATTTGCTGGTTCTGGCACAAAAGGCCTGACTCAAATGATGCTCATCATAAAAAGATGCGTAACAGGACTGAGGTCTATTAATGGTCTGGCATATGACGGACGATGCAATAGCAAACATATATGAGTGCATGTGGCCATCATGAGGAACGGAAAATATGGCTGAGGGACAGAAACGAGCGCGACAGAGTGGAGTCTGAATGACTGCCTCACAGTAAATTAATAGCATAGGATCACACTCAGACAGAGAGGGGAGCGATCAGATGAGGCCTGAATAATGACGCACACGCCGGCAATAATCTCTCACTAGCACACTATCTCAGTAGGTTACAGCAAGGACATGAGAGAGGATGAAAAAAAACAAGTTCTAGCTGACAAAGTAAGGCTGCGAAAGAGCAGGGATGAAAGTCTGTGGTGATACGTGAGCGCTGCCGCTCTGAGATAAACATTTACCCCCCCTGCATGTGCACCTGTGACCTCATTTGGACTCTCGGCTCCAGTGATATGACGTTTACGCGGCACGCCATGAGTGCATGCACAGAAAGGGCGCGCCTCCACGATGCATTTCTGAAGGATGCGGCGCTGTGAGCGGAGCTAAGCTGCAGAATCACTGAGCGCTTTCATTTGCAGCTGAAATACAGCCTAAGGAAAATGGGGAGCCTTTGGTACGAGGAGTCTCTTTTCTCTCCTCTCTCATCTCGCTTTATTTTCTTCTCTGCTCTGTTGCTCACCCCTACCCCCCTCTATTTTTAATGGGAGAGTTTGGAAATGAGTGCTGGTTAAAAAAAAAAACTGTATCTCACTTTTCTCTCTGTCTCCCCCGGCTGGTGTTTGCCAGAGATAAGCTTAGTAAAGAGTGTCTCTGTCTGCATGTCGACATAGAGTATACACCTCAGTGGCCGTGTCATTCATCTCTCTTTATTGCTGGAGCTCGTGTGTGTGACAGTGAGTGCGTGGTGTGTGTGTTTTTTCTATCTCTAACTTGTGAAGGATTCAGTTCTCTGTGGAAACTTTGAAACTTTAAACGCTCTGCTGTACGTTTCCAGCGACCAGGCTCCTCTGCCCTCAGCTGCAGCTCTGGCGCCGTGCCCTGTGTTTTGCAGCGCTAGATCCGGCTTTCATGGAGAGTCCTTCAGCCTAGGTGACATCATTAGCTGGTTGTGGGCCACTGCGGGCCACTTGGCGCCGGTTCCTGCTTTGCTTCTGGGAAAAAAATGGGTCATTGTGAGTGACAGACAGACAGGGGCCGCGGGGAGCGAGCTGGATGGAGGGGCTATGCCGTGTGGCAGCGCGGTGATGCCCTTCAGACACCTGTGTCTGCACCGCTCACAAAGCGTTTTATCTCTCAAGCAGAGGGACGTCTGAGGAGCCCCAAAAACTGCTTTTGTTGGGAGTTTTCTCTGGGAACACAAGCATCAGGCTGGTTCCAGTGGGGCTGACACTACTCCCAAAGAATTTCCCCACGTTCCTTAGAGGAACTTATGCTGGATATGACTGTGCCACCAAGAAAATTGGGAAATATGATAACAATTATAAGAATTATGATTTTCTTCAAGTTTTACATCATAAAATGGACAAGAGCTGAAACAATTAGATAGCAGGACAGATAGAAAATTAATCTCTAGTAAGTCTTCATCTAAATTATGCAAATTTGAAGTTTCAATTGAGTCGTGTGATGGCCAATGAAATATCTCTCAGTTTATGAAAAAAACAAGCAATCATGAACTTTGAGATAATTTAAACAATATTCTGATTCATTAGAATCACAAACCTAATCCATATGTATGATTTTAGCTAAAAACATTTATTATAACAAGGCTTTTCCCAGCTGTTGCACAATCAGTGTAAATGATCACTGTCACAGCTTTGTATATTATTTCTGAGTGAATTTGATCAGTCCTGCTCTACAAACTTCCAACAGGAGCAAGTTACAATCAAACCAAAACACACTTTCAAAACCATAGTGAGCTTAAAGCAAGATTGTAAGGTTTCAAATTCAGTTTTTTGGTGTAGTATAGTTCTGGCGTATCAGCTGCACCCCATGGGTACAAACACAATGACTTCTTGGTGAGCACAAATTGACACAGATCTGATGGAGCCTAGGATAAAAATAAATAAATAAATAAAAGTATTTGCATTACTGTACCCCCCACACTCACCCTGCGTCTGCTGAGGAGTCACAGAATTATGGGAAGTCAGTTCGCAGGAACGCCGGACCTGAGGAGGCCGGAGAGTCGTCTCATCCATCTAACTGTCAGCATCTCACCAGGCTAAAATCACCAGCTCTCTCTGTCCGTCCCTGCCCTCACTTCATCCCTCCTTCCTCCTCCATCTCTGCCTTGTATTGGCCTCCACACTCTTCACACACAAACACACACACATACATATACAGATATATGCAGGCGCAAACACACACCCCTGCGGCACAGTAGCTGAACATTGTAATTTTAGCACAGCAGCTGTTTTTGCCTGCCATAAAAGTGACACCCCTCTAGCTCTTCTCTGGCTTCTTCCTCCTTCCTCCTCCTCTCCATCCTGACTCCTTCCCTGCACAAACACCATGTCCATCCATTTGTCCATATGTGCCGTGTGTGTAGCTCCCAGGCTGCAGCTTTTAACGCAACGTGGAGTCCAAGTGCATCAGCTCTCCTAAGCCACTCGCAGACTGCCTGCAGCTCAGAGTATCTGGTTTATCTGCAGAAATGTGTGTGTGTGTGTACTGAGTGTGTGTGTTGACGTCGAACTTTGCTTGAACCAGCCTGTTCAGAGAAAAGTGCTGCTTGAAAATGCGTCCCAGTGTCACATGTAGTGAAAGATCACCAAAAATTAAAAAAAGGTTGTCCACGAGCGGGGGAACATACTCTCCGGATCCAGATGGGCTCTTTTCTCATTACCATTACGGGTGGTGGCAACAGGGTTCCCATGGCAACCGCACAACTCCCAAACCCTGACCCCCGTCACATCTACTTAACAATCCCCCAGATGCCTAATTGTTTCCCTAATGACGCCGGGTCTAATGGGACTGTTTATGGTATTCATTTGATAGTGCTGGCCCAGTAATTAGACTACACCTCACTTCATTTAACAGCAGGGAGGAGGGACAGCGCCTGGTGGCACACGCAACAGCACAAGTACATTTTTAAAAGCTGCACACACACACACACACACACTCAGAGACACATACACAGAGAGGAGCTGCAGAGACGACTGCGTTCATACGGCGGCAGCGGCACTTCGCATTCAGAGTGCTGCTCGTTTTCCTGCAGTGTCCCTTCCGCGGTAACACTTATCATCGCCCTGCACCGTCGGTCCCACTGTCCTGTATAGTGTTGTCTGCCGCTGCTGGCAAAAGGCCTTCGATCAATACCAATGAGTTCTCTCAAAGTGGAAAAAAAAAAAAGATGCTGAACTGGTGCTGCTGGTTACTTATCGTAACACCCCTCCAGATAAGAGACGGAGCAAAACGCCTCCAGTGCAGTTGTGAGAGTCTCATAAAGCAAAGCATCGTCCAGGCAATGTGGACAGAAACGCTGATACAGGGCAGTCATTCCAAAGAGTCTATTTGACCACTCTCCTGATCATACACTCAGCCGCCGCTTCATTAGCCACTTAGTTATTTGGATTCGCTGTGTTTGTGAAAATGAAAGAAAAACAGAAAAACCTCTATTTGTGCTCAAGCCATCATTAAAAAAAAATCCAAACAATTTCAAATCGCTCTAATTTGAGTTCTTCATGTCTCTTAAGCGAGAAAAACTCATTCCTATTCAAGAAACAGCAGGATACCGCTCAAAGCTCCCGAATCTGCCAAGTCAGCCAGCTTCAGCTTTGGAGTAGAAAGCATGTTTACATACTGTGGCTGTGCTAGCGCTTTCTCTGCATGCAGGGTGAGAGAAAAAAAATATTACGCATGCTTCACAATCTGTGCTGCTGAAATATTCAAGCTATCTCTCTGTCTGTCTGTGCCTCCAAAACTTTTCAAATGTGTTTCATGTGTGATGCTGAAGCCCTGTGTCTCTGTCCGTGGTGCTGAAACTTTCCAGCCTGCTCCACTTGGCTCTCTGTCTGAGCTGCTGAATCACTCCAGTCCTCTTTGTTCGGAGTTCACTCCTTGCCTAATATACAATGCACTGTTTACTGTCAAGCAATTGGCTGTGACATTTCACTTCACACTTCCCGCTAACAAACCCTACAATGCAATGCGTCATGTTTCATAGATGTGGAAATTACAGCTGTGCGACATCACACTGTGGTTTAAGTGTCTATTATAAGTAAAGACTCTGGAGTACCAGGAAAAAGAGAGACTCATCCATGTCCAATGATACCTGGAGACTAGAGTCACACAATACTGGAAACAGTGAGTGAGTCAGTAATAGAGACATAGTCAGGGTCCATCCGTCCTCCCCTGCAGACACTCCACTTTGTTTCTTACCGTCAGGAAGGAGAGGTTGCGGTTTTGGTCGATGTTGGTGATCTCCAAATTGCCCATGACCACTTCACAGTTCTCGAAGAGCTTCTTCAGGGTGCGGTACTGCTGGTCCAGGTCAGACAGGGTGCTCAGCTTGTTCTCTGTGCCGGGGCAAACTGGAGGCAGAGACAGAGAAATCAAATCCATTAAAATAAGACAATACACTGGAAAACGTTCAACCACAGAGTCACAGAGCCAGAGAGAATTAAAATGCAAAGGAAATGTATAAATGTTTGAGTCTTGATCACCTGTGTTGGACTACCACACATCTCTGACACAGATACGTTAAGGCATTTTTTCCAATGAATAACTGATGTAAAATATGATACATTTCTTTTCCCTGGAGTTTTTCTAGGAGCTTCAGTCTAGCAAATGGACTGCACTTACAGGGGCTTTAACTGAAGTGCCAGTCTGCAAATGCACGGTTGAACAGCTGCTGTACGGCACATTTTCTGAAAAATGTCTGAATCGGTAATATAATGGATGAGAGAGAGAGGTCAGAAAAGACAAAGAAACATCCAGGATTTGAGATTTATTTTAAAATTTTGAGACAAAAGTGTGAAGGACAGACACAAGAGAGGCGGAGAAGAATGGACACACACACGTCGTGTAAATTGCTGGAAAGAGAGCAGAGTGTGGCAGAAGTGACCCTCAACAATGAGGGAGCTGTGAGAGTCAAGACTGAGGCAGGGACGACGAGTGGGGTGAGAGGGGTGGATATCATTTCTCTGAGGCACTGACCTACAGTCTGGGTCTGGCACCGGCACACTGTTTAATCAAAGATATTCAAATTGCATTGGTTGACCTTTACAGAGGGTTTCACTTGGAGACTTTACTCGGCTGACGAGATTACAAGACTTTGAAGATATTATAGTGGATGGAAACAGCTCAATTGGTGCGAGGGGAAGACCGGGCAAATTGGAGCGGGGAGGGTTTTACTGCAGGTTCTAGCCACACACACACACACACACACATACAAATAGAGCCATGAAAGTGTAGACACACACCTGTCCCTCACATCTTTCACAGCTTCCAGCATTTCCTGGCAAACATCTAATGCCAACGACGCCTTCAACTGCAGCCCATCCACGCCGAGCTCTAATTACGATTCTAGCCTTCAGAAGGTCCAGAAATGATGCAAGGCACTAATGATGATGTCGTCCGTGGCCAATTTGCACACAGGCCTTAAGTCAAAGAGGCTGTTTGAACAATGTCAGTAGAATAAGAAAGTAAAAAGAGTCTCTGTGTTCAAAATGCACCAAAGCCAAATGAAGCTGTGAGTGGCTGACAAAAGAGGACACGAGGAATCGTCTGTCATCATTTGTCTGCTACTGTACTGTATCTCTTAAAAGCATGACCATTGGCTACTGCAGCCTTGGTCTATTCAGCTGGCGCCATCGCAGCACAACCTCAACTTCCTCAGCCTGGAAGTTTGCATGCTGGTGGAAAGGATTTTGGCTCAGTGTTAGGGATAGGGTTAGTTATTATTATGATATTACAGGCATTGTGGCTAATGTCCTTCAATTGCTTCAGCTAATATTAGAAAACAAACCTGCAGCTACACGTGCTTTGTCTGTTTCTACACAAACTTTCTTTTATGGTATTGCTGTTGTGCTGTCCTGGTTTATCCTTTGTTAGATTGTTCTTCTCTTGATTTCGGTTCTTGTTTTCTTCCTTTTACTGGAGTGCAAGCATTGCATAATATAGCTATTTGTTTTATGCACTTGTAATGTGTACTTGTGTATCTCAATAAAATATTAATCAGAAAAAAGAAAAAAGGACCCAACCCTGACTGAAGCTCCTCTTAAATGACTTTTAAGTATTTTTATTATCTTCACTTAGATACTTTGGTTCTAAGTGAGAGAAATGGTGTCTGTAAGTGAGTCAGCACCATCAACTGTCTTTCTCCCTTTGTCATGTCTTTTAAATAGACATGCTGTACATCTCTTGTCAGCCAGAGTTCACTTTCTCTGCATCGAGAAGGAGAATTTCCGAAAAGGCAGAATAAGATGAGAGAGAGAAAAAACAAAACAATGTGCTGCTGCATAGTTGAACTTGCCCCTATATTGAACAACACTGAGAGCTCATAAACTCCCATATTGCTTTATGGATCGTTGGCTCTGCAAAGATGAGCGCTCTTCTTCTCCTCTGTGATCCTCCATATTGCTGCGGGTACAGACTGTGTGGGACACAATGGCAGCGAAGGGACCTGAGCTACGGTGATAAATGAGATTTGCTGACCACACGCACACACGCACGCACACAGATGAGTTATTAGATGAAATGATTTAAGAGCAGCTACAAACTCAAAGGAAGTGTGCGCAAGGATTTGAAATTGGTGAGATCAATAAGCTAATGTGTGTGTGTTTGTGTTTGTGTACAGGTGTTTGTGTGGTGGTGAAAGGGTGAGCGGGCTGTCTGTAATAATCTGTTATTGAAACCTACTCGCAGGTGTGAGAGTTTATGTCCGTGTGTGCGGTGATAAAGGATCAGAGGGGAGAGGTGAAAAGTCAGGAGAAAACAACTCTCAAAAACCAATATCACACACACAAATAAACACACACGCGCAGACAAAGAAGAGAAATGGCTTCCATTCAGGGTGAGTAAGCAAGGTAAGGCCAGGCAGGCACGGAAAATAGAGTTGAAGGAGAGAGGCAGGAGAAAGAGAGACACTATCTTGTACTTGTGAGAGTGGATGATGTCCGGAGGCATTAGCATTCATATCGCCACGCTTTACTGTAAACACTCTTTTTTCTGGGCTCATTTGGATCTAGATCCACCTGCTCCACCTCATCCTCCTCTTCTCCTCATTGCTTTTTCTCTGCCCTTCGACTTCTATTTCTCTGCTCTCCCTCCATCCTTCTTGCTCTCAGCCTCAGCTCTAGACAGTGCAGGTATTGAGTCTTTTTCTTTCACCCCTGTTAATGCAGTTGGTGACAACAGGTCCATGTCCACTTGACAGCTCTAGTGTGTGTGTGTGTGTGTGTGTGAGCAGATTTCTGCCAGTCAGGGCGACAGGAGCAGCTCCAACCCTCCAAACAACTAGATTTACAAGAATGCTTCTCTTGCACTTTTCTTCTTTTTAATGGAAACTCTCCCCAACACAAAACAAAAAAAAAACACAAACCTGTAAACTTCAATATCAGAGGTCAAAGAACAGCTGACAGTCCATGCAGACAGCTCTGCAGCAGCAGACCATAGCTGAGTGTGTGTGAGTCACACTGCAGAGTGTAGGTTCATGAGAGCCCATAAAGGTGGATTTGTTTTTTTAATGTGGGATCATGCTTTGGGTGAAGAGAAGTGCTTTGTTCCCATGGTTACAACCACACGAGTTGTCAAAGTTAGAGGACTACAGGCGACAACAGGCCTCAGTGCTGCGTTTAAAGACAGACTGCATGGCAGCGACGTGACCAGACAGTCCTGGAGCGTTTTTTTCTCTCTTCAGGAGTCGTTTCAAACCTCAGCACTCCTCTTTCACTCTGTTCCCGCTCCACCAGGCTTGTGTTTGAGTTTGAACGCATTATAAAATAAACAAAACAGAAACCTTCTTAGCTGCATAACCCAGTTTTGCTGCTGGCGCGCTCCCTTCAAGTTGCTTTTCTGACTGAAACCTTCTTTAATCTCCCTAAATTGAATTACAACTTAATCCCGTCTCGCGCCATTCTCCCCGGAACAGACAAACGACTTTAGCAACAATGACGGAGCCTCCTTGTGTTTTCAGGGAGCTGGAGTGATTAACGCGGGACGGGTACCTGCAGAGAAACGCCTGTACGTTGTGCATGCCGCCGTGTAAACACGCTGCTTGTTGGAGGAAGAGCTCGTTCCTGTGAGGTATGAGACATGAAGGTGAGCAGTTCCCCTCTCACTTATTCTCACTGACATGTTGCACTGTGTTTGTTCCCATCTGTCTGGACTCCTTCCTCCTTCTTCTTTGCTGCTATTCGCACTGCATCTACTGTCTTATCACGTCTGTCCTCCTGTCGCAGTTTTACACCCTTGTGTTTGCATAACCAATAACTTAATACAGCACCATTATGCCATGAAGAATAGTAAACATTGAAGCTGTTATCAATTAGATAAAATAGAGGGAGGTTAAACGTGTGGATTGTTTTTCTTCTGTTGAGCAGGAAAATGACTATATAGAGAGATAATAACTTCATTTAAATACATTGAATCGCTAATCCAGAGAAGATGCAGAGTACAAAATGTCAAAGGTGGGGTCCAAGCTGAGAGATTGCAGCTCTAATGTCTGGGTAGTCTGCAGAGGTAAATCTACTTTTAAAGGGATAGTTCTACAATTTGACAAATTGGCCCATTGCCATAATCCTTAGGAGTAGGTTTGTTACCTTTAATTGTCAGTGCAAGCTATTTTTAAAACAGTGGAGCAGAGCCGTGAGCTGCTCAGAGTTATGCTCCGGAGGCTAATTGGATTTCTTGGTTTCCCTCATCAAACTCATCAAATACACAATCCAACAACTCCAAAACGCTCTGGTGGACAAGTTGTGACCTGCACATTCACCACGCTATGAGATACTCGGAACGTTACGAGACAGAGTTGTTTTCGAGGCAAATGCAGAGACTGCTTGCGGAAAGACTGCCCCCAACGGAAACGGTGTCAGTGGTTTTGCATGAATTTACCTTGAAAACAACTCCACCAATGGGCCAATTTGCCAAAATGTCGAACTATCCCTTTAAATTAACTCTTATTCTAATGACAAATTATCTGATTCCTGACTTCCTCTACTAGTAGCAATCACAGCCTAGTGGATATACATTTACTCAGTGGAAAAGGCTGTGACCTCTGGATGGGCGCCTCATGGCTGACTGAGTGGGCGGAGCAGCAGCTGCAGGGTCCGGCAGAGCAACATGGACGTGACATAAGGAACACGGAGCCGGGTCAAAGCTCTGGCACGAGGTCAGGTCTCTGTTCACTGTCGAGTGGTGGATTTCCAGCACAGAAACATGACAAACACACACACGTACTATATCTTGTGTAGCGTATGTTGTTGTTGTTGTTGTTGCCTCTGGCTATGGATGAGTACCAGGTTTGGTTCTTTTATTGGAACAGTAATCCGAGTATTGGAACCAGATATTGGTACCATATGGGTTTAAATGTGTCCCTACAGTACCTCTCGTGCAGGTCGTCATTGTAAGTGAGAACTGGTTCTCCATTGACTCACCTGGTTAAATAAAGGTTTAAAAAATCTGCTGTGGTTGCCAGTTTCTGTTTAGAGAATCTGAGTTTCACAAAACCATTTTCCTCTAAAACAGTGAGGAAACTCTCAAGTGTCCATTTGATAAACAGCATGCATGATGTAAGAGTGTGTGGCCATCAAACATCTTGATGCATTCACTCAGACACTTGAGATGTTTTTATTTCCCTAAAGGACAGAGCAGAGCGATCTGAGTCTGCAGTGATATATTATCTAGTAAACTGTGCTGAGGGTTTACAAGGATGTTTGTTGTGTTGAGTGTTTGTATGTACAGTAATACAAGTCTTTTGAGTTGAAGGGGAACTTGATTGAATGATGGAACTCATGGATTTTTCTGTGGGTTTGGAAGTTGCACAACTGCTAAGAAGCAGAGCTCTTCGGGGACAACGTGAGGTCAGAGCCGAACGCGGCGCGAGGACACACACGACTGCATCATCCTTCACACATGTGAAGTGGAACACGGCTCCGATTTGAAAAGTATTTTCCACTTTACTTCTACTGCTTCAGCACAGCCTGATCAATATCACTCAGAACAAATAAACCAAGGTTGAAAAACAATAAATGCATTTTCAAGGCTTAACATTTACCAAATCCTAGAGATGAAGATGTGACCTCACTGCTGAGTGTTCTTTTTCTCACACATCTCTTATGGACTATTTACATTTGTTTTACCTGCTTATTTGACCTATTTGTCTTTAAATGTGCAATAGAAGTGAAGCTGAAGGATGGACAACTGGAAGGTACAGTATAAGCCTGTGGTCCTGCAGGTATAAACGGTGGTGTGTGTGGTTGACATCCTGTTCCACACAGCTACACATTTTCCTCTTTTTTTTCTTTTTTTGATTCAATTCAAGTCGGTGGAAGTGTTTTCAGAGCTGCACAGTGTGAGTCTGAACATTTCTCCTCTGTGAGCTGCAATTGCATTTAGGAGAAGCTGCTGTCCATCCCTTCATCACACACACATCAGCTGACGCACCCTAACGCGCCTGGCTTTAAACGAATCAAGGAGCCTGGACCACATCAATGGTGGATGGTTATTACCAGGCCCACCAGCCTCCCTCCTCCTCCTGATCATCATCATCATCATCATCATCACCTGAGGTGGTGCTGACGTGGCAGCCACGCAGCTTATAGGCTCAGCACTCACATGGTGCGTTGCTGTGTATGAAATGAACAGTTTCACTCCAAAATGAGCAAGAAAAAAAAATCGGCTTCTCTTAGAAAATGACTGATAGCAGAAATTAAACTCTGGTATGGTACCTTTTTTTTTTAGTTGCCCTTGGTTAATAGAATGGCAAAACTTTTACAGACAGTTAATAATGAATGTGAAATTTATGATATTTCAGAGCTTTTATGTACATTTTAATACTTTGCTATTATATATGGAACTCCTCGAAAACGTATAAAAAGGTCAGTGTGACCTCTTGTAAGTTTTTTTAACGCGCTGAGCTTAAATAATTTCATTCATATTTCAGAAATGAGTTCACGCTCAGTTCACCAACTTCTATTGCAGGGAGAGCCAGACCCACAGAAACAATTACATGATAAAATGATTGCAAAGAAAATCAGAAAAAGAGGAGAGTTGATTTAACCATATAGGGAAAACACCAGCTCTCTTCCTCCTCCTTACTAATTTATATATTTTGGTGGTTTTTGTGAGGGACATCCTGGCCATCCACCTCTTTTAAATGTGGTGAAATACCCTCCATCAGTTACCTGGGAGATGAGAATAGCAGAAGACAGTGTGGCTGAGCGCTGACACCTTCAAGAGGAACTGTCATTAGTTTGGGTCCTGCCTGCTTTAGTATGAGTTTAACTTCAAATGGTCCCTGACAGATCTCAGCGGCTGATCCGGGGCCAGCGGGGTTTCACAGCCATCAATCATCTCTCAGCAGGAGCCCTTCCCCTTCACGCTCGCCAACCGGCTCCCCCCCTGTACTCTTCCTCCTCTTCCTCTTCCTCCTGTCCTGATTTTTCTTCCCACTTCTCCATCTTCACCTTTAACTTGTCTTCTCTCCTCCTCCTCCACGCTCGCCGTTCTTCCCTCTTTATCCTCCTGTTCCTTCCCTTTCCTATGCGTCCTTATCATCAGCCTATAGATTGTATCACTTATCATTCCACACACACACACATTACAAAATTCTCGTAAAGGTGAAAGTGTCAAAACTCACAAATGCACGTTCACTACACTGGCTGTCCTCCATCAAGAGGGCAATCATCTCTCAGCAGGCGCTGGGATATCACCTGCTACACTGACACAGGTGTGTGTGTGTGTGTGTATGTGTGTGTGTGTGTGTGTGTGTGTGGGGGGTGTCATTTGTATAGCAGATGTGTGTGTGTGTGTGCGTGCGTGAGTCAGACGCAGGTTTAATGACTCGTCCCAGCCAATTTTCAGCCGGTGGCTTCTCTTTGTGGGGAAATGAGGTTTGTAGTTAATGTAGCACAGAAGGGCTGCCTGTGATCATGTGTGTATATGTGTGTGTGCATGCGTGCGTGCGTGTGTGTGTGTGTTAGTTCCAGTGAGTTGACTCCAAGCAGAATATTAGGAGGAACCATATGGGAGAAATCATTATGAAGGAAGGTTGGAGAACATTTCTGCCGCGAGGCCTGTGTGTTTCAATATCGTATCTAAGGAGGGATATGCCTTTGGTGTAAGTGTGTGTGTGTGTGTGTGTGTGTGTGTGTGTGTGCTTATTGTGCTTGCTCAAGTGTGTTTAGCTTTGTTCTTCTTTTATAAATCACATTATGGTGTGTGTGTCTCTGTGTTGTGTGAGATTTACTAACTTGAGTATTCGGAGCACGGTGGTCGCCTTCCAATTGTGTACAAAGTGAAGTGGCGTGTCACAAATACAACACGCCACAGAGATAATGAAACACATACACACACACACACACACACACACACACACGATGCACAACAGCTGCTGTCCGTACTGTCATTTTGCCCACCAAAAAAAACCACACACACACAAACGCAACATCATCACCCAGGCAAAAAAAACATCCTGCATGTAAGCGCACATGCACGGCTGCACATGTAAACACACACACAGACAGTCAGAGGACTGGGGGGTGGGGGTGTTGGGGTGGGGTGGGGGCTCCCAGAGGAGGAAATAAGTTTGGGTTGGATGTAATGAGCAAGTGAAAGGCAAATGAGCCCTTCAGTGTGACGGCCTCTATCTAAACCCAGACAGCCTGTGTCTAGGGAGACGCTTTATTGCTGAGAGAATCCAAAATGTCATTCATCTATCTGTACTCGGTCACCCCCCCCCCCCCCCCCCCCCCCTTCCATCCCTCCCCCCCAACTCATTCCACTGCTGTCATTTTTTCCCAGCTCTCCCTCTTCCTATTTTTTTCGCCGAACTCCGTGTCTCCTCCTTCTCCTTCGTCATTCCACGTCTTCCTCTCCTCCTCCAACCATCACTCACTCACTCCAGTTACATCTCGCCCTTCTTCTCCCTCTACTTCTAAACTTGACTTCCAACTTTTATCAAGACAAAACAACTAAATCCTACCAGCGACTCCGCCTCTATTGACTTGACGACTTTCATTTCCAATGGAGTCATATTTGAGCAGGAGGATGGACTGTATTTAGTGTCAACTAACAGCTGTGTGCTTCTGTCCATTAACCTCACCACCCCTCAGTAAAATTAACATTAACATGAACATATTCTATTCATTATTTAAAGAGAAGCTCATGGAACACAAATGTTTGGCTTTTTTTACTTTCATTTTCCATTTTCAAAAAGTAATTTGTGTCACAGTCCAACTGTTTTCATTATAAATGAAATTGCTAATTACTTATTTGAGTCATTTATTAACTTTTTTGCCTAAAAATGTGAGACAATAGTTAATAATTTTAAAACAAATATACAGTATGGTTCAAAATGACGTGTTTTGCCCTGAAGTGATCATTAATTAAAGCAACAAATCAGCTCATACTAAAGTGATGGCAAAGCACATCATCCTTAACCTTAACCAGTTAAATTTAACTTATATTAAATTATAATAAACAAACGTGCAAGTTTGTTTCCACGGTAACAAAGAGAAGAACAAACTGATGGTGGAGATTTCTTTGCCTTAGGCCTTGCCTAACAACTGGGCTCGTCTTCTCACTACGACGTGGAGCGAGACAAGTACTGATGATGTTTTGCCAGTTTATCTGAAAAGCAGCCAAGAGACATGTAGTGTTTGGAAGACGGAGACTGACTCTGGAGTTTGTTTGAAGATATTCTGGCAAATACGGGGGAACTCGAGCCTCGAGACAAAACTCGAGGAAGAAGTAGACAAAACAGGAGCGGTGAAAAACGTACATCACCGCATCATTTCATTGAAAAATAACTCCTGGGAAGCTTTCAACACCACAATTTGCTGATGCGTAACAGCGTGCGCGAGGCGGGTGGTGTTTTGTTTTTTATGTTTTTTCCAGCACATCAAGGCTTGGAACACACAGACTCTGCAGTCTGGCTCCTGACCACTTATTGTAGCCGTAGGCGCAAAATTCAATGGAGACGATGGGCTGAAAACGTGGCAGCGGCTTCAAACGCTCCGCTGCGTCTTGAACCCGATCCCAGTCCGCCGGAATACGCTTCAAAACCCAGCGCCAGGAGTAAAATATGGAACTATTTTGTTTCACAGAGCCGGCCAAGATGGACGCCCAACCACGACGCTGAGTTGCTCTAAAACTCGTCCAAGTCAAGTGCGAACGCTGGTTTGAGTTTACAGACACTGACTTTGGTTTGTCATCTAATATCCCTGCTTCTTCTTCTTCTTTCATCCTGACATCACGCTTCTCTCCTCCTCCTCCTCCTCCTCCTCCTCCTCCTCCTCCTCCTCCTCCTCACACCTTTTTGTCTTTTTGTTTTTAATTCCACGCAGCCACTCCATTCATCTCTGGCAAAATCAATAGCCCATCGCTGGCGTGCTGCGGTTGAGGGATGTAAATAGCAGAAATCTGACATTCGCAGGATATAAAACAACTGGCTTTCGATATAATCAACAGCGGTGCCGCTGCCATCCCTCAAACAATCCATAGCCTTATTAAAAAGGGGCCAATAATTTAGCCCTGTGTGCCGGCGATGGAGGGAGCACGACAATAGTGTCTGATGAGTCAGGAATTGTGGCGATGACAGGGCGAGGAGCGATGGGAGGGGTGCGAACAGAGCATGTGGTAATTCATATTAGTGTTTACAGTCATATTATCTGTGTGTGCATTATTTTTTTTTTAGTTTTACAGATCAGTCTTGTGTTGCTGTGGATATTTTTCAGCCGGTTCCACCTCTCCAATTTCTCATTTGTGTTTTTTATCATAGCAAAGCTTTAAAAAATGATCCACAGTGATGATCCTAATTAATTTGAATACATTCAGAGACTGTACAGGCTGGATTCTGTGTCTTGTGAATCACCCTGGAGTCAAAAATGTAGACGAAATGATCAAAACCCCGTCTTCCCTAAAAGCTTTTCCATTAAAAGACGTCTCCCTCCTCCGTCCACGGCAGTAGGGAGAGCACAAAGAGACGGCAAGAAGTGAGGAGAAAGCGAGAGAAGAGGATAAACAAAGAAGAGCCAAAAGACGTGAAGAAAAGGCCAGAGAGCTGTCAGGGAGGGAAGCGTCGTCGCAACTGAGATGAAAATACAGACAAAAGCTGCTGCAACAGACGGAGCGTCTGGAAAGAGACGCATGCTGAAGGAGAGATGCTCGCCGGAATATTTTCTGATGCGTTTGTGACCATTATTTGTGCATGCAGTCTTAAGAGAAGTGAGTGTATGTGTGATATTTTCCCGGCTGGTTGTGTGTGTTTGGTACACGTGTACTCCACTATGTGTGTGTACTGTATGTGTGTGCATCCTCATCACCAATCAGCCAACAAGTTGTCAGACGCTCAGCAGGAGAGTCTGTCTGTCTGCGTGAGTCAGTCCCTCCCTCCATGCCTCTTCTTTCAAATCAACCTCCTTTCATTCGGCCAGAAATGAAAAAAAAAAGAGCTGGTCTTGACCTTTCAGTGTGGCCATCCAAAGCAATCGATAATTATGAAATTAAATGGGTTATTGCGCTCGGTACCGACTGAGAGATGGTTATTGCTCATTGGAGTAGTAATGAACTCAGGAACTTGTGAGTAATTACCACCGGCCCTCCCTCCCCCCCGCCTCCAGCCCAGCGACAGCCTATCACTGTAAATCTGAGTGGTTCACACAACAACAACTTTCTGATTAATACGCACGCAAACAAACACGCACAGCAAGTGTTTAGCTTGACCCTTTCCGGCCGTACTTGTCAAGAACGTGCCGGCTGAGCAACAAGAGCTACACAGTGTAGCACAGAAATACAAGAGGAGGAAGAAGGCACCTCTGTAGACTTTTTTTAAGTGAGAAAACACAAACCATTTCCTCTGACTCAAAGATCCCGTCTTTACTACATTTGTAAAACCACCTGTTGCGCTGCCTCGACTACAAACATATTTCCATTTGAGAGCTTTTCTACAATCTGTTTTCTTTTCCTCTCCCGGGCTGCCGGCTTCCTTTGTCGACTTGGCCTGAATAAAAGCAGTTTCATCTCCCTGTGTGCTGCAAAAAGATGTGACTTTTTTGGGGTTTTTTTTTGAAGGCCACAGGTGAGCATCCTGCACCGGCAGCACGAGGACATTCACCTGCAGCCTGGTGGGTCATGTCTCTTATTTCATCTGTGCATGTCATGTAACACATTTCTGTCTGGTTTGATTTCATTATCACCAAGCGGAAGTGTTGTAACCAGCATGTGAGAGAGAAAAGAGAAAGACCTTTGACCTCTGACCAATCAATTAGTGCTCAGAATGATCAATTACAATAAAAGACGTCACAAGACCCAATTAGACGCTGTGACTGGTCCAAGTGAGAGAAAGCACCGGAAAACAGCCGCCTTTCACCCAATGTTCTCCTATGTTATTGGATATAATTACAGCCTGCGCTGGGCTTCCTCCACTTCCTCCTTCACTAACAAGCAGTTGCATAAGTGGTTAAACTTTTCCTCCCAGACTTTGACATCAACAAATATGGTCGGCCTACATAATTAGCCACCTGGTCGTTTGTGTGGATGGGCTCAAAACCCATAAACATTTATAAAATTGGAAGCACTTTGTGTCATGCACCCTGGCTGACCTGCCCCCCCCTCCTTCTCTCTCTCATTGACTTGAAAGCAGGACCTCAAAACGCTGAGACTTAATTGCTTCTGACGCCTCGGTGGCAAAGTTAAGAAATGAGCCTCAACCTTTCTTTAGGCAAGTGACAATGTAAAGGCAAATGGATGTGAAGAGGAAACACCACTGTGTGATGAGCAGGGGTTGTGTTACACTGCAGAAATTATTTAAACACAGTCATCACTATTTTACTTCCTCTGGGATGTTAAATGAAGTGTAGCTGCCGAGCTCAAGTGGCCCGAGCTTTTAAAGTTAATATTTGCTCTGCAATAAGCCAGTGTATATTTTCTCTAAATGCTATACACACACTCTCTCTAGTGTCATTGTCAGAGTGTTTCATGTAGCTTTCCAGAGAGGGCCACCAGGCGTTGTCAGATGAGCCAATTTTCAGCCGTCACCGTAAAAATCTCTCTCTCTCAGTGAGAAAATAGAAATGACTGTTACATGTCTTTGAACATAAAGCAAAGAGACACGCAAAGAATTAGCTTACGGACGTCTGGCGATGTCTCAGCTGAGCAGAACCGAGACATTATGAACTACAGGTGATGCGTTGCCACACATGTATTGAGTATCGGTGCTGAGGAATACTCGGTCTTAAATTGGAGCTAGTGACTGTGACAAACGACATCTGTCATACACTTTGGACCAAACAAAGGCTTCAAGATGCTTTAACGTGTTAACAAAGTTGACTTTACAAGGATTAGCGGGACGGCACGCAGGAGTAAGCCGCGACAATCTGACAGCTTCAAAGTCTTTGTCCGTCAAACTGTAATGGTTTGGACGACTTTGTGTGTCTGTTGTGGTGATTTGAATCTGTATTTAAGGGGTGATGTGACAGTTTTCCATCACCCATGGGTGTGAGGCAGTTAAGTCTGGCTGCTCTCCGTCATATCAGAGTTGAGACTGATGTGTGCGGCGCTTCCCACACCGCTGTGGTGGGATTTGATATGAAAGAAAGAGAGTAGGTGCTAGGTAGGTATAGGCACACATGGGGAAGTTTCTTTCCATCCGAGTTGACAGTGTTGACAAATGACAGTGTGCGAGTGTGTGTGTGTGTGTGTGTGTGTGTGAGAGAGAGGCAGGTGTGTCTTTTCTGTGCACGTTAGCACATGAGTGATCCAGAGTACAAGAGAGACGGGGGAATGAGAGAGGGCTAAGAGAGAGAGGAGAAGAGATGGGGAAAGAGCTTAGTCTGCCTTCAGGGGGAATGCATAAGCAAGAGGGATGAAAGGTAGATTTTTTTTCACAGGTGGGCTGGAGGGAGGAAGAGGAAGAGGAGGAGGAGGAGGAGTGAGGAGATGGGTGAGAATGGGAAGGGGAGGGGAGAGAGGAGTTTTGGATGAAAGGAGAAAAGTCTGATGGAGGGAGAAGTGTGTGGAGGTGCAGGGAGAAGGAAAAGAGTAGATGAAAGATGCAAAAGTGGGCGGGGCTTCATAGAGGAGAGGATGGGACACAAACAGGGCTTTTCAACAATTTAACTTCTGAAGCAAGAATGTGTAAATCCATGAAAATTGGACTCAGGTTCAGAGAAGGACAGAGAAATGAGTGACAGATCAAGGAAAAGTTTAAATGAATGTAGTCTGAGTCCCATCAGGAGTCAGGCTAGCTGTTTGCCTCGGTTTCCAGCCTTTATGCTAAGCTACACCAGCTACATGCAAACAATATTTACCGAACAAAAAGTCAGACTCTTCTTCGTTATGACACTTCACACCATTTATAAATACAAGTACAGTTAAATAGGTTATTGAATTCTTGTTTCTGTTTTTCTTTGCTGAATTTTTGCCATCCACCCATTTCCCAGAGCGGCTCAGAGCTCCCAGGCGATGTGGTTGGAAAATAAGCAAACTGCGTGGTTGCCAGATTACTGAGAGTGTTGTCACAGAGATCTGCAATTTCAGCCAGTCGACTTCATTTCAAAGCTCGCAGCTTTAGGAATGCTCGCCAGATAAGTTACATGGCAACACTTGGCAATTTGCTTCGAGACCGTTCGCCAGGGAGAGTGACGTCAGCAGCTGTTTAAAAAGTCGATTTAAGAACACTTAGAGGTAAAGAGCCTAAGTTTTTTGTACTTCTTTTCATTTACTCTGATCCTCCTTTAACAATATAGAGAATTAGATCAAACACATTATAATGAGATCCAAGTCAATTTCCTCATTACAGACAATGACCTGCTGCTGGTTTCATTAAAGTGAGACAGGGGGGATTCTCCAGATCCCCTGGTCTCATGAAGCCGGCACTAGTTGCACCACCGGAGCTTAATTAAATCTCTGATCATTAAAAGTGACTCTCAAACCATTAATGCCAAACCAGAGCGACGGACAATGCATGAATATTTGATATTTCTCAGGCTGGCTGACACACCATCTCCACAGAATAGTCTGCAGAGTTTCAATCTTGCAAATTCATCACAGAATATTCAATACAAAAGCTATTGTGGAGGATCCTCGGTGTCTGCGCCTCAGAGGTCCGACACCGTGTCCTTCAGCAGACTGATAGAAGAGCAGACTCGCTCCCGCACACACACAAACAAGCGCAGGTGGACATATGTGTCCAGACACACCTGCTGTTTGAGGAGTAATAGCCCCTCGTTGCAGTTCTGCAGCTTAGCCGGGGCACTTTTTTTTTCTTTTACATCTTTACCTTAAGTGACAAAGCCCCAGTAGCCTTCTCAATTATGTTGTGCAGGTGCAGTCAGCAAGAAAGAGTAATTGCACTGGGTGTTTGGAGCTCCCTGAGACGGATTGGAGGCTCAGGGCAGAGCTGTCAGGGGCTCCCGAAGGACTCGCCAGGTTGTGTGTGTGTTTCATACATAGTATGTGTGTGTGCAAGCTCCTGTCACACAGAAGCAGGGATAACATTATGTTTTCATTTTGCATGTGCATGTTCCCCCATGCACGTCCTCGCTCTGTGTTTGCATATGCACAAGCAGCGGGAAGCGATATGGGTCTATTAAAGCTCCTCCTTTTTTTTTTTCTTTTTTTTTTGGTGCATTTCCTTGCCTGGGCGTTTGACAACTGCATCGAGCCGGCCCGCTGGCTCCCTGACAGTGACAGTCGAGTCCCCGGGACCTGTCAGTGCCATCACACATGCCCTCAGGCCCCTGGAACCTTCTAGATACTTGGGCAATAACACTGCAATAAGCTCCTTGTTACAGGCATGTCATGGGGCCTCGAGGGACATGGCTGTGAAGGCTGGAGGGTCACCAGGAATCAACCAAATACCAAGTAATTTGAATAGAAAATCCCATAACAATTTCAGAAAGAAAGGAGATAATAAAGTGTGATGCAGAGGAATCATGGGAAGTGTGGATTCAGATTAAGGCTGAAAGACATCCAAAGTGAAGATTATGGGAAGTTAAACTGTCTCTACTACAAATGACCTCGCTGATTTAAATAAAGCTTTTTTTTTTCTTTTCTTTTCTTTTTTTACACAATCATAATCTTGAGGGCATTGAAAGAAAGACATGAAATCTTATTTTTCTACCCTGGAGAACAGTGCAATTGAAGACTCCTGAGGTTCCTCCTGGCTTTGATTCAACACCCAGTGCTGTCACTTCCAACCAGCACGGCTCCCCGTCGGACTTGATTTCACTTGGATAAACCATCACCAATTCCCATCGGCCCGATTGAGACTTTGAATTCTTTAATGAGATTCCAGTTTCAGAGGTTCACTTTGGTGTCAGAACTCGGTAGAGGCGAGCCAGGCAAGGAGGCAAGAACAGAAGGACGGAGGTGGGGAGCAGATTTCTGAAGGGATGTTTTTCCTTTTTAGCAACTTTTTATCAGAATTATGTCTGATATAAGTGCTAACTGGTAAAAGTATGGCATTTTGTAATTGTACGCAGAGGAACGTGGCATGTAGGAGCACGGAGGATACTCTGTCCACTTTTGCTGAAGACAAAAAAGTACAAAAGAGACGCGCAGCTGTGTATGCGCCCTTGCAGTCGTCATTGTCTGGCAGTGCAGTCACGAGGTGGCGGGGTGGGAAGCGGAGGGAGGGAAGGCTCTGCGGGCGACGCTGCCACCTGCTCCAGATGTGGAATAAACCACAGATGTGCTGGTTTAATTAGCCTTGCCAGAGGTGCCGCGGCATGATTACCCCGCTCCGCCCCGAGAGAACGCCTGTCGCAACGGGTTGTGTGTTTGTGTTTCGCAGCCTGTGCACGCAGAAGTGAGTCTGACAGCAGAGAGGGAAACAATAATAGTGCATCCATGTGTGGCTGCCTATTTCCTGCCTTCCTGAGTGATACTGAGAGCGAAACAGAGCCGTGCAGCACAAGAAAAAGAAGCGTTGTCCATATGTGTGTCTTAGCAGGGAAGAAAGAAGCGAGGACATGTGTCTGTGTACAAAAGCACAAGTGTGCGTGTGTGTGTGTATCATTACGCGTCTGCCTGCTTTGTGTCTCAACGCTGCTCGGGCTATTCCATCTGCCGAGCAAACCTGAATGACCTAGTTGGGAGTGAAATGTGCCATAAAGGAGCGCTGATGGACGAGGGAGAACATGGTGCTAATGACACGGCTACATCCACACGCCGGCACTCTCGGCTAATGAAGGCCCCCATCGCTACGGAAACAGACAGTCTTTTTGAAAAAGGAAAAAGGGAGCGCGACGATCACGCACGTCAGCGTGGGGAATCTTCAGACGGCTTCCTGAAAGAGCGGCTGACTGACGCTCGCACCTCGCTGGTGGAACATCAAGGCGCTGGGAGATATAAACGCCTGGTGGAGCCGGGAGTTCAGGAGGATGTCAGCTGGAGGAGACGGGACTGAAACAAAGTCAAATGGACTGAGATATTCAGGCCATTTTATTCATGTGTCTTCAAGTATTTGGGTTAGGCCTGTAATCATGGAATCTCTTTGTGGGGGGAGCTGATCTCACTAAGATAACGTCTGTGAGATTTAGGCAAAGGAGAAAAAGCACGCACGCAAAAACTGTGTCAAAGTACGGTGGCTGACGAGGCCTGAGCTGCGCCAGTGATGTTAATGTGAGGGAAATTAAGACAGGAGATGTTTTCATTAGCAAAGCCCAGGAGATGCTGCTATGCACACACTCTAATGCACATTCACTAGGGGAAACACACAGACACACATATTTGAGGATATATTATTTATAGCTTCAGCAGGTTAGACAGCATGAGTGAAAGATAGTGAAAGAAGAAGAAGGACTCATAATCAATGTAGATGTTGACGGATGGATGACGTACAGTACAGTAAATGGATGGTGCAATAATGGGCTTACACTTACACTTTCTAGTCTCTAGGACCACTCAAAGGGCTTTACACTGTAGTCACATTCACACACATTCATACATTTGCTGGAAAGCTACTCATTCACACATCCGATGACACATTCCGTGGTTCAGTGTCTTGGATGTACGCTTCAACATGCGGTTGGGAGAAGCCAGGAATGGAAGCACCTCTGGTTGGAGCCACCTGGGCCACAGCTGCCCACAGGGATCAGGGATGAGGGGGGTGCTTGTGTGAGCCTGTGATGGTGCATTCAGGGGAAAATGTGGAATAAAAAAGAAGAGGAGGCAAAAAAATAAAATAAATGTAAGACACAGCCTCTGTGTGTGTGCGTGTGCTTTGTAGCCATTGATGCCTCAGTCCTGTGAGTGTGTGTGCACCACAGGGCAGCAAATCTCAGGCCGTTCCATCCATTAAGCACAAGGATCAACCGGTGAACTGTTCAGTATGTGCATGAACCCCACACACACACACAGAAGAGTGTGTGTGCCTGGGCAGGTAAGAAGGCACACATGCACATGCAATTCCTGTGGTATTTCCTGCTCCTTTAAGAAGAGAAAAAGCAAACAACAAGGTTGTTTCCTTGGTTTTGCACCACGAAGCATGAAAGCAACAAAACACAGACGACGATGACGATCCAAATCAGAGCAGAATGTAAGACTTCAAAATAAACCAGGAGGGGATGTTGGCACAGGAAGGCTTTCTGAATTATTTTGTTTGGACTAAGACCCAAGTGTTTTGTTATATATAAAAAAGTAATTTGGGTTATTTTTGGTTGTCAGGGTTCACTCTGTGAGAAAGAGCCGATCACTGCCATTCAATTATTGAGCAAAAGAAAAACTTTTTTGAGGGTGTTTCAAGGATTTTGACGGCAACAGAAAACCCTGACATGGTCCATGAGATGAGTTGCTGTAACCGCTCTTCCATCTTCCAGCGAATACCGCCCCCGAAACTGCCTCGGTGGCTGCGGCGCTGACCCTGAACACAAGGCCGGAGAGCTGAAAAGAGCAGCTTTCCGCACGCCACAGTGTCATAATTCTAAAATTAATGCGAGAGTTTGTCTATTTTCAAACAGGGATTCTGATTAAATGGGCCCATAAAGAATGAAAAATGGCTTCTCAAAACAGTTTGCGTTAGCACAATTGCCCCCTGTAGGTAAATTAATTTCCTCCTCTTCACAGAAAGGAGCACAGCATGTGTGTGCTCCAAAAAAAAGACAGAAAGAAAGAAAAGAAAGGCAGTGAAAACGCTGGTGCACCTCCTCCCTGAGCATTGCAGGCAGCAAACAGCTCTACAGTGGGAGGCTCGTTTAACACACGTGTGAGAATTTAAGCTGCATTGATCTTTGCGAACAACGGCGGAATACAGATGCTGATAGAAAACATGAAGCTTCTCGCCGACATGAATCAATAGAGTGAAGACCGAGTCCCTTGGGAGCTGAATTAAAGTTTATCTCATATTACTGCCATTTGATTTCCGTGCCCGGCTGTATTGAAAACATCTTTCATTATATGCTCACGTAATCTGACAATTACAGCCATCGATATGATTTCGGCGTTGTATTCAGACAAGGAGCTGCAATTAAAGTGAAATGAAATCTGAGCACATCTGTATTCATTCACAAGCCACAGGCGCACACACACAAACACGCAGGAATAACCGACAACTATTTATGCTAATGAGGCCATTAGTTAGGTAAATGAATGTATAATTAGCAGATACTTCTATGTCAACATACTTGTCTTCACAGAACATATGGATGGCATTAATGTGGATTCTATATCTTAAAACAAAGGAGTTGAGAGAGTTCGGAGGAAATCAATTTTTCTTCATGAATATGCAAATTGGTCGTTGAACAGCGAATCTATCTACTCTACAGGAAGCATGCGAGGTGTGTGGCGTCCGGGCATGGTGACGTGATGTCCTGCGTATGTGCCGGGGTGAGGTAAGTGCAGGCAAAGTACAAAGTTTCCACCGCTCGGCTGCGTCTTTTGTCGACTCACTTTTCGCCCTTTGGTCGAGAGACAAAGCGAAACAGCCCTCCCTCACTGTATCACCTCGTCGTCACCTGGACGATTTACGACCCCCTCGCCTCCGTTCATTTAGTGGTCTGATCTTCTTGTCATAAAGCATCTGTGAAGCCGGTGGTGGGACGAGGGTGGCAGCGAGATGCCAATTTATGAGGGTGGGCAGTGTAGACGGAACCGCTTTTACAGCTCTGTGATTTACGCCCAGCCCAGACACGGCATCACTCACCGTTTTCTTGTTTTTTTTTAGAGGGACGGCGTGTGTGGCTGCTCTGAGGCCTGCTCCGTCCTTCACCTGTGAGCGTCCCCTCCCTTCCTCCTGCCTCTTTTCTTTCAGGTAATTTGTGTTTGCGTCCATGCCTCTGGGGCGTGTGGCTTGTATCATTTAGGCAAACAGTGCTGGTCTGTCCTGAGCCATTTAAGCGGTTTAATGGAAGGCACGGGCCGTAAAGGGGAAGGTCAAGTTAATTTGAATTCAGCAGAGGCCAGATTAACTTTTGAAGCCCTGTGAGGAGATGTCAAAAGGCTAAGAGTCTTCAATTTTATGTTTCACTGATCCGACGTGTGGACATGACCTGTTGAAGGAGTGTGAAGGGAAAGGAAGAAAGAGACACAAATGACTGAGTGTGACAAAAATAAGCACTTCCTCGACATTACATGAGCTTTGTTGCCATGGTCACAATAACAGTTACGTGAGACTTTGTCTCTTAATACTCTACTGCACTTTTCTCTTCACTCCTGGTGTAATTACTACTATTAAAACTTAACTATGGCTCGTTATAACCTGCTGCATGAACGACCTTTGGGCTGTTTTTTTACAGGAGAACAATGTCATTGACCAAGTTTGATTGTATCCTGTTTTAGTTAATGATGAAAGAAGCTGTAAAAAGTTCATCACTGACGCTTTTATTATTTCTAAAGTTGGCCTTCAGTCCTTATTAAAGGAGACATACTGTATAATGCCCCCTTTCCACAAATTAAAATAGTTCCCAGGTGTCTTAAAGACATGTCTGTGACATGTTTTGGTCAAAATACCCCAAGGGTCAAACATCACAGCTCTTTTCATCCTCTCAAAACAGCCCTGTTCAGAGCAGCTGGTTTCAGCGCCTGTCCCTTTAAATGCAAATGACTGATGATGATCACTGCTTGCCCTGCCCCACCCCTTCTTCTGGTACCAGGTAAGGGTGGTATTATGCAAATTCAAATCCGAGATACATCACTAGGAAACAACTGAAAACAAACACCCAAATAAATGTGAAAGAGTCTTCAGAAAGTGATATTTCCATAATATGTCACCTTTAAGGTTGAATAATGAAACTGGTATTTTGGTTTGATAAAAAGGACAGACTGAAGAGACGGTGGTTAGATTTCAAATTCCCTGAACCTTATATTTTCTGACTCTGCCTTTCTCTAAACTCTCTGTTTGGGGATAGGGCTCAGTAGGCATGTAATAAAAAGCTGGCGCCGACACAAAGGCTACACCTGTAGGCCTAACTTTCTGACTTTGTTCTGCACCACGCCTGAGAACATTTGGACGCGGCTACAGTTTCCACTGTTTCCAAATGCGGCAGCCGGCGTATTTCCACCTCCAGTGAAAAGACTTCTGTATCACACTTGGCAAAAGCAGCGAGTAAGACAGAGGTCACACAAGAGAAAATCAATCCACTTCCTCTAAAACATAGAAAGTGGCTTACCGTTTCACCCCCAGTGGGATACACAAATCCATCCCTCCTCATTCTGTTGTGCTCTCTCTAACATTCATCCTCCCTTTCTCTCACTTACAACCACCACTTTCTCTCTGTGCTTCTCCACTTCTTCCTCCTTCCTCCTTCTCCTCTTCTCTCTGCCCTTCCTCCTCACATCTAAGAAAAATCTGCACCTGGGAGCGTTTTGAAAGCACCTCACTCCTGTGAAGTTCAAAAGAGAAATATGTACTTTCTCCTACGCTTGTTTCCGCCTCTTTCCTCCATGTCTTGGGGGAAGGGGGGTAGATACAGGTACGGGGGCTGTGAGGGCAGGATATCTCCTTTCTCATCATCCCTCCCTCCAGGATATAAATCAACATACGGGTGTGTGGGGCAGCAAAGCAACAAATTCTGGGCTAAATATAACTATAATAAAGAAACAAAAAATAGCAATAAGTGGCAGCTACGGGCGATTACGTTCTGCTGGGGAGAACATCCCATCTGATAATCACAGTTACATAGACGACGAGGTGATTAAACAAAGCAGTGGTGCAGAAATGCGACATTATTAAAACGAGTTAAATTGCACAATTATAAAAATACAAATTTCCCTGTATTTACTACTCTTTTAAAACTGTATTAAATGGAAGAGCAATGTGAATCATCACAATACTGATACTCCAAAACAATTTCCAGTTTCCAGACAAGTCAAGACTCAAAAACTAAATAATGCAGAATGCAAATGTCAACTGCTGCAACTTTGTGTCACAACGTGTCATGAATAAAGCATTGTAGAGATGGCCTACAGTACTAATCATAATGAAAAGGAATGTGTTTGTTTATACAGATCAAATTATCTTCATCGTAAAGTTTTGATTTTTCACTAAAGCAAATTATCAGCTAAAATATTCATGAGACATTTTCCTGAGCAAGGAATCACTCAAAGACCAGATATTGTAGAAAGTTTGAGTTCTTTGGATATTTTCATGCTGAATCTAATAAAAAGTTTATTGTTCAGCTGGGGTCAAAGTTTTGACATCAACTGGACATTTTAGTGGAGTAAAAACAGAGATTCTTCTTCTCAACTTTAATTGAGGGTAGGAAGCACAAAGGCCACTGTTACAGAAGAGCAAACTCTCTGGAAATATCCACCCAAGAGCTGTGACAAAGTGCTTTTATTCAGCTGAAATCACCTTCACACACACAAAGAAAGACAAACCCTCGCACACACACACACACACACACACGCACACAGGCGATCATATTAGAAGTCACCCACCCAGTCAAGCGTCACCCAGCCTGGGCTGTGCACTCACACTGTGATGTGCAGCGGGGTGAGCTGAGGACAGGCTGCAACTGATACTGAAAACACATCAGAGGCAGATACATGCTCTTTCACTCCATGACCTTTGGAGTGAAAAAGAGAGAAGTCATGTTTTCCTCCAACTGTCAAATGGATATTTGATTTTGACAAGATTTCTGTTGGAGTTTGCTGCAGTGGTGTATCGCTTCGCACTTTCCAGACGACTATATCGGCTTTCCCTCCCAAGTTTTCTGCAGATTTATTCTCACCCAGTTCTGCTTGTGTTTCTGCAAAAACAGAGCTGCATGTAAAATGCATGGCGGCCCGTGGGGGGCTGGAGAATTTCACCCAAAGATTAAAAAAAAAAAAAACAGAGAAACCTACAGTAGCAGAGAGTGAAGACCAGATTTAGGACATGCAGATTGACATGCAGGCTGATGCAAATTGAGCAGCGCCTCAGATTTGTGTGATTTGCCAAGGCAGCAGCTAATTACACAATAAACAGTGTGACTGCCTTCTAGCTGCATCAGGCGACTGAGGAGGTGCTTGTGAGATGCATCTCAATGGCGGGATTTGCCCGAGTTCATCAAACTCAAAACCGAGACTGAGGGTTAGTGATGCGAAAGGTAAGTGAATCCCAGAAGAATCAATTCACTCGACACAAAAAAACTAACTTGCCCTTTCATGTCGATGGATTCAGTGTGACATTGTTTATGTATTAGCTGATTTCTAATTGAGGGGGGGTGATGTGATCTGTTTTCCCCGACCAATCAGCAGGAAGTTATGTATTTCTCTCACTAACGTCCTTCAGTTGACATCGGTGGGTTGATTGAGAAATGAGAACGCAAAGTTCTCACCAAGTTTCAAGACAAAAACTATGTCGTCATGTCATGCCGCATTCATGGACTGAACCAATGCATGTTAAAGTGGAAGAACTGCAATGTCAAAGAAGTTATATTAGTTCATCGCACTCTTCACTGAGTTGTTTTCTCCATCTCTAAAAGAAGTCAAGAAGATTTCAAACATGAATACAACCACTGACATTTTTTGGGCTGGAGAATCCTTCTTTCTGGAGCCATTAGCTTTCTCCCTGTTTTATTGAGTCGGACTCTTTGAGTACAAACAAGTTCTGGGGAGAATCTTAAAAATGTGGAGCAAAGAAAAGAAAAGACGAAAAAAAGAAAAGCAAAGAAGCAAATACATAAAAAATACAACACATCTGTAGTTCGTTCTATCAGCTTTCATATTGGAGTGAAAAATAAAACTGAACGGGAAGGAATGAACAAAAAGAGTGGAGAGAAATAAAATAAAGCTCTAAAGGTGCAGGGGAAAGAAAATACAAACATGCTTCCGTCCTCTCTGGCAGGCAGACCCCTCGGCCTCTTTATGTTCCGCTCTCTCTTCCTCTCACTACAACCCACTGACGAAAAGTCATCCAACCCCTCAGAGCATTGGGCCGCACCAAAAAAAAGAAAAGAAAGGGGGATAAAAAACACTCATTTTTGATGGCTGCTTCAAAGACCATTACTGGCAGCTTTGAAAAGTTACCAGAGGGTGGAAGTTCTTTCTAGTGTCGAAGAGCAGAGTGGAGAGGTTGCAAAGGGGTGAAGCAGCCAACCTCCTCTTCTTTGTTTGCTACTGTACCTCTTCGTCGTCATCTTGCTCTCCTATCTTTCCCAGACTTCCATGTTCCTCCTCCTTCTTGTTTCTGGGGCTCAGATGGAATACTAAGTAAACAAGATCAAGGCAGGGCAGTGCCACCCAGGGACTAACAGACGCCCCAGCCACTGTCTGAGAGGAACACTTAAGCCCACAGAAAGACAAAGTGATGTTTTGGAAAGAGGGCGGCCCCAATCAGCTATGCTGCTGCACACAGCCTGCAGCAACAAAACAATACACAGAAATAAAATGAGCAACATGTTTGTCCATGGTGGGACATTTCTGAGGATGAGATTGGGAATGCATGCCACCATAGTGGGACTGCCGCTCTCTGATGAGGGCCATCTGGACTGTTAGCAGTTACACGCCTGGTTTCATGGTCTGAGCTAGGTCCCCTTGTTCCAATTAAGAGAACGTGTAATGCCACATGACTGTTTAGACAATAGATTCCCCAGGAACTTCCTCAGGCCGATGGGAAAGAGCCTTTCTTGTTTAAAAAAAAAGCAGAAATTCAGTTCCATAAAGGAACAGTTCCTCCAACTTGGAGCAGTAGAAGCTAACCTCAACACCTCTACCAACCAACACTTAGTGATGATGAACCAGATACAGTATTATCATCCAGCATTGACCATCAAAGTCATGAGCATCTAAGCCTGGGCAGCAATTAAGTTGAGTATCAAAGACGTGCCAGAGCTCGCCTCCATCCCAAGTGGTAGCCCCCTCCTTGTTAGCAGAAAACCCAATTACCAACCAAGCTGAATACATAAAATGAAACTTGGTTCTATATTTGTGCCTTCTGTGTACGCTGCCATTTCCCTGCCATCTGTTTGGCAGACTTTAAAAGTGCCTGAAAGTCATGTCCAAATAATAACCTTTCGCTGGGGGCCCTGACCAGTAAACATTGTTGTCTCTCTGTAAAGTGGCACACCGGGCAGGCTCACCGGACCCCGTGCCCACAGCCGAAGCCTGGCACGGCTGGGCCGCCGGCCTGGCCTGCAGAGCCACACTGTAGGGATGACTGGACCCACCTGTCAACACAGTGGGGGATTAGTGGACATATCAATCCGTGGCTGCACAGATCCCCTCACCTGCTTCACAGATCTTTCATTTTTCCTACCTTTCCTCTCCAACCATCTGCTCTCTGTTGCGCCATCCTTTCCTCTGAGCCTGCCAACCTTCTCTTTCTCTGATCAGTCCAGCCTTGCTCAGCCATTGTGTTCCCAGAATGAGATATGCTTAATAGACAGACATTTATTTCACTGGTGCAAGCTTTTTGTATTAACCAGCTAGAGAAATAAAGTCCTGTTCTCCCTTGCATTCAAAAACAACTGACATAACACCTCACTGGGTATTGATTAGCCGCTGAATATGCTGTATTTGGCAAGTTATCCATCCAAACACAAGTGTTCTCAGTGCTGAGGTGGTGACTAATCCAAACTTTGGAGCAAAAGCATGAATTCATCTCCAGATGGAAAATTAAAAACTGCTCTCACCAAAAACGACTGAATCTCTTCATGATCTCGCTCATTAACAGGCAGGGAGGAAGAACTTCAGACGCTAAGCAGTCACTAAAATATTACTCAAGGAAAACAAGTATATGCACTTCATTTGATGGGTTCTGAAATCTTCCAAATACAAGCAATTTCCTGTGACCTTTGGGACGACACGCAAAGTTTCCTTGCACATTTATAATGCAGTAAAATAAACATAATCATATTCTATCCTTGAATCGAGTGGGTTTTTTAAATGTTCAGACTTGGAGGAGGAATAAGCCCGACCTGCTGAACAGTGGTGGTGAAAGAGGACTTAGAAAAGGAGTCGGGTGGCGATTGCAATGGAAAGGAGGGGAATGAGACGGGGGGGACAAGAGGAAGAAAGTGAGAAGGAGAGGGAGGCGAGGGGGGAGGGGGGGGTACGGTGTGTTCTGCCAAGTGTGTAAAGACCACCCTTCCCTTCTCCTTCTCAGCGGTGTAGTTCCTGACCTTGAGAGGACAAATGGGGTGGAGGGTGGGGTTGGCGGGGGGACACGGTATATCTTGAGAGCATGTCATAATCCTTCTCCACACACACACACATAGATCTTTTATAGCACATGGACTAATAACGACGTGAGAGGTTCAATACCCTGCAGCATCTGTCACCTTCTCACGTTGCTACATACGGTGCACAGTGTTTCTTGTTGCATCATGAAAGACTCGCTTGCATGATATATCACTGAAGTATCGTCATGGTGATGTTACATACAGTCGTCACATTGCAGGATGAGCAACTTCAAGAAGGAAAATGACTGTATTGCATTGTTTACACTTTGCCATGCTGGATGATGCTGCACCACTGAGTTCAAGTAGAGGCTGCAGACAGGGGGGTCACTCTGAAGGCTGGTGTGCGTCAATATGTAGAGGAGTGATGTGTGACCTTTTGAGCTGATCGGGGGTCAGATTGGTTGCTGCATTCCTGACCCAGACACAGAAAGGCCCGCCAGGAGGAGAGCTGCAGCAGCCGAGACCAGAGATAATCATGACCTGGGCCGAGACCCGAGTCAGGTGAGGTCTGATTTAATAGATCAGATAATAGTGTTTTCAGAAGGGTGCCCTCATCTCTACTCAACCTTATGGTCTCACAGGAATGTCAGAGTTGGACTCTTGGTCTATGATGTGAAGCTAAACAGCTGCATGCTGCTATTTAAGTGCTATAGAGAGTTAATTAAATGTAAGACCTCTGCGTGCAGCACTACAGTGACACACACACCGATGCAGTGTAACAGAAAAAGATTAGTCGCAGAGCGTGAAGCCAGAAACCAAGTGACACAGATGTATTATTTGGCAAAGAGGAGCACACTGACAGGCAGATGAAGAGGAGTTACAGCGCTCCTTCATCTCTCTGGACACTTCACCCACTTTCAACGCATTGTTTACACAAAACCTGTCTGCTCGACTCCGTCAGCGCAGGGGAAGGAGTTGCTGGAAGAGCATGTGAGGATGAGGATTTATGAAATTATACAAGCGTTTATGAGCTTGTAAGCCTGTCACTGCATTTTGCTTTACACGTGCAATAACAGTTTCCCTCCAAACTGAGACACTTTATCTGAATCTATCGTCTGAAATAAAATAAATATAAAAACATCTTGTCTTACAAAATGACAGGATCTGGATTTACACAATATCTGTCAAACTAATACCACCGGGGGGGAGAAAGTCAACACCTGCAAGGCCAAGTGCCTTGAAATCACAATTCCATTTATTACGGTTCTGTCCTTACCTTGGGTGTAATGACTCCCCCGTTTGGGGTTGTCGAGATGCTCTTCGCTTTATTAGATGTCTGGCTTGTTACATTTTTTTTATTTGAATTCCTATGAAACCCCTTTCAGACCAAGAAACAACTTCATAACTTGAAAACTGCATTTTTACAGCACCATCGCTCGATGAGTCTTAGACTTTATTCTTTTACATCTTTTCACGGAGGTTTAATTAACTGAATGAGGGCTCGGTGTCCTCTGGATGATATCACCCGGAGGAAACATTTCACACTCAAAGACTTAGAATGTCTCTTTAACTGCATCCATCTATCCATCTATCTATTGAAATCTGTATGCAGGCACGCAAGCCAATGCTACATGCACTCATGCACACACATGTGCCTTAAGGCTGAAGGTGTGTGCATTAGCTTTTCATTATAATAAGTAATGGGAGTGGTTCCCCACCCTCAAAATGCCATTAGGCCCTGCTTACTCCCCTCTGCCTCCTCCCTCTCTCCCCTCTTTGCCCTTCCCGATCCGAAGCCAAGCACTGTGATTAGCTTTATGGAGCGAGGGCTGAAGGCAGAGAGGAAAACGCTACAAATGATATTACTTTGAGCCTGAATAAGCATAAGACACATGGCATTATCATCACGCCCGACAGAGATGCTAGGGAGCCTATCAAACGCTGGGATCTGCATTGTAAAACCCCCCTCGTGCGATTGGTTGAGCCCTCCGCAGGCTGTCTCAAGCCCTGCTGGGAAATTTACTGATCGAAGGACACAGTGAAAAAGGCTCCTTCAGTGACAGCGTCAGCAGGTTGGGCTCGCTGGGCGAGTACCTGCAGGTCTGACACGAGAAACGCAGAGGAAGTCCATTAACAACAGGAGATGTGGAACTTTATGAGCAGAGCAGAACGTTTGTTAATCCTGCACTGATCATAGTTTCTACTCTAGTGAGGCCTTCAGCTTAGCATTGGATGCATCCGGAAAAGTAAATGCATGTGACTTCCCCCAGTGGTCACTTAGTGTATTGCAACAACAACAAAATACTGTACATCCCAAAACGCATGGTGAACACACATCTCCATCAACCTCTCTGGTGCATTCCCTCTTAATTCTCACTCAATGTATCACAGCAGGTGTACATTTGTGTTTCTCTCCATGTGTTTGCATGTTAAAGATTATGCCCATGTTTGTTTTAGCAATGATTTTCATGAGTCATGGATTTGTGTGCGTGTTCTTTTCTGCACTAGTGTGTTTCATCCACAGTGTGTGTGCGTCTTTAATCCCTTGCACAGTGATATGGGCAGCATGTGTGTCCGCGCATGTAAACATCCTGGCGCGTAAACGCCCTAATCTGTTCCCCTTCCCCAGTAATTACACTGACTAACGAGCAAAGCATGGGGACAGAACACAGAGAGGGAGAGAAGGACGGAGGGAGGACAAGACAGAGAGATGGAGAAAAGAGGAGAAGACACGAGACGGATGGTGAAAGAAAAGTTTTCATCTGAGCATTGTGTCTTTCTAGAATATACATGCGTAGTATTAGAGTGCTTGTGTGAGTGCATTTGTGTATGTGTAAACATATTATATATGTCCAGTGTGTGTGTGTGTGTGTGTGTGTGTGTGTGTGATGTCCGGGCCAGATGCCTACATCTAACAGCCCATCTGTGAAGAGAGCCCTGCCAGACCACTAATCAGGCAATCCATCACCTCTCTACCTGCCACTGGCCATTACTTGTGAGCCACTCACACATACACACACGCATCTGCACACACACATCTGTCACTGCCACAAACGGAGGTCTATCTCATGCCCCCCACCCCCCCACCCCCCCATGCGTGTATTTGCAGGAGGAAGGTCTCGAAAGTTGATGATAAACAAACTAATTAGCACAAAAATGAGCAGTTTGCTCTTTGCACATTGAGGTCAAACACACACACAGTCAGGAACATATGCTCATGCACAGAAGTGTCATTATGCACATTCATATAACCAACATGCCTGCAGCATACTGGATGTGTGTGAGTGTATTAACCTTTCATATCGTACATGCAATTTCAATTAAAGGAAAAATGAACACTGAAAAATAAAGTTGCAAAGTTTGAGCTCATATAGAACCCTCCCTCTGTTTCCTCTGAGGCTTCACTTCAACTAAAGGGCAAATGCCTCAAAATGAAAAAAGTCCTTACTTTGTATGCTGAGCATGTCTCAAAAACTCCATGTTTTTCCTCCAATAATAGCTAAATACACTAATTCTGCGCCTGGAGCTGTCAGCTGCCGTTCTCCACAAAGGAACAGCCTAGAAATGTTTCCAAACAGCAGCAGGTGTTGTTTCTAAAGCACCGTCCTCTGACTACGGCTGCCACGAGTAGTCGACTAGTCCGGGTGCCTATTAAAACTGCAACAGTCGACGCGTCGTTGTTGTTGTTTTTCTCTCAAAACTGCTGCTGCACCTTCCACACACACACCCGCCGCAACCGACCACAACAGAGTGGATAGTGCCAAGCCAAGGATTACCAGGACAAGGTCTGAAGGAGGGGGGATTGGAGCCTTTCCTCGAGTCATCATAAGGATTACCAGGAGAAGGAGATTTTTGAATGGGAGTGAATGGGACAGCAGATGAGAGACCGGCGGCGACGTCACGGCGAGTGCATTGAAAGAACGTGTGATGACAGCGACGTGACGACGGCGTATGTTAGAATTACCCCCCCCACACACACACACACACACACACACACACAGGACTGTGTCTTCCTCTGTCACCAAGATTTTTTTTATTATTGTTAATTCTATTGTTCTCTCGTTATGCTGTCATAAAAACAGTCAGTGACTAGTGGAATGTTTGTTTGTGGCAGCTCTACCTCTGACTTTAAATATAATGTTAATTAGTACATTTTAGTCACAGTTATTTTTTCTTTCAAACTGAAACTACATTAAGGTGAGGTTTTTTGGAGGTTGTGAGCATCTGTTCACCTGTAAGTCTCTTTGACCAACAGTTGCTCAACACAGATCAGTGAAAACTTCCCTCCTTATAAAAACAGCGTGTGAAGCTAAATATGCACAAGATGAAAATAAGAGGAATTCAATGATGTTTATCTGATCTTAGTGCTTCTGTTATGCAGGTATTATCCGTCCACTTCTGTCTCTCGGAGAGATTGCGACACTCTTGGTAGCAAAGGGAATTAGGAATGTGTAATGAGCTCCTCCGCCATATTACTACTTACACACACACACACACACAGACGGAAAATCCACCTGCGTCTGTGTGTGTGTTTGCCTGCGGCGACAACTGCATGATACGCCGTCTGATCGCTGCCATAGAGGCAGGAGGGATTTCACCTGGCTCTGAATGAAACACTGCTCAAACTAAAGGCAGTAGTAGGATGCCAGAACACACACAGACACACAACCAAGAGTACACACACACAGAAGGAAAATAACAAAAAGCTAGTTAGTGAAATTAGAAATGCTGCTGCAGAAGCATGCACACACTCGAGCTTGTAAAACTGTAAAAATCTGAAAACTTGGCCAAGTCTGCACGAGCCAAAACGCACACACACACACACACACACACACACACACACACTGCATCAACACACCTATACATCTAATACAGTGCATGTGCAGTTGATTGATGTCCCGCCCCCTGGAGGCTAAATAAACAGCACCTGGCTGCTTAGTGCTAACCCTCCTAAACAAAGCCAGCCTCCCACCAGGTTCATGTGTGTAACGTAAACAGTTAAATCAGTTCACACGCTCATTTAACGCAGCTCTAAGCAGCGAGCTGCACAACCAATCACTGTCAGTCAGAGCGAGCGCGCCGGCTCCGTGGAAACAGTCAGGTTGGCAGGTGAACAGAACCAAGAGGATGAGGAGGTGAATGTAGAGATGATACTTCATCTACTGATCCAGGAGCAGTAACCTGGTTTTAGGTCATATTGCCAAACCATAGTCTGATTTTGTTATTTCTTTGTGTAAATACGGTGTGCGTGTGTGTGCGTGTGCGTGTGCGTGTGCGTCTATTAGGTGCTCCCACCTGTGTAGGACCGACTGGAGACCTCTCTTAGCGAATAAGCTTCCAGGAGGGATGTGGTATAAAGTCTGCAGGGTTCCTGACAACAGGTGTTTATTTCTGTGTGTGTGTGTGTGTGTGTGTGTGTGTGTGTGTGTGTGTGTGTGTGTGTGTGTGTGTGTGTGTGTGTGTGTGTGTGTGTGTGTGTGTGTGTGTGTGTGTGTGTGTGTGTGTGTGTGTGCGTGTGTGTGTGTGTGTGTGTGTAGTGGTCAGGGCATTAAGCTGCTACCCTGCGGCGCAGCACTGATGTGGAGGTGTAGCGAAGCACACCACCTACGGGTGCCACGTCCCTCAACAGACCTTCACTCTTACACACACACACACACACACACACATGCAGGGTTAATACACAAACACACACACACACACACACACACACACATACAGTACAAACAAAATCATATTGAGACGGTGTGTATAAAAGCAAGGGTCCAAAGCAATAACTTTGCATAACATACATCATTTCTGGTGCGGCAGTGGAATTGTAATATACTGTACATATGCACAAAGTGTGTGTGTGTGCGTGCGTGCATGTGTGTGTGTGTATCAGGGACAACCAGGGAACCAAGAGGAGACATAGCATTCATTGCCATCTGTTTTCCAGGCCGACAATTAGGACAGTCTGAGCAGCAGAAGCCAAGTTTGCCCTAATGCAATATTCCGTCTGACACACACACACACACGCAAAGACAGACACACAAATACACACGGACACACATCTGGTCCCCTGTGTGGTGGCTGTCGATCGATGGCGTGCCTCGTCTGCCACTCTCTTGCTCTCAGTGCCGGACTGTAAATCACATAGATAAGCCCAGACCTATAAAGTACAGGACCTGAAGGCCTCTTGAGCGCACACACACACACGGTCACACACACGGTCACACACACACAGTCACACACGTGCACACAGAATGGATGGGTTGCCAAAAGGAGCTGGGGCAGTGAGGGAGCTCAGGAGAAAAAAAGACACCTGCAGCATTAATCTTAACACTGCAAAAACTATACACACATACAAATGCATGCAGCGACTGTTCATGACTGAGCGTTCAATCCCAGTAAGGGTTAAATATTTAATGCTGAGCAACAACACAGGAAACATAGCAACAGGGCAGAAATGCTCTCTAACATAATTACACTCATTGTATTAGCTGCAGCAAGACAGATGCTGTAAATGAGTTCAATTGAAAGTTTCTGGCACATTGACTGCCTGGAGCTCCTATATGGCTACCACTAACACACACACACACACACACAAGGACATTTCAACCCTGTTGTGTGTGGCCTTTCTTTACAGCTTCCATCTGTATGTACCATTAACTACGACGACATTTCAGTTTGAACGTTTTCTTTTGGTGAGACCTCAGCATTTGGAAACAAGTGTGCTGCTATAAGTGGAGCAGGGCAAGAAGGCGAAGGGTAAAACCCAACTTCCATTCACTTTGAGGTAAATGTAAAAGTCAGACTCAAAGTCAAACACAGAAGCCGGCGCATGCAGCTGCAGCACGAAGGTTCGGTCAGAGTTCCTCCACTTCAAAAAAAGTTTGCAAATTATACCTCTGGGTTTGATGTTGGCCTGCTGAACTCTCTGAGGTTGTTCTTTTTTTCCTCGATGATCTGGGATAGGCCTCTTAGTCCCAATTAAAGGGAATAAACATCAGTGCCCAGCTGCATTAATGTAGCTGAATGGGATCAAATTCCCCGAAGCTTGGCTTCGCAATTTGGTAAAAAGCAGTCATGGTCATGAGGTCAAATAAAATGATGTGATAATCAACAAGAAGGAAGGTCAACTTTCAAAATAAAACTTAAATAAGAGCAGCCTCAATAGACTGGAAGAATTCTTTTCAATTTTTGTCTTATTCCAGAACAAACTTGAGCGTACTACTGCTTTGTAATGCAACACCTTCCTGTTCCTTAACTGCGTCTTTTAAACGGAATGTCAGTAAACCTCAAATACCGAGGGACATTTCTTTTATATAGTTTATACTCAACATCACAGACACCTGCTTGAGTTAAAGCTGGCACTGAAAGTTGAGGACAGCCCCCAAACATGAGCTGCTCCATTCAAATGAACTGCATTTAGTGCAAAGTCATGAGTACTGAGGTGACCGGGCCTTAAGCTGTTAAGTCGGGTGTATTTAGTTGGAGCCTCCTTATAACTTCTTATAAGGTGACACAGATGAAAGAGGAGAAGTTAGGGGATGACTGTAAATGAAGGAAGAAAGAGAGGCATGATTAGAATAAATTGGAACGAGGGATTGCATATGAAAAGAGGAAGATTAAAGAAACAAGCTCCAGGAGAAGAAAAAAAAAAGAAGTTGCTGGCAAGGGAGGCCAAAAGGAGAGGGAGGGGTGGATGGATGGATGGAGAGTGTAAAGGACAGGGAGGAGAGATCAGCCTGGGCTCGCCTGGAGTTCCACCAGTAGGAGCAGCTTGTGCGGCAGCAGGACGACTGTCACCGCTGCTTGCCAACCGCGGCCGCGCTGGCGCAGAAAGGCGTCCACCTGCCACTCAAAGCCGTTTGTTTTAAGTCACTTCCAGGCGGATGGTTATCGCTGCTTGAGGCTGGGACAGCGGGAGGAGATCTGCCCGTATGGCGCCTATAGATGATGTCGTGGAACAATCGGTCCCATCATCTTATTGCATTTTACATAATCAACATAAGCCAGTGTGGGGGCGCAACAGGTACAGGACAAAGCTGCAGTGGTGCGACAGATCTGTCACTGGCAGGCTCACAGGTGGGCTGGCTAATCTGTGATAGCTGAGATGTAAAAATGTTTCTATGTGCAGGATATTTGCAATTAACACAAAATTCTGTCCATGATGATATGCACGCTGAGAAAAAAAAAAAAAAAAAAAGGCCGTAATGAGACAAGCTGACATCGGCTGCTGCTGTATCTACCTGCCCAACAAGTCGGTGACCAGAGAACAACGTCTTCCAACAGCTACAACACGAGTCACAATAATTAGCCTGTCGGAGAGCGGAGTGGGAGTGGAGCCTGCCTGGCTGTTAGCACACAAACAACAGTCCACGGCTCTGTGCGTGTGTTCCTATGGATGGAAGTGTGTGTGTCTGTGTGTGTCTGAACAGCGAGGGGCACCATTCTCACAGCCTGTTCTGACCGCCCAACCATCTGCGGGCATGCCGGGTGCCCGCCTGTTGGCCCTCCGATGCCAGGCACTTTGACGTGGTTGCATGGTAACAGGTCTGAGAGGGCGGCTGGAAGCCACCGAGTGTGTGTGTGTGTGTGTGTGTGTGTGTGTGTGTGTGTGTGTGTGTGTGTGTGTGTGTGTGTGTGTGTGTGTGTGTGTGTGTGTGTGTGCGTGAGGTGAGGGGGGGCTCAGTAATAAAAACACTTCTAAATTACATTTAACACTTAACATTTGACATGGGGAGGTACACAAGGTGACTTTGGACCCACTAGTTATCACATTAGCTAACTGCAAAATAGCTAGTTTGCTTGAATTGAGCAGGCAGTGCACGGTGAAGGTCTGAACTGCAGCCCTCTGCATTAGACGTTGTGCACATGAGGATAGAAGCTCCGTGTTTGGCAAACAGTTCAATTACCTAGCAGTGTGGAGCGAGCTAACTCGCTACGTACACACGGATCATTACTGAATTTAATTAACACTTAGAAGTCACTCTTTTATTTGATACTCTATGGTCTATTTATTCATGTTGGGAGAAAAAAAATGATGCGATGCACACATTTTTCTAATTCCATTCAAATGTGGGTAATTAAATGAAATATCCGCAGCATCGTTTTGAGATAAATCAAGGATAAAAGCATGAATGCCTCTTCATTCTTCAAGGTGCGGTGGACAGCACGATGCTCTGACTCATCTTATCAGACTATTTACTTACTAATACTGTATGAATGCACTGGTTTGAGAGGATGTAACCAACACTGCAAAGACCAGTGCTGTCATTTTTGTCTTCTCTGACAAAAAATTCTCCCCGGATCATAATAAATAGGTTTTTATTCCGTTCCATTCATTCACATCACTTCAATTTTCGAATGTCAGAGTGAATCAGCCTTTCACAGGGACTCCACATCTCTGCAGTGCATATGAGTTTGTAATTCAGTTCGGGCTAAATCAGACGTGAATGGTATTAGCTTAGAGGAGATAAGGCCAAAACTAGTCTTGTGTAGTGAACAAGTAGGAACACAATTTCTCTTTCCGTTCACAAACAAAATGAACCCCCACCCCCTCCCTACCACACACACACAACCCCCCCCCCCAAAAAAAAAATCTCTCTACCTCACCGGCTGTATCACACATACACACATTAAGACACACACATGCAGGCAGTTGGCTAAAAATAAAATAAGATAGTGAAAGAGTGGCTCAATCATCCGTGCCTCAATTTTACTCAGCGGCGCCACAGGAAAATTAATTGCACTAATTGAGTAACAGAGTTCATCAAACTGGTATTCTCATTTTCCACATTCATTAGGCACTCTCTTTGTGAGAGCATCCCTGAGGTGACGCTGTGCGCTCGGCAGATGAGGAGAGAGGAAAGTCGACAACACTGCCAGTGGGACCAAACTCACAGGCATTAGCAGCTCAAACACTGACAACTCCACTTTTTTTTTCCTTTTCACGGCCCTTTGAAAGCTCTGTGGCCAAAATCTGCACATCAATATTTTCTTCTTCTTCTTTTTTTGCCTTTTCTGCTATTTTAAAGTATAGCTAGCAAATCATTATAAGTTCAACTAGCAAAAGGAGTGTGATGGTGTTTGTATACGAGCAGGTGTAACAACACTGACAAGGAGTTGAGATAAATAAGGGTTTCCCTCACTGGTGTTTGGATGTGTGCAGTACAACACATGCCTGCATGCAGACAGCGTCCTGTTTGATCGCCGCTGCAGGGCCTCGTGAAGCACTCGCATGTGAGAGCGGTAAGGAGGAGCGCCGTCTTCTTACTGCTCTGATGCTGCCAAAATGCAATTGTATTGAATAAACTGGGGTGAATCGAACATTTCAGGCCTCGCAGAGAGCTTCCATGACTAAGTGGCATCAACCGCAGCGAGCAGACTCCCCTTCACCTCGCAGGATGACGTCTGCTTTTGTGCAGCAGGAGATTTGGGATGAGCATGACTCAACAACCTTCAAGATCACCTAAAGGCGTTTCATTGCTCTATTTAGTTGCCAAAAAAGCCTCTTCACACGAATACTAAGCACAGGTTTAACAGAGTATAGAATGCTATAGGGACGTGCAGGACTCCTTCAAATTAAAAGCACTGGTACTGGGGATTGAAATCAATGAATTTCAATGTATTTGTTGCAAACCGGTGGATTGTGGTTCAGCTTTTTTTATGACAGACAAAGTTGAGCAATTTCAAACCTTGAAATTGACTTCATAGAGAATGGATGGAGCCTGACAGCCCAAAACGATGTCATTACTTCTCTCTAGTTTGTTCTTTTATACAATCCCAGACTCATTCCTCCTAAAATGCAAACAGTGCAGCCTCTATGACCTGTCAGTCATCCAGCACATACTAACATCCTTTGCACTGGCTCATGTCTTGATTGGTGTTATAATCAGTCGAGGTCTTGAATGCCAGCCGCCACTTATTCCGATTCAACGCAACCATGAATTAAAGGTGTTGACTGTACCGCCAGCACTCGATACTATCCTTGAGCTTCTCTGCAGCCGACTCACTCGATTGGTTCTGCACACTAGCATTAGTCAGGCAGAGACGGAAATCAATGTGAACGCCGCTCAAGCATATGGAATAACCTCAATGCACGCATACATTTATAGTGTACCGGGTCAGTGTGTGTGTGTGGAGGTGAGAGAATGAGTCTGAGATGCAGGTGAGGTGAAGGGGGAGAGTGTGTGTGAGGAGTTTGAGGGAATAAGAGACAGACTGAGACGGTGTTGGAGGCAGAGACAGACAGAGAGTCCAGAGGGAGCAGAGAGAGTAACAGCTCCTCACTGCTGGTCTGCTCCGACCTTATGTGGAGGATCTGAACTGGAAGAAACAACTTTCTCACATCAAGTGCGCACAAAGCTGCCTGCCCCTGTCATTCATCCTCTGTGCATGTGTGTGTGTGTCCCTGGCTGCAGGGTCTACTGAAATATCAGTGTGTGTGTGTGTGCGTACCTTGCACACTGTGCACCTTTCTCTTTCAGTGTAGTGTGTAAATGCTTTAAATGTGTGTGTCTGTGCATGTATGTGTGAGTCCACCTATCCTCTGCTGCCAATTATAAGGGGTTTCAGCCACTCTGCCTTCCTCTAACATCCGTCCTCCCTATGGGAAGATGGACTGATGACACAATCGAGTCCACCGCAAGACACTGCGTCTCACTGCACCTCGTGTCACCTGTCACTCAAATAAGCAGCGGCTGGCAGTGCTGGGCACCCCCCCCCCCCCCGCCCCCACCCCTCTACCTCCCTCCACGGGATCTGTCAAACCCAAGTAGGGTCAGAGTGGGTTTCCGATGGGCTGTTGGACTTCTCTGCCTAATTGCTTTGAGGCCAGAGCTGGGCGCAGGAGGACTGTATAGTGACTGAGCAGGAAGGTCGAAGGGATCAGAGGCAAAGCAAGAAGACAGGAGCCTCCACCGGCTGGATGAGGAAGGTGGAGCTTTGAAAGCAAACCTCTAATGCATGTCGCAGCCCTCTCTGATCCCATGTCTCCTCTTCCTATCAATAAAGGCTGAAAATACCAAAATCATTTGCATGTAAATTCCTTGTTAATCAATCAACCAGTTCATCTGTTATTAACGGGATAGTTCAACATTTTGGCAAATTGGCCCATTTACATAATCCCTACAGTTTTAGGAGTTGGTTCATTACCTTTAATTGTCGGTGCAAGCTGTTTTTAGAAAAGTGGAGCAGAGTCGCAAGCTATTGAGACAGAGTTGTTTTCGAGGTAAATTCATGCAAAACCACTAATGTACGTTTTTTTCGGTAAGCAGTCTCTGCATTTGCTTCAAAATCAACTGTCTCGTAACGTTCCGCTATTATCTCATATCATAGAGAATGTGCAGGTCATAACTTGTCCACGAGAGAGTTTTGGAGTTGTTGGATTGTGTATTTGATGAGGGAAACCAAGAAATCCCATTAGCCTCCGTAGCGTAGCTCTGAGCAGCTCGCTGCTCTGCTTTGCCATTCCAAAAATAGCTTGCACCGACAATTAATGGTAACGAACCTACTGCTAAGACTATAGCGATTATAGGAATGGGCCAGTTTGCCAAAATGTTGAACTATCCCTTTAAAACAGTGAGGCATCGGTGAGTTTCTTGGAGCACAGGCATGGTCACATTTCCATGTGAGGAAACCCTGGGGTAATATTTCCTCTGTTCATCTTTACATGTCACCCTCCCTCCGATACTGTACCCCCCCCCCTCCTCCTCCCTCCCTCCTTCTCCCCCTGTAAGTCGAGTGGAATAATCACCTGTTATGCTCCCTGACAAAACACCAAAGCTGGTGTGAAGCCAACATGAAGAGTGAGCCACCAGAGTGTGAAATCTATCTATCAACCAATCTCATGCGCTCGCTGAGAGCGCTCTGCTTGACACAGTTTGCCACGCCATTTATCGAGCCTCTGTGAACTTGTATCATGCCAATGGCAAAGTACACACATTAAAATACCCACATGCACGCATGCAGTGACACAAAATCCTTTCTGTTAGCAATCTGCAATAAATGACGCTCTGAGTGTGCCGTTAGAGAAACACAGTATAATTACTGCTGGTGAAAACATTTTTTCATGCTCATGAGTTCTTTAATCATGCTTGTAGATGATAATATTAATATTAAGAAACATTGTGTGCACTGGAAGAACTTGTTCTTTCATTGAAAGATCTCATTACTAAAGTGTCTAAGAACTGGACCAGTAAATACAGTATAGTATTTGACATGTTAAATTTATTATTAGTCAATCTTTCTTTCTTTTTTTAATCAAAATTGATTGCTTTTTGGAATTATACAAATACAAATGTCAATCCAGAGTAATCACCTTTTATTATTAATTCCATAGCCGGAAGAATTCCGCAGGAAAACACACTCAGTCAGTTTTTTCATCTTTTTTTACACTCAAACAGAAGCAGGAAAAGGAGAAAACTTAGAAAACATATGGTTGCATGCCACAGTGGAGCAACTCTCCTAAATGACTGCCTGCCGACCATAAAGCAGCACTTCAGTCCCTGCACTGTGCTTCAGGTATTGGACATTCATGGCCCTGCTGTGTCTCCGCGCAAGGACGCGATCTGACTGCTCGGTAATCCTCCGGTGAATTATATGGAGAGTGCAAATCATGTGGTGCGCGGCAAATGCCTGCACTAAATATTTACAAAAGCCCCATAACTGATCTGAATGAGCCTTTTGAGAGTGACTTGGGAGGTAACACAATGGGAGAGGAGTGACCTTGCAAGGGAGAGAGGCCGGGAGAGAAAGGCAGCGATTATGTGGCGCGTGAATGCCTCGGCTGTTGGTGAGCAGAGGAGGCTAAGACAGAGGGAGGGGGGAGGGAGGGAGGGGGGAGGGAGGAGGGGGATCGTCACTTTGCAGTTTGCCACAGGGAGAGATGGATGGAAGGAAGGAAGGAGGAGTGTGGGGGGGGAAAGGGAGCAAGGTCAGCCATGGAAGGTACAGTAAGCAGCATTCCCCCATTCCCTCCTCCACCAGTCTCCCTGGAACTAGAAATGTGAAGTTACTGCACAAACACGGCCAAAGCCACTCGGCGGTCACTCACACTCATTGGTCCACAGCCAAGCATCTTAACTAGTGATACACAGGCTCGCATATGGAGAGGCACTGCTTCCTGGCACATTAGACAGTTTATTTTTGGGCCTCTCTTGACTTTCATTCAGATATCCTCAAGTGGATTTAACTCCAGAGAGGGCTGATGTGATGTGCTCCTTTTTCCTGGAGGAGAGTTTGTCAGATATATATGTGCGTGTTTTTATGGCTACCCGTGGGTTGTATCAAGGGATTGTATCATGTGAGCCCAGTGTGACAAGTGTAATGCTGGGGTGCATCTTTGTGTGTGTGTGGCTGTCAAAGATATGGACAGGCACACTTGTTCTTTTATGAGTGGACCTGGTGGAGCTCCGCTGGGACGTAGTGTCAAAGACAGAGGAGAGAGAGGAGGCGGCCAATACAAAGACCTCACCAAGACTGACATTACCTTTATCTCGCTCTGCTGTGCAAATTTCACCTTAACTTTTCAAATGTTGCAAAAATAAAAGAGTCAAGAAAAAGTCTTTTTTTTTCCTTTTTTTAAAAATCTCTGCTGCTCTTCAAAGCACTCTTGAAAGACAAATTAGTTTTAGATGCAACAAACCGACAATGAGTGATTACCTTCGTAAATTATCCGTCACTAACAGGCTGTCAATAAGCTGTCAAAGTGTCAATAAAAACTGGACATATGTAATTGTCCTCCACTGTCTGCCGATATTAGTCAAGTGCTTTGTACGAGGTTTTCAGACAATACACAGCAAAGGTCTGTGTTTGAAAGCTTAGGAAACACACAACAGAAACACATCCCTCACCATGTGGTTGTATGGATTTAAGCTGCAAATAAACAGCACTGTTGAATAATGAATAATGCAGCAGCGACTTCCACAGGTATTTTCAGCCTTTAGTATATGAAGTTGACCGATGGCAGGAAACAAGCAGGAGAGACAGAGAGCGATGCAATAAAGGAGCGCGGCTGTTGACCCTGAAGGTCATGGTCAGTGTCTTCGCCCCGGGCGACGCCGGCGCCCACTGCTTTACAACAAATTTTGCCACATGACCCTGTGTTTTATTGCTTGTACCCCTCTCCATCGCTATCTAAACTGTGTCATTGCAGCTGTTGCACCGCAGTGTAGCGAGGCCACCGAGTCATGCTGTATACCACACTTGTCCGTATAAAAATAAACATTGAAGCGAATGAAGGATTGTGTTCCGAAACCAGACCAGAAACCAGTCGTACGGGTCGATTTCGGCGACGACAACCTTGCTCTATTCTTTAGTTTAGGAACAGGTGTAATAATGCGCTGAAGAGATATTAAAGTGCCACATGAGGACAAATCAATGTGGTAGCATCCAGACTGGCACATTCGCTCATAAAAGCTGCACTGCAAAGAACCTTCCAAGTGTAACGCTAGAGAATGACTTTTGGTCTATTGAGCGGCTGAAAGTGAACCATTGATTGTTGACTGTAAAGATATTCTCAAAAGCAAAAGTTCATGTTGAAACCAGAATGCAATATTGACTTGTATTCTTTTTTTTGCTCAGGAAATGCATCTAAAATGTTGAGAGGGAACTTGCTGATTATCTCCAAACTCCCATCTGCCGTTATCTTTGCAGACACAACCTCAGTGCCACAGGCGCCATCATTATCTGTCTTTTAGCCCCAGAAAGTTCATTAAAGGGGTTCCATCTCACCTCTGTGTGCCCCCCCCTCAACCTGCCCTCCTCCAGTCCATTGGTCAAGCCAGGGCCAAAAGTTCACCGCCGTCAGCTCTGAACTGATGGCCGGTGCTTTTACAACCTTTCGGGGCAATATGGAGGAATCGTCGTCCGTCTGCGTGACAGCAGTGGGGGGGCTCATCAGCCATTCCAAGCACGCCCTCTCTGTCTCTCTGCCATGGGAGCCCTACATTAGGTGAGAATGAGCATAGTAAAAGATTTCCACCCTGGTATTACTTTTCCCTCCTTCTTACTCCCTTGTTCTCCCTCCACCGTCTCCCTCTCCCTCACACTTCAATTCTTTATTGCCCATGAGGAGGAGGGGGGGCTGGCGCTTTAATTCCACCGCTCCCCCTCTTTGACTTTGAATTAATGTACACCACAGTGAAACTAGCAGAGGCAGGAAGTATATTTCGCCTCCTCTGAACCCTCCCTCTCTTGATTTTTCGTGAGGCTGCTGGGGAGGCAGAAACATCTGAGCCCGCTCCTCGACATGTTTGATTTCCAGACATGGCTTGAAGTTGCCGAGTCGCGGGGGACATCTCTTGTATTTTACATGGTAGCTAGGGGGGGGCGACGCACTGTGAAAACACCACTTAAGTCTCTGGTTTTGAAACTTCATGAAGGGGTCAGTCCCGGCTCAAAGAGAATCGTCAAAGAGCTGCTCAAAAAAGCTGTTGACACGTGGCTTCTTCATTTGATACTGTAATGTCAGAGAAGTTTTCGCCAAATATGATCTTGCCAAAGCAACAGAGTTTCAAGATTTTATATTCTTCATGCAAAGCGAAGCAGCTCAAACGGCAGAGTTGCATTGACTGGAGGGTTCAAATTGGAGGGCAGGTTTACTCTCGGATTGGTGCGATAAAGACCTGATTCAATTTATTACAGTAATTCAGTCCAAAAAGGATCTATTTGTTCCAGCATCTGCAGCACACTTTAACATCTAAGCTTCCTTAATAAATCATTTCATGGGCAAACTTGGAGGAATAAGTACCTTTTCTGAAGACATCTTCGCCCCTCACTGAGACATAAAGAAGTCCAGCATCACCTTCAATGGCTCCAGCTAAAGCATAAAATATACTATCTCACAATCCTGAGGCACACTTGAAGGACAGACTTGAAATCAATTTCCTCCTTTCGTCCCCTTTTTTGAAATCCCTTCTCCTTGGCTGCATCCTCTGTCTGCTCCTCTGAACTGTTTGTGAAACACTCAAGTTCACTCTGGGATTTGAAGTTTGGAGGGATGCTGTCTCGGATATTTTTCTGTCCACATTTTACAAAAATAAAATAGCGAGAGAGGGGTTGCTATTGAATTTCTGGATCAAACTAACAAATCCAATGACTTCTCAGTCAAGTCTGTATCGCTAATCATGTTTTCAAATGTTTCCCGCAGCCGAAGAGAAGAAGAAAGACGGATATGAAGTTGCAAAGAAATCAAACAGGAAGTGTTCCTTGCATCTTAGATAATTTCATTTTCACACAGCAACAGTGTCGTTTCGAGCCTGAAAATAAAATAATACGAGCGTCTATGTTTTAACATGCATGAAGTCCCCAAAGGGATCGTAAAATTTTCATCTACGTGTCAGATTACAGTCTTGTTCCGCTTAAGGATGAAATATTTGAAATGGAGTTACTCATCTACAACACTGCAACGACTAAAAAGCTCCTGATTTATTTAAAAGGGAGAGAGCTGAGGTAGAAAACTAGATATGGTCAGAGTTAATGGAGTGTCTAGAATTAAGGGGAACTGGGAAAAGTGCATTCCCGTCACATAAAATACAGGTCTGAATGGTTTCAAAAAATAAGATGTGAAGTAATAGATTCCATTTGATTGACATATTTTTCATCAGACAAGCCCGAGACAGAGTGTGAACAAGGACTTGACACTGACATCCTGGTGAGGCTGTAAGGAATGTATATTTAAAAAATAAGACGTACTCTCTAAAAAACGTTGGGTTATTTTTTCAACCCAACAGCTGGGTTGAGACCGTTGGGTGGTTTAATTGGGTTGTTTTCATTAAGTTGGGTAATCTAAGAACCCAATTGGCTGGGTTATTGTCGTTGGGGGTTGAGTTATTAGCTGTTGGGTTGTAATTTCCATTATACTGTGTTGGGTTATTTCGGACTACCCAACATGTTGGGTTGACGTTGGGTGGTAGGAAATTCCCAGCATGCTTTGGGACAGTGTTTTGTGATTCAAATTTAGGTTATTTCTGTTAAATATCGCCATCAGCTACACAATCTTTAGTGATACTGTTCTACACACTAATTTACTAATTCAATGTTCTACTCAGTTTACAATTACTGCTATCGAAAAAATCACTTTGACACCATAAGTGAAGGTATGTTTTTGGGTTGTGGTATCCCCTCCTTTGTGCAGTTCACGCGTATGTTTTGAGGATAACAAACAGCATTCTCCCTCTAAGTGGTGTGTGAGGCGCAGGAGCTGTTACAAGATCTAATGTTATTCTCTATTTAAGTTAATGTTAAATAAAACCCTAATCTGCCACAATATAAGCAGTGTAGTCAATGTGAACCCTTAATTGGGTTATTTACCCAACTGGGCTGATAAACAACCCAACTGTTGGGTTAAGGAAATCAACCCAACGTGTTGGGTCAAAATAACCCGGCATGTGTTCAGTCCAATATTTAACCAGCATTGGGTTAGAAAATAACCCAGATTGGGTTGTTTTTAACCCAACGTTTTTTAGTGTGTATATTTTGTGTAACCTGAACACATTCTGCAGTTTGCCGTGCAGGAAAGAGCTCGGGCCGAGGCTCTTCTGAGCGCTGGTAGCCCAGAGGCAAAAAGAAAACAGTTACACTTATAGAGAGAAGGCAAAACAAAAGAGGTCAGCAATGAGGGATGCTCGTCTCCCACAAACTCAAGGTTGTTACAGTTTCCATAGTAGACAGCAGGGATTTCAAGTAGAGGTAGTAAAGTCAGCGTATAAATATAAAACATTTGTTGAGCTGTACTTCCAGTTGAAACTACACAGGATGCTGGTGTTAACAGATTTGATTAGGGAAATGATAAATGGTCAGAAACCGATCCTTGATGCTGCCAGGACAGAGTTCAATGAACCTCACGTCCAAACAGCAACACCGGCTGAAGCGACCACTTAATACGGAGCTAATCACCTGTGTGTGTGCGCGGCTGTGTGAGTTTATGCAAAACTGTGTGGGTGCGTGCATACCAGTCACACGGCTCCACAATTAGCCAGAAATGAAAAGCAGCGGCGAGGTTCAAATGTTTGGCAGGTATTCATTAATTGCTGATGGAAACTCAGGGAGGATGGGGGTCAGTTCATTTCCTCACTCTTATCCGCGCGGCGCAGAGAGGTGGTCGCAATTGTCATGTGAAGTGTTTTTTTTTTGACTGGCACGCTATCAGTGCATTGTAGGAGTGATTATAGCTGGAGGAATATTTGGCAGTCGAAAAACTGCTCTCGCTGGGAACAAATTCTTTTGAGACAATTAGCAGGTTCGTCACTAATCTGTCATGATTTTGACAGCTCATGTTTTGGGGGGTTTTTTCACTCTGTTGCTGTAAAAAGGTGGGAGAATATACTTTTTTTTAAAACTTATTACTAAAGCAAAATGTCCCAAAAATATCTAAATACCTTACAAGTATTTCAAAACTGCATTATTGAGTCACTATACGGAGGTTTTTGAGAACTATTAGCAATTGGTTTCTGTTGTTTTGCAGCAGATGTTGGTGGTTGTACAGATCAGTTGGTAGAGCAGGTGCCCCTAAGTCCTGAATGCAGGGGGCCCGGTTACCCCCACCCCCACTCCTCTGTCTCTCCAGTCCTGTTTCTCCAACTGTCAAACTTGCCAATTAAAAAGGCATAAAAGCAGAGATGCATGATAACTATTGGTACAGATAATTATGATAAGAAGCCAGCATTGCCTATATTTAACTCATTTTCAGTCTCTTTGCCCCCTGAGTTGATAACTGTTGATTTTTTAAGAGTCATAACTCTTCTTGTTTTTGTTGATTGCAGAAGTGATGTCAGTTATATTATTGGTTAAGTCAGAGGTAGAGCTATAATGCTAAATTCATTTTTACTCAGTACATCTTAGCCTTTCTTAATCTCAGGTGTGAACTTACTGTATAGTCACTCAGAGCACTCAAAGCGATTTACACTGTTTTCGTCGCATTCACCCTTTCACACACACATACAGCATTGATCGCTGTTTGAAAAAAGTGTTACCATGTATCCCTACATAAAGGCCCCAAAAATACTGAAAAAAAGAAATTAAAAATTCTTAAAATGCAAAACAGAGATACTGATGAGGTCGTCCTTTGAAAACAATACAAAAAGAAGACAAAAAAGAAATGTGCAAATACCATATTTAAGCATGCTAGAGGGTTGTGTGTGAACACCCCCTTTCTGTTGTTTTTAGCCCCTGTTCTGCAAATAATTACTGAATTTGCATTCCCCATCAGCAGCGCAATATCATAAACACAATGAATAACCAATAGTGTTTCATGAATTATGTCATAAAGCAGATCCACCATATGACGCTCATACATAATTAGGGTGAATCACAGTCAATAAGCCATACATTACTCATGACTATTGCAGGGGCTCCTCTGCAGCCACACATGGAAGGAGGGAAGGGGGGGTTGGCTTACCTAGAGGAGAGAGAGAGAGAGAGAGAGAGAGAAACAAGTGTGAGCATCATGTCAGTGTCATGGTATTCATAATTAATAACCCTCAAGGGTGAAACTCACATATGGCGTTGGAGTGTGAGGTGTAATGTAGTGTTCAACTTGTGGTCCAACCTGAGGCTTTTTTTTTTTGGCTCCAAAGCAACTCCAATCTATCAAATGACTACATTCTGCACAATCTGGTAACACAACAGGAAACTAAACTTGAAAGCTTGGCTGTAGTTTGTGACAGAGCGCCACACCTTCAGACCTCCAGCGCTAAATAACAGCAAAAAAGAAAGGAGTTCTTCCTTTGACAGTCTCCTTCTGTCAGTCGGGTGATTTGTTTCGGTAAAAGCAATTCTCTTTCAAAAAATGTATCTGTTAGTTCACAGATACAGTGCAGGGTGCAGATAGCAGATGCACAGACACTCAGAGCATTTACGCATGGTTGAAACACCACTTCCAGCACAAACACACACACACAGCTCTGGCTTTCTGTAGCAAAAATAGGCCAGTAAAGTAAATAAGCCACTCTGATCTTTATTTCAAAGGTAGAAATGATGTTTATCGCAATAAAGTAAATTCTGAGGAAATATGTCAAAAAGCAGTCATGCCAGTGAGGGTGACAGTAAGAGGGAGAACAGGATAAAGGGAGCAAGATGGGAGCAGAGAGGGGGTGTGTGAGAGTGTGTGTGGCGGGAATAAAAGAATGACACTGCAGGAGCTGGAGAGCCTCAGGGTTCTTGCCGTGCGCTCATTGATTTCTCATTAGTAAATTCAGACCTCGATTTCATCAACCCGGGCAAAGAAAGACAGCTAACGAAGGCATGGCAGGTGCTTTGGTCTTATTTCCCACCACAGGGCAAATTTCCACTCTCCTTTAGCTGGTGATTAGGAAGGGAAGAGGAGCTGGATTGAGTCACGGCGCGTCCTGCCCGCCTCTGGAACGAAACCCAGTGCAAGAGTCTTTTTTGACGAGCAGGTCTCTGCCCAATTAGCCCGTCACGCAAAAACAGGATTTCCTGGAGCTTTTTTTTTTTTTTTTTTTTTGGAAGGATTGATGCTTCATTAGCTAAAGCTACAGAGCATTGTTCCTGCATCCAAAGGCACTAGAGGAGGAATGCTGGCAGGCTCAAAGTATTTACAAAGATATTGGGTATTAGACGGATCCCATTTAACTGCTCCTCCTTCAAATAAAAAACATGGTCAGATGGTGCCATTCATTATCCGGTCAGGTGTAATGATTTCAGTGCATCTGCAGCTCCCAGGTCAGGAAGTGATGTGCACTGAATACTTGGTTAGGTGCCTCTTTCCCAGCAAATTGGACAAGGCAACTAAATTTAAGTGTGTACAGTGAGTCAGGCAGATTCATTTTAGAAAATATACAGAACCCTCATTAGATGGCACTGTGTACTCTGCAGCACAAGGCACTGAGGGGGGATTTGCTGGGAAAAACTCATTCTTCTTTAGTGTGCGCTTTATGAGAATAAAGATTGGTTTTATCTGTCAGATATCATATGAGGGGGGGAAAACTGCACTATCTGTGGGCATGTTAAAAAGAATATTGTGTTTTATTGCCGCTGGAATCAGACAAGAGAGGCATTGCGTCTGATATATCAGCCAGAAGATCAGGCGGATTGTTGCTGGATAGGTTTTCATATCTGTAACATCAATGTACTGGACGGCAATGAAAGTGAGTGAGAGTGAAGGAGAAAACAAGAGAGAGGGGGATCTGTATGTGTGTGTGTGTTTTTCACAGTCAGATAAGTGAGTAGAGATGAAAGAGGTCGCTATTGATCTTATCAAAATATAGAAGGTCCATCTCTGGTGTTATTCTAACAGACGCAGACACAGATCCGCTCTTTTTACACTCACGCATTTATTAGGCAGCGTACAGATAGAGCTACTATCGACGCAAACACACACACACACACACACACACACACTGGTGCTGCTGCCTCTAATTAATTCAGTTTCCCAAAAACAAAATAACTGCAGAGACACGAATAACCACATCTGGGAGTGGTGCATTCGGCATCAATCTGAGACAGCCAGCCAAGAGATTCATGGGTGGGGGTTGGGTTGGGGGGTGGGGGGACGCAGCAGGAGGAGGACGAGGACCGAGCAGAGCAGCTGTCAAACGCCGCAGCAGAGGGGACGGCTGCAAGAATAAGACGGCTAAGAAATCTAACAATTACATATGTTGGATACGATTGTGACAAAGACTAATGATGACTGATGTTTATCCAGAGTGAAGGAAGTTATCAGGTGACGGCAGAGATGCCATGGAAAGTTTACAGTTAGTTTCAATGATAATTCTGTTTGGTTACAACTCATTTTTGTCGCTTGTTATGATAATGATGTACGTGGCTAAATATTTGCAAAGATGGAGGAAAGTCATCGCTACAGTGATTCTGACTGGGGAAGGAAACGATCCGCGATCACACATAGCTCCTCAAATGTGAATACCTAGAGACTTAGCTTGTGCCATATCCATTTGGTCTAAATGGCAACACTTACTTTTCTATCAAATGTCCAATGAATGATGGTATTTTCATTGTCTTTTTTTAAACATCCTGCCTTTCCGACAATTTCTTTAATAGAGTATTTTTCTTCCCCCAATTGATTTTGCACTGGCTGGGCTTAGGTAATGATGACAGGAGTTGGTTAAATTTAGTAAACAAAGACCAGGTAGAGGCTAGACAGGCAAGATAGAGTCCAGATAAGTAGGACATTTCCTTATATTGAAAGCCTTGTCGGAATGGTGGGACGAAGGCATGTCGCACTAGCGGTATGTTGGAATGGTGGCATGTCGCAATGGTGGGATGTTGGAATGACAGCATGTAACCCTCACTTATAGTCATGAGTGATGGGGAGTGAGTAAAAAATAAAAAATAAAAAAAACGAGACGGCTGAAATGAGTTTCCTCCCCGGGAAAGATGGCTGAGCCTTAGATATGCTGCACCTTGGCATCAAAAGGAGCCAGAGGTGGTTGGGGTATCTGGTGGAGATGCCTCCCGGGGACCTCCCACTGGAGGTCCTGTAGGGAATGTGCAGCCCCAGGATAACCCCACAACACACTGGAGAGATTAGAAATATCTCCACTGGACTGGGAGGAACCTGAGAGAGGAGAAGTCTGGACTCCAGGTCATCATGAAATAGATGAAATATTTTACCACATTTTCACTCCACCTTTGATTCTGCACGCAGATCAGTTGTGGCCATGTTTACATTCTCTCTAATTAACCTGGTGAGTGTATTTCCATTAAAGTCCATAAAAATGGAGGTTACAAGTATGAAAGGTGAGATAAACCATAGTTATGACTCACAACAGAGAGCAGGGAGCTGAAGCCTGATCTTATGTGAATAAATCCTTCGCCCACCAAACACCCTGAAGGCAACACTGCTCCTTTCCACCCCGCTATCCAAACACTAACTTCTAACTCTGGCGTCCTTCAGACAACAACTGGCCGTGCCGCTGGTGCTGATGCGGGGTGGAGGAGAGGAGCGGGGGGGATGCATCCTGTGATCAAAAGAGTCTATCTCATCTTGTGCCTTCTCTTCGCTCCGACACGCACAAAGCTCATGCTGCAGCGAGCGTGACTGCGCAACAAGGCAGTGGATGAAGAGGAGAGTGAGGGATGTGTGTGTTGAGGGATGGAGGGTGGTATGATACGTCGATCTTCATCAAGCCGAGCCCTCGGGGATGGGGGATTAGTGGGCGAAAGCACTGGAAGCACTAACTAGTGTCCTGATGGATAAACACTAATGACTGTGTGTTGGGGAGTTATTTATGCATTTATATTTCTGTGAGGAGCATTTTCTAATAAAAAATTAAACTCTTTATTGACAGGCTGTGATCAGCTCCTCCATCCTGACAACATTTGGAAACAGAAATCCCCTTTTTCTGGGTAAAACATTGATTTTCTTTTTTCTTCAGAGCACCGCCTCACATATACATGCAGTCGAGGGCGAGCAGTGTGCTTCGCCTAACCAAGTGTCATGCAGCTGGAAGTTTACCACGGTCGGGGATTCGCTGGCGAGGCACAGTCATAAAATAAAAATGATGTTGTCTCCCGAACCCACAGTGTTTGTTTTCCTCAAATTGTGAAGCAGCTCTGGTGTGAATAAGAAGATAATGTGTACCCCAGACTGGGGAACTGAGGGCGGTAACACACCAGCTATCTTTCTTTCATCACTAACCCACTTGCCTATACTGTAGAAAGAAACTTAGGCTCCTGCAGCAATCTGACTCCAGATGTTCAGCTCAAATGCTGCTGTCTAAGACTTTTTCTTCAAAATATGTTCATGTCTGTTGTTTGATATCTAATAAAGTTTTTTTCGCATGAAGTTTTATTCAGCTTCTTTTCTTTTTGCAAATTAACTCCCATCTTTCATGCTTTCTCATCGTTGAAGGCAGTAGGACGCACACTCGCCCTAAAACCCTCCCAAGAGGTGGTGTGATTTTCTAAACACTGTGTGTGTGTGTGTGTGTGTGTGTGTGTGTGTGTGTGTGTGTGTGTGTGTGTGTGTGTGTGTGTGTGTGTGTGTGTGTGTGTGTGTGTGTGTGTGTGTGTGTGTGTGTGTGTGAGGCTGGTGAAGGGGAAGCAGCATCCTGCCACCGTGCACTGGAGGAGAAATGCCCTCCAAGCATAATTGCCATGGATCTCCCCGCTGCATAAACAGCGTTATCACAGTTTGTCTAATTGTGAAAGCTGTGATCAGCACAAAGAAAGAGTGAGCCTGTGTGTGTGTGTGTGTGCGTGTGTGTGTGTGTGTGTTTGTTTTAGGGTGTGGGAGGAGTCATTCCTCCTCTCCTTCCCATCGTCTTCGTCGCTTTATCTTCATAAAAGTAATTAGCATAAAGGTCAGATCTGTTTAAACAGTCAAATTGTTGGTGTGTGCAGGGGAGCGTGACAGAAACAGGAAGCTGGCGGACCTGAAACACATGTGCGTGGTTAAGATGAACCGATCCAGGTCCCAGGAATAACATGGAATTTGTTTATTTTCACTATAACTCCATTAATAGGAAACACAGTGACAGAATATGATTATCCTGATCATGGGTTTCTCTGCTCCGGTTTGATTGAGAATCATGAGCCCAGTTACAAACACAACGTCCCCATCTCATCTCCGTGGAGATGTAAATACAGATTTAATATCACACTTAACACCCTGCCACACACACTGGCTTCACACCTTTCACCATAAAGGGCGGATGTCAGCTTTAGCAAAACCTCTGAACGACGAATAAGACACGACATTCACCTCAACAAAACCTCCCTACATTTTTGCAGGAGATAAAAACACAAGGCAGTCATGTCAAACACAGGTGCCACCGGGGAGGGGAGGTATCTGCCAATGGGCTCTATGCACAGCTCCACTACTTCCTGAACTTAAGGCAGCTGCTTTATTTCCTGTGTTACATTATTGGACAAACTGATTAATCCAGGTCTGAGTCTGAGTAGTCACAATGGTCAGACACACCTGGATTAATCAGTTTGTCCAATAATGTAAGACAGGAAATAAAGGAGCTGCCTTAAATTCAGGAAGTAGTGGAGCTGTGCATAGAGCCCATTCCTCTCAGACTCTGACTCACCTTTTCATTGTTTTGTCTGATTCTGTCTGGAGGCCAAGAGGCAGACCTCTCTCGACTCGACTGCTCATTTCATCCTGGATTGAAACGTGGCAGCACAGAGCGTTCGCCCCGGCGGGTTAACAGAGTGGAGCTATTCTGAAGTGAGATGCGCCGGTGGGGCGGCCTTCTCGACACGGGTTATAAAGATTTTCTGCCCAGAAAGCCTTTGGGCGAAAAATGAAGTATTAAGTCTCCCCCCACTATGATGTTCTTGATATGCACGGGGGCAGTGGGTGCGAGGATTTAGAGGTGTAGTCATGTGGCGGGGAAAACACACAGCGCTGATGTGTGAGGACTTGTACATCCTGTTAAAATGTCTATGTTAAATAAAGTGATTCATGGTTCTGATAGAGAGGAGCCGCAGTAGATCACTGATCGCCTGTGGTCAGCCTTGTAAATGAAGGGTGCTATGGTGAAGGTGCCCTTGAGAGATTTGTGTGTACGCGTGTGTGCGTGTGCATGCGCATGTTTGTGTGTGTAACCCAGCGGGTGAGGCAGGCGAAGTAGAGGGAGGTTTGATGTCTCCCACACATAAACCATGATTAACACAGTTGGGTTTCAAAGATCTGAGCGCCGCCAAGAAATAGTGCTTAGCTGCACTCGCGCAAGTACACACGCTCGTGCGCGATCGGCGCACGCTTACACACACACACACACGCACGTGACGTATCGCACACCCACATTCAGAGACGAAGGATGACAGACAGAGAGAGGAGGAAAAAAGGATTGTTAAATTGCTGCTCCCCTGCCATGCCACGTATCTTTAAATATGCTATATTACAAATCATTACGCTCTATTCAGTCTCTCTCTTCAGACAATAGCTCTCACTTCAAAACAATTAGAGTGCAATGACACAAACCCTTGATGAAAGTGGCGCCGTTAGTTAAAGGACTGAAAATGATACAAATGGTTTTTATGCACAGACTTGGGAGAGGCGCACTTTCCAACAAAAGCCAATTGACCCCCCCTCTTCCCCTCCCCACCCTCCCCACCCACGGTTTGCAGCCCTCCTCCTCCCAACCAACCACCAACCCCCGCGCAACTACCACTTGTGTGAACCGTGGCGTACACTCTGTCATTCAGTGTCGGGTAGCTGCCAAGATTTCATTACAATAGGAAGTAATGTGAGAAAAGCAATTATTCCGCTCCCATAATGCACTACTTCAGCACAACGGTGACCTTTCCATCTGCGATTGTTCATTTTCAAAACGCGCTCTACGTGGTGAATATACATGAATATCAACATTCTGAGGGCAGAATATTTAATCTCACCTCTTGGCTTTTTGTGGAGGTGGAAGTTTAAGAAATCAAATAGAAGTTTTTTCTAAAATCAAAAAGGCAGAGCAGTCACTCACTCCATGTCGCTAATGATGTTCATTTGTTTCTATGTCTTAGTGAATGGCTGTGAGATCATTAAGTTAAAGAAGTTCTGATGGCTCAATAATGCTTGCAGACATCTCTTTGTGGACTGAACACTTCCATCCTTTCACAGTACATCTCACTTTTAAGGCACTTCAGGCAAAAACACTGTTTTTTTAATGCACCGATCAACTTTGAGACTTTGGGCTATTTTGTTCCCTTATCAAGTCTTCTTTCAGAAAAGTGGATAGAAATGGTAGAAAATACACATTACAAATATTTGACGTCAACAAAATAAAACAAGAATTTTGAATGTAGCTTTATCTATAAAACATATTTGATTGGATATTGCCTCATACAAACATAAGATTTGACCCCATAATAAACTTGCAAAGTTTCATGGTGATATCTGTTCCTTTAACTTTTTTACACCTATCACCTGTAGTGTCTCGCCTTAAAAGGACTCTGGACTATTTCTTATGACTAGTAAAACACAGTGACTATAACATGCCTAAATTGTACAGAAACATAGCAGGGTGTTTCATCCAGAGTTAGAATTGCATAACACACGATAAATCCTACAGTACATTTCCTTTAATGCTACACCAATGGATCCTTCCTGACTGGGACAAGCCCAAGTCTTTCAGTTTGTAGCTCCAGTTAGGTCCAATCTATCCCAGATGTGTGGTGTGGTGCTACATCACTTATAGGATTTGTCCAGATTTATAAAACAGAATTATTATATACATCACCATTACTGTATACAATGCAGGCGTTTTGCCAGGCTGAGCAGTACAGTAACCTCCGGGAATGCCAAACTGAGTCTGACAAGTATACTTGGTTGAGTGGCCCTTTAAGTGCAGTGATTATGAGGCCAAAACTGACCAAGCCAAACTGACTCAGCTTTCAGAGCCATCCAATGCAACGTTTCCCGTTCAGCAGCACTACTCAGACTGAGAGACACTCAGAGCTCTGACATTTTGCTCCACTTTTAATAGATTTCACATTAAACCTTAATAAGAACATTTAAAATACCACTCTGGATTTAAAAAATAAAAAAGAATCAATCAATCATATCGACTCTGCAAAGTTACACGATGTCAAACTGGGACTAAGAGTAACAGTATAAAGCTATTAACGAACTCAAGCTTTAGACTGTCAGTGATTTGAGAGTAAAAAGTCTTCTTATGATACATTGATTAACAATGAGACTCACAGGGCTACAGACTTGCGTTTTTGAATTTGACATTTAAGCTAACATGACAAGGTTTCAAAGTAATAAAAAAAACAACACAACCTCTGTGTCAGGGAGTTGGAAAACAGACCTTCAGAAAACACAATTAAATTAAAATCCAAAATCAGTTTGAAAGCTTTTGAAAACTTCGGCGTGATTCATGTTCCCTCAGACTGCCGCTCACATGACCTGCCAGCAGGAAGAAAAGGAATTCTGATTCAACCTCAATAATAGCAGCACACTGTGACCAATTGGGGTCAGATGCACCCTGGGAACCTCTGATGCTCCATCCTCTACCGCTGTAAAATTGCAACTCCCTACAACATATAGTTTTGCATCTCTTGGGAAATTAACCTCACATGTTTTGAAAAGAAGCGGAGAAGAAATGTAAACCATTCTCACCCAAACAGGCTGTATTTTGAAGTAGAAAACATTTAATGCATTTCTAAAACATCCATCAGTTAATAATTAATGTGAGACCGAGGCGAAAGAAGTGTATTGCAAAAGTATCAAAGTTTTGCTACAGCAGGTTAGACGCTGGAGGGGAGGCGTTAGGTCGGGCCGCTAGCAGGCGAAGATCTGTCTGCTTCTCCCTGCGTCTGAACTCTTGGCTCCCCTCAGTGTTTATGCTACCCCTCACTGCGCAACCTCCTTTTCTCATTCTCCTCTCTTCTGTTTGATTTCTCTGAGCTTGTCATCCCGGGCCCCGGCTTGTCCAAGAGACTCCGAGCCATTAAATATTCATCCGCTCTCATCAATTGCTCCCAAAGTCCTTTTTGGAGGAGGGAAAAAAAATGACATTGAATTATTCAGGGCCCAATCAGGGCTATTTCTGGAAACTGCCTTGACTTAGATGAGGTGGCGCAGCGGGCTGCAGTGTTTGTGTGTTTTGATCTGCTGGCTCTGTTAACTCCATGTCCATCCTCAGCCGTCATAATTATAGGCATTACACCATTATGCAGGGGTCATCAAATGCCTACTTTTCTCCGGACTGCAATTTCCCACCATGTGCCGCGCAGCTCAAAGACCGTAATGGATCAACTAAATTGCTATATGATGTTCAGCAAAGAGATTTCTTTCCAAATGCATAGATAAGGAGTGTGAATAACCCTACATAAAAAATATCTATAGATTAAAGCAGCCATATACACCCCCCATACTGGCTAACCCTTTATTCTAAGCATCAAACCAGAATCAAGCTGGTCTGATCTTGCAAGGAGCAGCAGGAGTCTTGTACTAGGCCATGGAGACTACTTCACACAGCCAAACAGGGCAAGGAAAACATCTTTGTAAAAGAGAGATCACAAACACAAATCAACATCTCTGCAAAGCGAGAGAACATTCAGTCTCAAGAACCTCATTTAAAATGGACAGATCGTGGATGATTTCCTTTTTAAAGACGTGCAGCAGCGTTTCTCACATGAAGGACTAACTGTGATGAGCACAAAGCAGAAGGCAGAGGAGGCTAAAACATCTTAATCACGCTCAGCTGAAGTGAGGAGGATTTTCTCCATACGGGGGTCATGGAGGTCCTACTCCCCTGTCCAAAGATAGTAACATCTGAGACTAATTCGCCCAATAAAAATGTCACTTACAGATAAGTATTATGAGCTGCGTGCTCATTATTCTGAGAGGATAAGAATGAGCAGTCAAGTGTGAAATTTCAGCACTGGCACGAGGGGAGGGAAGGCACTAAACTGTCCCCTGAACAGTAAAGCCAATGAACTCAGGCTACACAACACAGATGTGCCTTTGATGGAGGTAAATTACAAGCAGCAATCTTAACAAACCAGACTTCATTTGTTTTTTGTGCTTTTTTTAGGGAGAAATTCAAAACCACAGCGTGGACATGACTGAGTTATGTTTTATTCTTATGTCACGTCCTCATTTTAAGGACGGATGTTTTGATACTTTCACATTAATAATAAAGCACTTAGACTTGATTAACAATCAAAACAAACAGTCACTTATCTTTATATATGGGACCTATTTTCTTAAATTATGGAGCAGTCTGGCATCTTTTAGACCGCAGATGTAAAAAGCAGATCTGGAAAAACACTGTTCAGTTGATGCAACAGTCTACTACAATTAAATCATCCAAGGACCTTGTATCATTCAGTCTCAGTTAAAAGCATTCGTATCAGTTTTGCGGTGACACTCCTGAGGCCAAGTGGCCACGTTTTTGAAACAATACCTCACCCTGAGCTGAACCCATTCAGGTCTGAGCACGTGAACAGGACACAGGCAACACTAATACTCAGCTCAAGCACAGCGACCTCTACCTAGCATAAACCCAGGCCTATTCGCTGCGGTTCACTCCATTTGTTCACCTTATAAATATATTTACAATGCAGCTGCGGATGAATGATTCCACAGCAAAAATATTCAGCCTTCCACGGCGGTTAAGAACAACGAGGTTACAGCTTGTAAATGTAATTTTGTTTTGATGTGCCCTCATAAATAATGCTGAAATTAGCAGAGTAAAGTGTCGGTGGCTTTGATACACCATGTGCACGCTTTACCGTTCATTAATATTTCTACCCTTTGCTACAAATTGCGTTCAACTTCAGAGCTAATTGTTTAGCCGAAGCCAATGCATCAATGTGTAACCTCCTTGGCCCGGTGCCGGGTGCACAAAGGTCATTCACGGGTCAGACTGAGTGGCTTCTCTAACAACAAAGGTCACGTGGACGTCACATAGAGACACAGATAGCATCTGGATGAGATGAGGAGGTCATTCTGTGTCCCACAAGTGCCCATTCGCCAATTTCTTAGGAGCTTCCCTCCCCCTGGCCCTGAGTAATGAAAACAATTAACAACTCTAATTACCACCCTAAATCAGCGCTCAACACGCTGCCCATTGATTTGATAGACTGCCTGAGTTATGAGCTGCTCCCAATCGAACAGCGTCCCACGTAAAAGGCTTTACTGCAGGGCGATCCAGCCTGCCAACCTCTTGCGGGGTAAATAAATCTCAGGAATATGGGCACAGAAAGCCCTGTCATCAAGTGAAAACGGTCCGAGGGGACACATGCATCTGGCAGACGCCTACAGCTCCGCCGGTGTCAAAGCAGGTTGCCACGAGGTAATAGCCTAATCAGTCAGTGCAAATCCAGCTCATCAATGACATCCATCACTGCGGCAAATGATATTTGTAAATACCACGTTCTGCTGATGAATACAGGTATTTATGACTTGTCTCTGAGGCTGGCTGATATGAGCGCTTTCTGTGCGCCATACTGCTGACAGGAGACTCTCAGCAGGAGGCTGAACGGTACATGCTGAGCGTCAGCCCGGAAAAACAGGGCCGACTAAAAGCAGCTACCTTTCACGGCACTAAAATCTGCAACTCTCTGTTTCTGTTTTTTTGTTTTCTTGGACGTCACATTGAGCCAAACAATGAAACGTGTCTGTGCATCATCGTTACCACTCAGAGAGGAGAGAGCTCAGGGCTTCAACCCAGGAAACTGAGACGGAGAGTCAGTGTTTAACAAGTGCATCGGCTCAGTTTTATTAAAACAGAATCAATGCTTTATAAAGGAGATGTAACATATGTAAAACAAGAGGCACAGGAGGATAAAGGGATGGAGGGATGAAGGGAACAAAGAATGAGGGAAAAGGGCAGAGTGCACAGAGAACATCTCCTTTCCTCTTCATCTGTTTTTTTTGTCATGCTGTGTTGTTTGGGAGATGTAGCAGTGACAAGAGAAATGTTAACTGGCCTGTACTTTGGAATAACAATACCCAGCGCTGGCAGGCAGATAGCCGGTGACAAAGCCTCCCCTGACTGAGCTGTACGGAAGAGAGATAAAAAATGAGCCGGCGCCCGTCCTCCCCGGCGTGAACCCACCTCGGCTCTCGGTGTGCACAAACACGCACACGAGAGCTGCAAAACAAATCACACAAATAGCAGCACAGCTCGATGACTTTTCCCAGACAAATGCACAAAGCTTCAACACCTACGTGCTGAAAAAAACAACAACAACAAAAAAAAACAGTTAATACCTCCCATCCTCTGTTTCATATCTCCTGCTTTTGTTTGGCTCTGATCAGATGCAAAACACGGCGGAGGAGGATTAAGGAGGACGGGCTGCGAGGAGGACGGACTATCTCCGCCTTCATCGCGGCTTATCGGCTCTTAATCACAGGTAAGTACTCTGCAAAGGCGCGACCCCATCAATCGATCCCCGTCCTCACCTGGTCAGCAGAAACACGCTGCAACGTCCACACGCACATGTTCGACAAAGACACAATCTCGCACGGCGGCGTAGCAGCCAAAGACAGTAGCAATTTCCAGATAGCATCTGGGTGAGCCGAGGCCGCAATCTCCCTGACATGAGTGATGTCCGCTCATTTCCCTTTGGGGGATTAAAAAAGAGAGAGAGCGTCCGGGGGGTTTCTCTACAGTATACGATTTTGACCGCAAAGGAGAAAAATCAATGAAATACTACAGAGCAATCATACAGTGTCCCCAACTCCTATGGGACGGTGATATAAATAAGACTACAAAAGGAAAACATATTGACCAAGATTTGCTTTCAAGGAAAATAAATATACAGTAAGAAACCGAGCGCCTGCTGTAGAATGCCACTTTCAATCACAATCAACATGGAATAAATAAGGTCAAACAACTACAGGCGGAGGGGTCAACAGGAAATACAACTATGGGCTGCTCATACAGATAACACTCAAGAGTCTATACTGTGCTGACATGCTGGAATATCCATGCAGAGAGAGGAAAAGCTATAAATCTTTAAGATGGTATGGAGCTGTATTCTGCAGGCGAATCAGAACAACCATGTTGCTGCTGTAGGTAGTAAACTAGTTAGCAAGGCTTCCTGTAGAGGAGTAAACACATTTTTCTTTCCGCCATCTCTTGTGTCGTTTTGGTTTTTGTCGTTTGGGTTTGTAAAAACGCACGACCTTCTAATCTCTTTAGTGTCTAATAAGAGCCACGTGTATGTCGCTTTGGCAAGTGAAATTCAAAGCAATCCAGCCTGGCTCCAGTTTAAAAGAATGACTGGAAGCCTCGTTTCATGTGAAAGATGAGGGTTTTATATTTTTTTTTACAACTGGTGGATTAATGTGGTGAATGTTTGCAAAAACATCAAGTTTATAGCATTTTAAAAGCAGAGTAGCCCTGACAATGCTAGCCTTCCCTATCACAGTGTACAACAGGGGACAGTCTCTCATTTGAAATAAGAGGTGGGAGTCTGTCACTGGAAATCTGACAGGAGGGCTCTTGGTGAGCAAAATGGAGGGGCTTTTGATAAAAAAAAAACCAGCCAAATAAACAGCCTGAAGCTGTAGAAAATGTTGGCTCCTCGTAAAGCCAGCAGCAGGGGAAAAAAATGCCAACCCAACACAAACCACTCCGTCGACAAACAATATCATAAAAAGGAAATTTTATTGAGGGATGGGAGATGGGCTAGATAGGAGAAGATAACAAAAACTGCTCCATCCCTTTTCATAAGACCACTCCAGCATCTGAAAATAGCTTGAAACAATCTAACAGAGTATGTTTGTGAATGTCGATTGGAAACGTATTCTTGAAAATACAAAACAATATAAACACTCTGGTCAATATAACTCATCAAGTCATCCACATATCTTATGGACAGAAAGTGCAATTCCAGGTTTATTTGTACCCTTGCAAGAAATATGAAAGACCAGAGCTGCAAAAAGGATGGATCAGACTGTCAGCCCTTTCATCACCTTCCCTCCCACAAGCCTCCAGAACAGCAGCTGGACTGGAAATCATCCAGCAAATCAAAACCAGCCCCTGTGTTTGTTTTTGATGGGACGCAGGTGCCGAGAACACAATCCGATCCCTGCCAGACTTGATATCTGTAATGGAGTGAAACAATAGACGATCAGAGACAATGAAACGGCCGCATTATGTTTGTCCTTGTCACGTCGCATCAGCCGAGATGGTTCTGAATGAGCCCATCCATGAAGAGCCTCTTTACACATGCGTGGTCTGTCGGCGGCTGCCAGGCCAAGGGTTGGCTGGCACACCATCAAAGCATGTGGGTACTTTCTCCACCAAGCTCTGACCATGTTTAGTGTTGCCTCTCGAATGGTGATAACATTAATTTTGGCCATGGCTGGTGATTCATGATGTGCTGGTTCTATGATCTTTGACTGGGGAATCTTATAAACACAGTGGATGGCCGGGCCAAGTTAAGAGCACGTTGTAATTTACATGCCCACGTCCACATGAATAATTTGTTGCCTGACCCTGTACATTTTAACTTGTTTATCTTGCTGATTTAATGCTTCTATATTCATACATATTTAAATCTATAAATGAATCAATGGAGGTTCAAGGCTCGGCATAGATAACCAGTGTTGTATGTCGTTGAATACTTACACAATGCATTTAAATTGCATTACATCTATCATGGCAAAGCTGGCTAAGAGAGATTGTCAACTGCTACATTTTTTAAAGATATTAAACATGAAAATTATAGTTTGGTAATGTGTCACTGAAAGTGGTGCTCAACACTGAACTTTGAGGAGAATATAGCTCAAGAGAGACAGCTGGATGGACAGCAGAGATGTGGATTATGCTGTTTAAGGATAATAGAAGACAAGTGGAGATAAAGACGGTCAGCGCTTTAACACCTCGTCTTCAAGGAAACCCTCTGTGGATGTTTTATTGCCTTTTCCAGAGGTTAAAACAGGTCTGGAACTAGAGAAAGAGTGAGACTCGGAGAGCAGATTTAGGTCGGAGTTTCCCTTTAACGATGCCACACAATCTATATCGAGGCGACTGATGGATGGGTCGAAGCCTCAGCTCCACACCTCATCCAAAATTAGAGCGTGGAGTGGGTTTCAAATTGGCCTGTCATGTCCAGTGCATGAGTGCTCAGTGGAAAGTTAAAAGTGGACTGGCACACACACACACACACACACACACACACAAATCCCCCTTGCCCTTGTTTACTGTACATGCTATGCGGTTGCCAAGCAACAGAAGAACCTCTGGACTGTCGGCCTGCAGGATGCCTTGCATTGCCCCTCCACAATAGAAAACAAATTTGCAGCGGATGATCTGGACTGTACACGCACACAAAGACAGACACTCCATAGTTGGTGTTTTCTCTAACCTTGGTGAGTTTTTACTCTGCTGTTGCCGCAAAGACCTCTTGCAGTTCCAACTGTCATAAAAGCCACAAGGACAAGAGTGCAGGACAGCTCAGATTGTCTCCTTTCTGTCACCTCGGTGCACGACGCAAAAGGTTTTGTGTGGTGACATGTACTAAACTTGAAATCCACCTTGAAATGCGCAGCCCTTTTAGAGGAGAGCTCAGAGGGAGAGGAGAAAAGACAAACCCTCGGGCCGGCGCGAATCAAATCAACATTTCAAAAACTTCACTTAAAAATTTGGAAATTGATTACTCGGCCTTCCTGCGGCTTCATAAATTGGCTCCGGAGCAGAGGGTAAAATCGTGTTACAATTAGTGTGGTATAGAGGTGCGCCCAGCTGCTGCAATATGAACCTTGGTTTATGAGAGCAGCTGTGACCAGAGAGGGGAGAGAATATTGAGAGACTCCCACCATGCCTTCACCGATTGGAGGAATGTCTGCAGCCGAAGGGTTCAAGAACAAATAACCACTAGAGCGCCATCAATATCTGCTAAATATTGATCTCGCACCACCTCTGGCTCTCTCAGGTGAAATAAACAAGCAAGTTCAGCTCCTTCCCAGTAAACTGCAGGTAGGTTTTTCTACTTATATCGAGATTTCATGTGCAGCCGCTGCCCCCCCCCCCCCGGCCCCCACCCCTCACCTGCTGGCTGAACGGCAGGATAGTTTTCAATACCACAGGGATTCAGCTGCAGTATGAGATACACAATTATATAAATGAAACATATCTTGGTCTCTCCTCCCCCTCCCTCTCCCCTCTCCAGTTATTCAGCAGCTGACAGGGTCCAGCAGGTGGTGAATGGCGTTGGGGGTGGTGTCTACGCATGCATGGTTAAAAATACTTTGACCCTGACACTAGTCCGAATGCTCCTTGCATAGCAGAGATAGTCTAGCTAGCGGGTGCCCCGACTGCGCCTCCTCCACTCCAGCGAATGCCTGCTCTATACACAACATTCATGTGTTTGGAAGGTTATTTCACTTTTTTTTTTGGAAGGAAACACTCGCAGCAGCCAACGGTCCAATTAACCTCCGGTCCAATCTATTCAGTTGGAGCTGAATTATACACCAGCAGTTGTATTATATGAGAAAACTGAGGGCAGAGTTGCCCGTCCTCCAAGGAATGGAGGCCATTTTGGTGTGTGAGCACATACAACATGTTCTGCTCTCCTCCCTTCACCTTCAATTTTGAGCTGAGAAAGATTCACTTTTTCTACAGGTTTCTACTCTACACTAAGTGAAAAAGACCGACCAAAAGCGAGCTTTGATAAAATTCACTCCCTGACTCTCTTGTGATTAGAAAAGTGGGGTTATGAACTGTTACATTACGCCTGTGCATCTTTATGACTCGCTCCAATTTAAAAAACACATTTTTAATATATATTTTGAATCTTATCGAGTCTGTTTGCTAATGGAGCTCCTTATCTGTCACTGTGTTGTACGGAGACAACGGCTCTGAATAAGGTGAATGATACAGCACATGTTATGGTGAAGGAGTTTTACAACTTAATAGGAGTCAGGACAGACACAACCAGAGTTAGGCTCTGCTGCAGTGACATGTTTAAGTTTTAAACATCAGCAATTGTGGTGATTGTGAGTGGAGGTATTTACATTTTTTCAATAATGAGAGTGTCTCAAATGGTGGATCTTGTCAACCTGCCGCCTGCCGCCACCTGCCGTCTTCTTCTCCACTGTTGTTATTATTATTGTTATTATTACCTATGCTTGTGATATGTCGGTCTGTTTTTTTTTAATGTGAGGACTACGGATGGAAACTAGCTCCAAGCTAAATCCGGCACACTTACAGGACGCCACGGCGTCACTGTTCATGTGCACTGTCCTCAAACAAATAAACAATACATGAACCGGGGGGGAGGAGGGAAGAGAGTGGTGGTTGGAAACAACAAGTTGAGAGATAAAAAAGATGAAACAGAGGAGGCGGTATCCGACCAAAACACAACATAACCTCAACTTGGTTTCATAACTGACCCAACACACTCTGAAGTTGGCATCAAGCCGTCAACTCGCAGGTGCAGTCACACAAACTTTTCTCAGTGAGATGCAAAAACTCATTTTCTTAATACTACGTCACACTAACCAGCTGCTGGAGAGTTATATACAGATCTCTAGTCTTTTCCTCTGAGAATGTCAAAAGTTTAAAGAGCCCTTCACAATCACTTGTGTCAACTTTGAGTTTTCTCAACGACACGTACGGCAGAGTCGAGAGACGCTCAACCATTCAGCTGCTCAAAGCACTCCCTGTGTGATGTGGAGGCCCGGCTGAGCCACCTAGAAATCACTATGTTGGAGCGCGGCTCTTCCTGCAGCTGAGGCACTTTGCGCTGACAGTGAGTGGTGCTCTGTAAGTGCTTAGCAAGGCAGGTCCTAGACATCTACCTCCTCCAGTAACAATGGAGGTTGGCTGAGAAGAGACAGCACGAGGGGCGGCCGATGTCTATTTTAATGCGCGGTGATGGGCAGGCTGACAGCGGCGGCGGCGGTGGCGCCCTTGTTGCCTTCCTCTTCCCTCTTCCCTCTTCCCATCTCATCTTCCCCACTCTGCCGATGTGTCGGGTTCACCGTTGTGACGCGTGTGGAGTGTATCTGTCACAGGACAAAAAGGCAATCCGGTCCAGCCTTCCACCCCGATGTGGAGGCACTTCTCTTGCTGTCAACCGGGGACGAGGACGGGTCGTGATCAGGGAGGCGCTCGCCCACCTCTGCACAAGTACAAAAAAAGAAAGAAAAACCTTTTCCTGCTTCTTTGCCGCTACATTTTTTTGTCAGCAGGCATGAGGAGAGGGATCTTGCTCAGGAGAGCGGGAGTAAAAGATGGTCTTAAAAGTAATGATGCCATCAAAGAGTAAATTTGTCTTCCTGAGAGCAGGATTTACCACAATACTTTTAATACTGAAGAATCCAATATAACCAGACAAATTAAGAGCATGTCTAGAACAACCTGATTACAAAGACACTGCCAACCTTTAATAACAGCACTGATCCGTAAATACACGTGTAGCGCTGCGGCTGCTGTGTAATAACTCTGGCTTTGCTCCTGCAGTCTTGTCCATGGAGCAAACATGTGCACAGTCACATAACAAAGAGGATAAGGAAAAAAAACATACACAAATAAATGGAAATGGAGACAGCTACTGAAAAACTCTGAGAGCAGGTGCAAGGCTGCCCACCTTCTCTGCTCCAGGAAAACACGACACCTTCCTGACCTCTGTCTGAGGAAGAAGTGGGGAGGGTGGGGGAGTTGGCAGTGGCGGTGGCGGTGACTCACTCTGAAGGTAAACATTGTTTTTTATTTAAAATATTTTCACAGGAGCTGTCTGAACCTGGCACCAGGATTTATTTTTCTTGATTTCGTCCCTCCTTATTTTGGAGCTTCCTGTGAGTCATGAGCGGCGGGACAGTCTGTGTGACACGGAGAAAGTTAATGAAGTCATTTAGCATTTCCAATAGCGGATCAGAACACGGAGCTCGCCGATAAACAGCGCCCGAAACGCTTCGTCTCAGATGTGTGAGTGGGTCTGAGGCTGCAGCTCAGTTAAAGATAGGAACCGCATCAGCCCACATCACATCACATCACATGCAGACCGTGTCGCATCCAGCCAGATCCCCCAGGACCAAGCAGGGGGGCAAAGGGAAGGGGTATCAAACGAGGCAAATCAAACAGACTCCCACTGAACGGAGAGAAGAGTGGAGGAGGAGAGGATGGAGGGAGGGGGGAGGGAGAGGGGGGGTTGTGTGACCAGCTTTCTATCTATTCAGTGCCAAGTTTGTCTCTCTGGTATTGTTCTCTCTCTTTCCCTCCCTCTCGTTTTTGAGGCCACAGTAAACACAGGTGTTCAGGACTATATCTCCCCCCCACCACACACACACACACATACACACACACACACACACACACATATATATATATTAACACACACTTTACCAGTGCTACAGTTTGAGTGACACACTAAAATGTCTTTTACTGTCCAGCTGTCATAATCCAGGGGAGAGAGGCGTGTGGTCGCCTTCAGCTGTTCCACTCACAACAAAGAGCAGTGTTGAGTGAGGGGTTTTTTTTGCCCTGGCTCTTGACTCTCAGGCTACATGCACGCCGTCTTAAGCATCTCCTGGGTGGAAGAAGCCTGCAGACACCACTTAAAGTAACAGCCCAACTGTCTTAAACGCAATATGAGGCTACGGCCAGCAGCTGGTCGGCCTGGCGATGAGCGCTGGAGCTGGAGGAATTAGATGCATCCACCTTCTGCTTGTTTCACCGCCGCTTCTTAAAGCCAACCTACACCAGGCGATTACGTATGTGCCTGGCCCAGGTCTGCCAAGCTGAGGAAAGGGGGTATCCGTGGGCTCCGGCTGTGTGTGTGTGCATGTTCAGGTGCCAGCGCTGAGGCTTTGGCAACAGGGCAGGTAGTGCCACCAAGAGGGGCAGGTGCACTGGGGCATGGTCCATCTGGCCATAGTGGGCAAGGCAGGTGCTACCTGTCAGCAGTTAGAGGGGGAGGGAGAGGTGTAACAAGTTTTGTTCACAATGGTAGTTCAGCAAGAACCAGGCTGAATTCCTCACACTACTGTAAAGATGCGTACTTCATGTTTATCTCCCTCTCTCCCACTTGTTAAAGCTAGAAGTGAAAACACTCCCACGCTTAAGCCTGCAAAAATATCCAATACAGATGCGCACATCTACACAAAACATAGTTCATCTCATTACACAGTCACTGTCAACCAGGCAGATTTCCTCCATTATCTGTGAAGACGAGGGCAACAGGCGGACAGCGAGAGAGTCGTTAGCCAAAGCTTGATGGACTCATCTCAAAAATCTGCCTGGTGTGGAACAGCCGAGCTCGACAAAACCGGACACTAAATTGCTAATCAGCGCGAAACCCCCGCTCGCTCCCTCCGGATCGCACACACCTGTGCGCAGGCTTCCTCCTCAACCTCTGCCCGGCCTTTCTGTCAATTTGTGCAGCGGCTCTCCATTAGGCGGGCGCTGACGTGGCAGCTTTCTGGCCTGACAACGATGCTGACGCTCATCAGCATCGCTGCGAACAGATTTAACACCGGACCACTCTTAACCTGAGCTGCCGCTTTGCCAGAGTTATTTTCTCACTCTGTTTTTGTTGGCAAATAGAAAAGGAGAGTGCGGAGTGAATCTGATACACAATGCAAAGCGAGCTGGCACCGGCCATGCATTGTTGTGACTGCTCGTCTTGCCGGGCTATTTCTAGAAGTGCTTTAAACGACGCTCCAGTCAACGTGAATAGTGCCATGAATACATTTCAAGGGTCGTGCTGCCAGATGCTTTGCACAAGGCGTCGTCCCAGACCCGCGCGCGCTCTCAATCAATCTTCCAGGAGACTGAAACAGGCACGGTGCTATCAGTGTGTATCATTTCTGCTTCACATCCATCAGCACGCTGCTGCTCGCTAACCGCCAGCCGGCTCCCCGTGAGAGCATGCGGCACTTCCCCTTCCACTTGTGTGTGGCGGGCGGGCGGGCGGCGTGGCAATTTGACGCTGATTGTTTCCCATTTCCCCTCTGCGAGTTGGAGCTTGGACGCAGACGGGGAGCGGGAGGCGAGGGAGGCGAGGATGGTTAAATGGAACTCATACGCAAGCGTGCCCGCACAAACCCGGGCTGAGTTGCCCCTCAGAAAACGCAGAGGTAGAGGTCACGAGCCGCGAGGCCATTTTTCATCGTTATTATGACCGGGCCCAGAGAGCTGAGCCCTAACAGTACCGACCTCTACAGCAGGTCACCATTACAGAGGGAACAAGTGTGTGTGTGTCAGAGTTTGATCTTGTTCCGGAGCACCGCTGCACACATGCCTCCTCGCGTTCATGCAATAGCTCGCACGTCTGCCGCGGGAGAACGGAGCTGCCCCGCTATTTCTGCTCACAGCCATTACCGTCACCCGCCCCCTTCAGCTCCTGTCTTTCACGCAGACGCACACATACACACGGCTTGTTGTTCTGCAGGTCAGAGCTGAGTCCCAGAAGTGTGGACTCATTGGCAGGCGGTGTGAATAACAGGAATTGCAGGGAATACTAAGTCCAAAAAGGGCCAGCGTTATGTACTCTCACACTATAGATAGAACATGATCGGAGGGTCTTCACATACTCCTCTAACGAGATGAGACCTGCCACCGAGCGCTGGTAAAAAGACGCTTTTTCAATTATCCATGAGACAATTTTGTTCCAAAATTAGACAGAAATGACACTTCCTCCTCTAAAATGACTGATAGCACAAAACTAACACAAATTAAAGTACCTTGTAGAGATTCTGGAGCAAATTAAGGTTCTTGGGTTCCTCTGCTTGACAAAATGATAACTGTAAGGAAAAGTTCTTCTGTATTTTAACAATAATGAATAATGAATTCAATGAGTTGAATAATTGAACTGCAGGTAATGATTCCCCCCCACCTTGTGAAATGTAGTGTCTGAATTCACATATACTTACTGTAATAGCGAGCATGAAGGATGATGCTCTGCTCCTGCTCCTGTGCAGGCAGCTCGACTATTTACAGGCTTTTTACAAGACTAATCCACTTATTAATTCATAACAGGAGCAGTAATTCCTTATCAGAGGATTAGCATGAAGCACCTAACACTATGCATGTATCAAATGGGAGCTACGCTTGGTTCACGATCAAGGCTTTGGACAGACACAAGTGTTCACAATGTGGGCTAAATATAAGCCAGTGCCCAGTCTGGCCGTGACCTGTAGTGACCCCTATCACTGCAATAATAGCTGTGGAATGAATTGTTAGCGTGTTTGCTAAATTAAACGGGAACCTTTTTAGCTGCTTTCCACTGTGGTCCATGGAGTGGGCTTTGTTGTCCTGATAAACACAAACATTAGTTGCCAGGAGTTTTAAATGATGCCATATGGGAGGATATCTCTGAGGCTGTGTGTGTGTGTGTGTGTATGTGTGCAGCCAGCCCAGCAAGACTCTTTCAAGTCGACAGCCAAATAAAGTTAAAGGCAGTTAGATAGTGAGAGTGGCACATCGCCAGAGGTCACACCGCTTTGGATGATAATCTGTCTCCTTTTTCTTTTTTCTTTTTTTTTTCCCCCGGTGCAGTTTTCAACAAAATCACCTTAAATGGAGACAACTCATGTACAAGTTATTTATATCATGGCTGTCTGCAGACACGGTGAAAAAAATATATATTCTTGGTTTGACCAGATTAGAGACATCTGAGAGCAAATTGGAACTCACTTTTCCCTTCAGACTGGCCCTGCTGGGTCGGACCATAATAGAAGACACATTCCTGCTAATGTTATTACAGTGAGGGAGCAGCGCTACAGTAACTTGTCGACTTCTCGCTTAATGCTCTGCAATCGTGTATTATGATGTGAATTTAAGGAGATACCAGAACAATTAGTGTAAACAACTTGGTAACAGACATAATGTGATGCTTGTGATTTGGCTGTGTATTCCATGGAGATCATGCTGAGCAGCTTTATACAGTGTTTTCAAGATGAGAAGTTCTGCAAGATACCAGAAGACATGAAATGTATATATTGACCCCGAGGGAACATTTGAAGCAAGAGTAGTTCTGTAGTTGTTAATACTGATCTCTATGGGTTGTGTTTGCGGTGTGATAAGGTTAATCTGGGTCAACGCTTTTATCTGAACGTTACACACTGGGAGCTGCAGCATCTCCTTTTTGCTAAGTCAACGTTCTTGCACAGGTACAATGAAATGCAAAGAAGCTGTAAAGGGAGAGAAGAGAGAGAACATGGCAAGATACCAAGAGTCAAACGATGCTAATGGCTTGCACAGCCTTTGATGTTTGAGTTTACGTGGATCCATATTTTGCCTTTGGGTGTGTGCTGCACACAGTGCCGAGTGTGTGCAGAGAAAGAGCAGTCGCGTGTGCACCTCGCAGCACCGGCGAGACGATCGCTGGTGAAGAAATTAGAGGAGATAATTAGGTAAATATTGGACCTGTGGACCCACGGTGCAGTCATTTAGACAGGAAACACTTACATAGTGCACTGCACAGGCTGTTTGGAGGGAATGTGATGGATATTTGATGGTTTTGTTGATATTTAGAAGGAAAACACAGACATCAAATTGAGTAGCGGGAAAATTCTCTCGCTGATAAATGATTAAAACTATAAATTACTAAAATGTTTCTGGATTCAGGATAGATTTTATGCAGTGTAATTAAATATCCCAGTGTTATTTGTTACTTGGGTTTTTACAGTGTTGTAATGATGTGAATTCGTCCTTCACTATTGGAATGGATGGAGAGTAGATTTCAGCAGAAACACTGTTGTCCACACTCTCGTGAAAGTCCGTCTCACCTGAGACGAACACGAGCAAACAATTCTAAACAAAGAAAAACAGAGAAAGCTCCCCTCCGATGTATTAAGCACAGAGGATAATCCATCCGGCCCAGCAGTGGCTGCAGACCACACTGGAGCTCATAAAAATCAGATAATTGAAAAGCCACAGCCTCACCTCCTTCCTTAGCTCTGCTCCTTTCAGCCCCTGCCAAGTGTAACTGCAAGCTAGCAAATAAAAATCTCAGACAGCCATTAATAATTTATTTGCTCAATATCGACTGGTATTCCATTGTGTTTTTTCGCAGCTCATTAGAAGCTAGCCGCCTTGGCACAGTAATTGGTCAGCAGGGGTGATAGATGACCGCCACGCATGAGCTCCTGAAATCCTCACGCATAAGAGAATGAGAACTGTTCCCCCTGCGACTTCTTTGGAGCTCATTTATTATGCGAGATCAGTGTTGGCGAGTTTTGTCACGACACCGTTCCCTCCAGGAGCGTCACGAAACGCATTTACGGAGTGCATATTTTTGCAGCGCCACAAGTATATCAATTCCTAGTGTGATATGAGAAATATGGAAGTGTGATGGTCCCCTCCGGTGCGAAGTCTCACTCTGCAGGACGAGTCTAATTCAAAGACTTCTCTCGCTCGTATCATCCGGGCAACGTGTCTGTCTGTCTGTGCAGGGTCGATGATATTGTACAAAATATTAATAAAAATGTTGTCAACACAGCTGCAGAGGAAATCAATGAGGAAACCTCGAACGGCACCATGTTTCCTCGAACGCACCTGAGTCCGACAGGAATAACAAGCAGCTAGAGGAGCGAGCGGGCAGGGAAGAGGAGTACGTGTCATATCATAAGAGGCAACCGAGACTAAAGCAAACTATTCCACATATAGCTGAATAACGAGTGCTTGCAGACAAAACATTTGTGCATATCCATGGCTACTAGACATCTCCAAAGACACTGGGGAAATAACCAGCAGCGCATACACACGCCGACGCACACACACACAGGAGATGACATAGACAAGTACTTACTGTTGCGTTCAATCTATAAATTTCTCCCACTGAGCTGTGAGTGTTCCTGCCTCTCAGCTCGTCCCCGTCATCCATCATGTCTCCACTCCCCCCTTTGTCCCTCACCTTTTGTCCCCCAATGTGAACCCAGGAGAGCCAGTGCAGTATGTGTTCACATGTGCAGTGACCTGTGGCGGTGTAAGTCCTAACCTGGTCAGCATCCAACTGACCAACACATGCACACACACCCCACGGCCTCAGACTCAAATCCCCTTTGGAGCTGTTGTGACATACACTAAATCCTCCTAACCACACACATACATGTATACATGAACGCAAATATGATCGGAAAAACACACCGCCCCGGGTCAGAGTCCCGTGCCCAGTCGGGGGTTGCCAGGGGGCAAGCTTTTGTCAAGATGGAGGGCCCCGAGGTGGACAAAGAGTGAGCCAAACCCACGTAGGGCTCCGGCCATCCATCTTCTTAATGGCCCTGTCACATTTCATAATAGATTTTAATTCAGCTATGTGCCACGCAAGGGGAAAACGAGGCCTTTATGATCCGACGACGGCCCGAACAGCGGGATGTGGCTGGAGTCCAAAGATCGGCTCAGACGGGAGGCGAGAAATCTGTCTTATTTTGCCTTAAGATAAGTTTTTTAATCTGACCTGAAATAAAGAAATGCCGTCATTTCTTTGAGGGTAGTGCTGAAACAACTGGACTACTAGTTGGATAGTCATTTAAATTACTCAGCATCATTTATCTTCAGTTACCTAAAAGGCAAAAAGAACAACAAGGTACAACAGGTCTCCAAAGGGATGGCAACATTCTCAAACTCAGGCCAAGAGTGGAGCCAGTAAACATGCCTGTGTGCTCTAAAGCAGCAACCCACTCAAACCTCCACATCAATGTGCATCTGAGAGGGAGGTGAGTGAACACTCAACACAAGAACAGTAGCAGTGAAATGCTTTCTGTTATGAGATCACCAGAATTTGTGCTCAATTGCCCCCTTTGGGATAAAACTGATCAAAATCCTTGTGCAGATAATACATTAAGAAACACACATAACAGCCACAACACTGCAGTAAGATGTTATCAAGCCACCAGTTAGAGCTGATAGGAATGACTGTAGTGAGAGCTGGTCTGCAAGTGTTAAACCTCCACAGGGAGGAATGGGTTTGTTTGGGGTTGGTTTTTGTTTTTTTTCCAGCATGGACATCTTCTCAACTTTCCAAACTTTTCTCCCAAAGTCAGAGTTTGGACTGCGTGCGGCTGAACACACCGGCTGGCTGCTTGGCTGCTTCTCTGCTCTTGGCTGTCTGAGTTGCTGACTCACCTCTGCCTCCAGGCTCTGTAGCAGCCAGCCGGCCTGCCGTCCAGCCGGCCGACCGGCCAGCTCTGTTGACAAATTGATATCTGATCTGTGCGGCAATTGGCGGGGGCGCAGACTATTCCAGTGTTTGGGCTGTCCACTGCCAACTCCAAACAGCTGAGGGATTAGCTGCAGGCTCTCTGAGGCTGAACTGGTATTGTTCATTGATGGGGCGAGTGGTGAACACTGTGCACCGAATCAGACTAATGGGAGAAAAGTCTCAAGTGTGGTCGGGAGAAGAGAAGATGTATCAGTGTGTTTTTGGCAGAGGCCAGTGATTATCCCTCTGTGTGCGTGTGTGTGTGTGAGAGAGAGAGAGTGTGCTAAGAAATATTCATCTGACACGTCTGGTGAATCTGGGTATGTGTGTAAGACTGCAGCAGTGTCTGTGTGTCATAGTGTGTGTGTGTGTGTGTGTGCACACAGGACAGTCAGCTGGGTGGTGGAATGCAATGGATGTGGCACTGCTGCTATTCTGGGGGCTTTCTCCCAGTGTGTGTGTCTGTGTGTGTCATCGGCATTGCACACGGAGTTCAACTATTTCAAGGGGAGACGGGATACCTGGCATTAGTGTGTGTGTGTGTATGTGTGTGTGAGTCACATAAAACCTAAACAGGGACTAGTGACAACTGACAGGAATTACAATCAAAGCCCATTTTTATCATCATTAACTTTTACAGTCTGGAGCTGAGGGTGATTTTTTCCACTGCACACACACTCATATCTATTCCCAACAACAACACGCACACACTCCATCCGTCACTGTGGAAACCACCACAAGCATTCCTGTTAAGGCAGTCCCGGCACTCCCCGGGCTTACACCTTTCGGTAAACCACGCTGCTCTATTTTCTCCCACCATCTTTCCCATCAGCAGACAGCACATCCCACTCTGCTCCCACCTGCCAGAAAGAAATCTGATCGACTGTTGAGTGGTATGTCTCCACATCTCACGGCCAGCGACTCTCCAGGAGCGGGTCTCTCAGTTCATGTCTGTAGGGGTCAGAACGCTCCGTCTCAGTTTGTTGGAGAAATTAAATTTTAAAATGGGAACAAACCAGATATTTACCTGTCAGTGCTTCAAAGGCGCACATGAGTCATTCTTAAAGGAGTGTTTTGTAAGAATCCTTTAGATGACTCACAACAGTGAGAATTTGGCTTCCTTTCTTCCATGCAATGATTTTATAAGAGCAGGTGCCCGCTGTGTTAAAACGCTGTTTATTTAGACATCAATGCTTGAGGAAAAATACATCAAGAATCATCTTTACAGGGTCTTACACCACCATGAACAATGCTGGGCAATTCAAAGATAAATCTGAAATGTACCAGCCATCAAAAATGGATGTAGGGGTACAAGGATCAGCACTACATTACAAAAAAAGCAGCAGTCAGTTGTCATTTTCCTCTCCAAACTGGTTCAGCTGAATTTCAAGGACTTTTCAGGAAGATAAGGCTTCACCAGAAATAACATGGTGAATGGCTCTATTCTTTCTGACACGAGGGAGCAGGCAAGACATCGATCGACAAGTTTGCGCAAACATGTGCTGTACATTTGCCAGACCTTGACCGGACCCTGTGTCCACGACAGGCAATTCCATTACTCACAGGCAGGGTGAAAGGTCGGGGAGCGATCAATACACGGAGGATGGAGACACAGAGATAGAGACTCGGATGAAAAGGACTCGGCACTCTGTGGTTTTTGACCGTCGCACAAAAAGAAGGGGGTTTTGGAGAGAAAAAAACATAGCGTGACCTTGGTGTACCGCAGCCGGCGACGGCAGATAGCAAAAGGCGCACTATTCAGGTTGGAGAAAGGTGAACAGGTACTCTGAGGAGGAAACTCACATCGTATGCCACCAGGTGATGTTCACGCTTTTCTGAGGAGACAAAACGGGGCCAGTGCAGAGGTTGCGCTGATTTCTCCAGATTATAAACTCTCTTTCACAGCACTTCTTTTTATAGTCTTTTTCAACTTCCTCTTCTTCTCCTCTTTCATTGGTGCTTCATGGTGCGATACACTGATCGTCAATACCAATGGTGAGCAGGTGGGAGTGCAATATGGACATTAAAGGGGAAGATACGTTCTACAAGGTGTATATTTGTATAGTCTTATCTATAAGACATTATGGCTTACGGGGCGTGTTTGAGTCATAGTGCTGCCGAGACGAGAGCTGAGACACCGTGTCAGAGGAGCTGATCTTGCCAGGTTGGTTTTTGGCCAAGAGATGCTAGGTGGAAGGTAGAGAGCCTTTATTCTTCCTGTAACAAGTCATTTAACCATCACAATTACTCCAAAGTTGTTTAATTAAGGTTAAAAAAAAATCTTGCGTAGTTCCTCTGTAATATAACTGAAGGTGAGTGAGTGGTTTCTTTTAGTTGCCCAATTGTGATGTATTTGTGACAGGTCTGTATCTGAAAGCTCCATCTTTAATTTATCTCTCAACCAAATCGGTTTCAAATCGCTTCATCTCCATCTGTCTCTCTCAGTCAGCCTAACAATGAATGCTAAGAAAAGTAGCCATGATCCATGATAGCATGTCAGACAGAAGGAAGCACAGGTATCACTATTTATGATCCAAATTCACACTAGGGCTGTCACTTTTTAGAAAAATGAGATTCGAACGAATATTGTATGACCCGTAATTCGTTCATTGAAGAACACAAATCGCAGTGTTTTATTTTGAAAATTGACCAGATTCTCTCGTTGTTTTGACTTCCTGCCTGACGCGCTCATCGTCGAAACGATGATCCAGCGGTTAAATGGGCACACTGGCTCTGCTTCTCCGCACTTCGCCGCTATTCTCGGCACTTCCGTGTCCGGTGGACGGTCCGCGGCGCTCTCTGCAGGCGCTGGGCGCTGCAGCCAAAGACGGTAAACAGCGCATCTTTGCTGCAGCCTACATTCGAGCACGTCATTACCGTTCGAATATGAACTTTTCACCCCACCTTCGAACGCATATTCGAATGTCGAATAAAAAGTGACAGCCCTAATTCACACACAAAGTCTTTATGAACCAAACTGTGCTAAATCACAATGATCCAGCAAGCAGCTTCTTAGGAACAAAAACGTCTTTATCAAGTGTTTTATTGTGAAAATGTGCTTCAGTATGACCTGCTAGCTCCTGCCAGCTCAAATGTTGAAAATATTGAAAGTTCATTATGTGAAAAAAGAAGATATTCAATATGTGCAGCAGGAAAGTTCACAGGAAATGAAAAAAAAAAAACGAGCGACAAGGTTTCAGATGTTTAAAATGCTGTTATTCTGTTGGGAACAGCGCTCAACACTCAAACAATCTGTCACGTCTTCATTCAAACTCCATTTAAAAAAGTTTTTAAAAAAAGAAAAGAAAGAAACCTCTAACACTAACTCTGTGTCTGTATCTACGTGCATTCATGTGTAAAAGCGCAACTGTTCTGACACCGCGTCCCACCCCCGCTCGCTGCACCGGCATTGAGATATTTCTTTAGTTCTCATCTGATGAAACTTCGCATCATCTGGTGTGTGTGTGTCTGTGTGTGTGTTCTCCAGAAATAAATTATGAATTATATATTTCTACATTTTGGGGGAAAACAATTATCATAAATTACAAATTTGCAGCCTGCCTCCTTCAAAAGATACACTCTGGTGCTCTGTGGTTGCGATAAAACAAATACACTCTCTGGGCTGTGATGGAGTACGAACAACAAGAGGCTCTTATTTATTTATTTATTTTGGTTTCTGCTGAGGACGCCTTCGTCTTTTAATGAAGCGCCGGCCATTCCGTATGAGGACTCAATGAGGTGTGGAATGGGGCCTCTCCATTCATCCCCTGCCTGGTTTTTTGTCTGGTCCTCCCCATCGTCTCGTGCATTTGAACCTCTTGTACCCCTCATCTTTTAGAGGATTAGAATAAGGGCCATTACCCTCTGTTGGGGCCATGCTTACAGCCACAATGGATGAGCTGCCAAGGTACTTTCCCTCTCTTTGTATCCACACAAGAATGATACAAGCCCAATGTGCACGCAAACACCAGCACAATTTCAATAAACATTTATACCTCAACGTGATTTCATTTCATCCCAAAAGGCTTCTCTCACTCTCGGCCTCACAAACCTTTTCCGGTTAGTGCACCCTGTGGTCCTAGTGTCGGGGCCCCATTAGCTCTCAGTCAGCGTTCAGCTCTGTTCTCCGGCCCCCCTGACACAGACAGATCCGTCTATAGATGAAGCACACATTCATAATAGCTGCAAAGGCCACTTGCTGGCAACGGATGACACAGCTCGCCACATGCTGGAGATTTCTATTGTGCGTCCGCACCATAACCACCCACTGTTTCTCCTCTTCCAGGAAATAATCTGCACTTTATCCTGAAACCGAGCAGCAAGATAAAAAAAAGCAGCCAGGGAGGAGGGGGGTGTTGTTGCTTTTGTCCTACGAGGGCCTTTATAGCAGCGGATGCACTTCCCAGAAACATCTCTCTGCTGTCTGAGATATAATGCTACTTCTTGTCACATATGAAGTTTCCTGTTATTGCATTATTTATTTGTATTATTTAGATTAGAAGTAATACATCTTTGCAGAGGAACAATTCCCTCAAAAGGTTCACTATCTTTGATGAGTAACAACCGCTCACAACAGTCGTATAGTATCCTTTGTTTTTAGCATGTCCTCTTATCAGTTTTATAGCTTTGAGTTTATTTTCTATTTCTATGGAGCTGACTCCAGCTTATTAATGAGTGCAGAGACAGAAAGGACGGTCTCAGCAATGGGAGAATTGTTCTTGAACAATCAGGTGTAATTTCAGGGCAATCTCAAGCTCTCAATGCTGAAGGTTGGATTTTTATCCTGCAAGGCTGGATATTTTAAGCTACCACTTCTGAGAAATAATCAGGCAAATCAAGTTAGTGCAGTTATATCACCATCATAATGACACCTCAAAGCCAGGCCTGTATTTTTTGCCTGGCAGGGTTAATGAGGTCTAAAGAATGCATCTGTGTTTTCGTACATATTTTCTTTTACAGGGGCCCCACACAAACACAGTCTCTGAGGTATGAAGACACTTCCAAATCAATACCAGTACCTCAATGCATGGTATCAACCCAGTTCCCACATTGTTTACTTGTCAAGTGTAAGTGACCCAGGTGTTATTCTACCATGATCCTAACACCGACAATCTGAGGCTTCTGTGTTTCCTCTGTTATTTGGGAGCATGTTTTGCTGCATTGAGATACATGGCACTCACACCAAAAACAACTTGTCAAATTAAGACAAAGTCCTGCCACAATATCAACACAGGAGGCCCAACGTGACCACATCACGCGCAGCGTTAGAAGTGTTGTGCTGAAGTCGCTGGGTGGACTTTGAAAAGGCGTCCTTTTGGGGGTCACCATTACAGCGGCTGACAGGAATTAAGCCGTCTTTACAAAACAAGAGACACAGATTAAAAAGGAAGCAGTGGGGAGCAAAAAAGAAACTCTGGCATATCTTGGTTTCTGGGCCGGCACAGTAATAGACCGGGCTTCAAAGCCAAAAAGGCAAAAACGTCGCAGTGAGAAAACGGGTTATCAGACATTCACAGAGACCATCTTTTGTCTGTCTCACGTTAACTCTTGCTCTCCCCATCCCCCCCCCCACCCATCTCTCATTCCACTCCCATGGGTAATTTTCTCTTATCTGGATTCCCACTGTCTTCTACATTACTGACAGTGCATCAATCACAGTTAAACACATGCCCTTTACCGAGCCCACTGTCAGATGATGCAGTGTGTGTGTGTAGAGCTGCCTGGGGTTCCCCGACCACCTTCTAACCCCCCCTCCAAACCCCTCTTAATCCCTCAAAAATGTCCGAATCGCTATGGAAATATTATGCTGCTCCACGCTGTGGGATGGCAGCAAAAACGAGCCGAGGATTAGCATATATTTCAATTGCTCTCTTGTTTGAAACGCAGCAGTGGGTGAACACGAGGGCAATTCCGCTCCTGGCAACACTCACTTTATTGTTGGATGAAAAGTTGAGAAAGGAAGCGATGATCTGGAGCGCGGAGGTCAGACTGTTCAGAGAGACAGCAGTCTGCCTAAAATTTCAAGTGTATCATGGCTTCATTGGCAGGATGGCACTTACAGCTTCATCCAAAATATCAACTTTGTGAGTGCATACTTTCCTCTGTGCTGTGTTATTTCCTCTTGTTTGATCCTGATGCTGTCTGGCCTTCAGCATCCCAGAAATAACCTCCACCCAGTCTGTCTCCAGCGGCTGATTCTTTATTCTCTCTGTTTCCGGTAAACACCGAATCCAGCACCAGTTTAACCAAGTCTGACGAGGGCAAAGATGAGCAGAGCAGAAGTGGATGAATTAATTTACTTCCCACACTTCTTCCCCCTCTTCTTTTAAGTTAACTCAGAAGAGTCTAAAACCAGCTCCTTCTCCGACCCTGCTTTGAACAGCTGGTGGCAGATGCTGAAGCTCTATTGATGCGCTGCGAGCTTGTTGAATATGCTGCTGTGACTCTAACCTGCTGTCTGTGGCAATTCAGGTGAAACCTTTTCAATTCTGTCACTAAAAAGCAGACTGTGCCGAACAAGTATTAATAGACGCACACAGCGTGGCGTGTGAGGCCGGAGAATGTAAAACTGGCAGCATAGCCAGGCGGATCATGTGCGTGCCCGGCTTTAGAGTCAACCTACTGGAAAGCTTTCAGCAGAGGCCTGAAATCACCCTGCAGAAAAGTGAGTACAGTATGACTCGGCACTTTGGTAAACCACTTTTAATTCTGACATCTAAGCCAACACAAATGTTAAGTCGTCAAAGCAAACATCTGCAATTCCATGATAAGTGGTCAACTGAGGAAGATGATGCAACGCAATCAAAAGCTCTGTTTTTTGCAACACTTCTTTTGAGTCAAGAAAAAAGAAAAAAAAAAAAGAAAAATTGTGATTTGGAGCACTGGCGTAAATGAGGGGAGGATAAGAAAGCACAAGTGCCAAAACCATGTGTTGTGTGAAAACGACTACAAGTTTCCATTGGTGCTGCCTGATCTCATGGCAGTTTACAGGATGTTGTAGCATATGAGTTCAATGTGGTGCAGTTTTGCCAGTAGGAAATGTGTGAGTTAAATCCTTTAATCCATCTGATTCAACTTATCTGGTTAAAGAACTTATTAATGGAGGTTTATATTAGAGAAAAGGGAATGCATATACTGTGGTATAAAGTCTGTGTGAGAAACAATGACTCAGGTCTGATGCCAGGAATATGAAATATTCATGTAATTACCGCTGTAGCATTATCATCCTGCATGTTGCCATTTGTTAGAAATGACTGTAGGTGACCGGTGCTTTCCTCCAGCACAGCCGGCTGTCCAATGGGAATGCGTTTGGGATTTTTACTTTGATGGAAAGTGATGAAAATGAAGGAAAAGCATTTAGCTATTCATTACATTCAACTTTGTCACCGTGAAATAATCAATGCCGACGAAAGCAGGTGGCCGTTATCCCACAGCAGGTGTTAATTATGAAATGGCAGGTGTTTGTTGCTCGGTGACAGCCAATGAGCAGTCAGTCTTTGTGGCAATCTGCCACACTAGGGGACGGTTTCAGGAACATAATGAAGACGTGTGATTGTGGGGATGGATGGCTGGATGGATGGATGGATGGATGGATGGATGGATGGATGGATGGATGGATGGATGGATGGATGGATGGATGGATGGATGGATGGATGGATGGATGGATGGATGGATGGATGGATGGATGGATGGATGGATGGATGGATGGACGGATGGATGGATGGATGGATGGATTCACCTTTCCATAAACCAGCTTGTTCCAGCTAAGTATATTTCCCCCTCATGGGAAACACGGCCAATAAACAGCATAAAAAAGCAAGAAAGTTGCAGAAAAACAACTTGAAAGTTACTTGAAAGCAAAAGCAAAGTGTTCCAGCATTTCAAAGCAGCAAACATAAATACGTAAACATCCACTACATGAAGCAGAAATATCTCTCTAATTGAGCATACCACGGGATCCTTCATTAACAGTTTCTTCTGGACCACGGCAGAGTTTACCAGATTTTACAGCTTTAATTCATTCACAGCCAACTGAACAAGGACAAGAGCGCCTGAGCATTTTGCTTAATGCGGCGGTGACCTTAAGGACAGATAATAAGAACAAATCACATTACTGTAAACAGTCATCGCTGCCAGTGTTTACAACAGCACACATAATCAGGAAGTGGCAACATAATGGCCCTGGAAATGAAAAAAAAATAAAAAGGAAAGCAACAACTGTGCACTGTATGAGGCAGCAGGCAATAATGTGAGACCAGAACACAATGTGAAGGCACAAAGACAATAGGAGACTGAATTTAGATAATTAGTATCAGCAGCACAGCAGCTGTGGCAAACTACTCGGCTGCACAGGCAGAATGATAACGTATGGAGTGAGTTTACCTCAACCCAGACCAACCTGAGTGACATTGTTACATTTAAAACCCAGTCCAATAAAGGAGACAGTAAAGTATGGAGTACTGTCATTGTTTTGTCTCCATTCATAGAGCTGCACTGCTAAAAAGCAATAATGCAGATCATGATGTCACACTCAGACAAGAGGGACAAGACTTTGACATAACGAATCTAAATCCAAAGTAAACACAAGCACCTGTTCAGCTCAGGTAGCAGGGATCCTAATGCGTTTGCAGCAGAGGTCAAAATCTTTGTTTTGTGCCTGTTTGCTCTGACTTCAGTTATGACACATCACAGCGATGTGCCTTGAGACGATAAGATGGATAAAAGTGAGGCGGCCGCTCTGTGTCTGTACAGATAAAATGAGAATCCAACACTTTATTATTGATCTGACTGGTGAGGGAGGATGAGTCGAGCCCTGGGACCAGCTTTTAATTACAAATTCCATTCACTGTGATTCAAATTCACTTTATTCATCCTGAGCGGTCTGCAAATCCAAGGGAACTTAAACTAAACATCAGATGATGGATGACATTTTTTACATGTAGCAAAAGATGAAGATTAACACTCCCGGAGTCGAACCATGACAACTGAATGAAATGGAGTCAAGTGCCAAGGAATTATTGAATATATCTTGATGTGTAAGGATGCCTGGATGCTATAAAAGGCAGAGCAATCACCACAGTGCGTGATTTGCGCTCTGACAGCTCAGCATACCATTTTCTCCACGCCCATATGTTGCTGTGCTTACTCCCTCCTGTTCCATCCATCTAATAATGGGAGGAGAATGAGTGAAAATGCCTCAGTGTCAACGGCCCAGCCACTGAGATTCCATTATTACACCCATAAATCCTCACCCCATCACTCCCTCCTCCCTCCTTCTCTCTGTCTCTCGCTTTCCCTCAGTCGCATAGGCAAGCAATATCCACATGTGTTAAGATGACAAAACTTGAAACACACACACACGCGCGCGCACGCACGCTTGAGAGCGTCTTCTTGAAAAATAACTGTCTGCGCCAACACCTCCGCTCCCTGGAGGCAGCTCTAACTGCTGTCATTAAAGAGTGTGAGAGGATATGTGCGATGTGTGTGTGTACCTGTTTGTTTGCTGTTTTCACAGTTTATCTGTATTTGCTCTTTTTTCTTCTTCTTCTACCAAAGGAGAGCTTATATTTACATTTTAATCACGCACGTGTTTGCGTGGGTGTTCTTAAGTGTCGACAATGAAGCTCATAATGAAAGTCCGCTGGTCCATTCATCTCCCGAGGGAGGCGATGCACCCTTCAGCAGCCTGAGATTTACAAGCCTGCATCATCACTAGTGGATGTGCGGCCCCACTGTTAATGTCTGACCTAGTGGCACACAGGCAGGCTGGTGGTGATAAAGAAGGACCCTCGGTGAACCCGATTAAACAATGTCTGCGGCGACGTATACAGGGGCCATGAAAAACAAACCGCAGGCATATGAAAGAGGTGTGGGGGAGGACGGCAAATCACCTCTCTGTCTCTTTTTCTCCCGTCTCTTCTAACTGGTTTTTGTTGAGTGACATTATGTTCAATAGGGTGATTAATTAGGTGAGAAGGTAGGGTGCGATATGGTTCAGAGCGGAGTGAGATGTGAAGACTTGCATCTCACAGATAGTGAGAAAAGGAAGCCAGAGGGACAGACAGGCGGGCATGTCGCAGTCCATTCAATCGCTGCCGAGTCCTCGGAGTTTCTCATATGGGGGTGGAAGTGAACACAGCACCTGCTCACCCTCTGCATCCGCTCATCTACCATCTGAAAAGCCTAAATATTAAAGAAAAAGATGCCACATTCTCACAACTTTCTTCCTTCGCCAACCGGTACAACGGGAGAAGCGTCACTTTTCCTACACATGTGAGATGCCACTGAAGCCCCCATGAGCAAGGCACTCAAACTGGAGCCAGTCGAGCGGAGCTGCTCAGTGGACAGAAGTACAAAAAGTTGTACTTGTGCTCTCAGGTGTATCTGGAGCTGCACGAACACGAGGAAGAGTGTTGCTGAGAAGAGAAGAGGCATGCATGCTCAGCCAACCTTAGAAATTTAATAAAGAGAAGAAGAAAACATGGTATCTGTGTGAGGCTGAATGAGGAATGAGAACAGAGAGTGTAAAGAAGTGACAGCCTTTACTGTAGCGATCTGGGCCCTGAGCGAATACAAATCAGCCTCTCAAGGAAAAGAAAACAGACTTGTTTGCTTCATTTCAACCTTTTAAATGAAACTTGAGAAAAAACAACACGTTCGGGGCGCTGTTCCTCGACAGGGAGCTGCCGCATCCAGGGGATCGCGCTTTTGTGAATGAAAGTGATGGTAATTTCCGAAAATGAACGTCAGTCTCCGAGCGTGTTGCGCGACAACAATGAGCGCGAACTCTCTTTCACCTCGCCTTCTTCATTTGCAGCTTCTTCTGCCGTCTACGTCATCCCCAGTCCCCCCACCGCCGCCGCCGCCGCCCTCCACCCCATCCACATACTTCCTCCCTTTAAGGGAGAGTGGATGGTCTCTAATTAATCCATTGCCGTCAGTGGGGAGCGGTTTGCTTGTTTACTCTTATTGAAATTAGCAAGGCCTGCCTCCCCAGAGACACAGCGTCAGAAGCACAATTAGCTGGCACTGGACTAATTAGGACACAGCGCTAATGACACCTCCATGGCTGCATGGGCAAAGAGAGGGGCGAAAAAAAGGGAGAGGACGTGAGGGGAGAGGAGAGAGGGAGAGGGAATGAAAGTGGCATTTTGCGGCGCAGAGGAGGGGGCACGGGCACAGTGAGCTCACAGCCAAACTGATCTTACAGTGGCTGAGCTGCTGTCGCTGCACACTCATCACGGTGTGCACGCACACACACACACACCGTCCCTGAACACCAGTGGTTTGATAAGAAGCAGCCTCCCACTTCCTCACATCTTTTCTGCAGGCTTTCCTCAACACCTTGGCAGGCAGCTGGCCTTAGCACCACTACAAGCTGCCATTACACTGATTATTAGCCCCGTCAATCACATGCTCCGCCCCCCCCAGGGGCAGGCAGGGAGGGAGGAGGTGGATGGGAGTGAGGAGGGAGGGGGGGGCTCAAAGAGGAGGAAGGAAGTGGGCGTTCAGACGGGAGGTCACTCAGTCACCGATGCATTCTGACAATGAAAGAAGCAAACACGACTGTCAGGATCATTAACAGAGGGAAAACATGCTTTTTCTCGCTAATTCACACTGTAGGCAACACGCTGGAAATGAAGCGCGGAGAGTCAGGCGGCACGTTTTACTCTGCAGGACTAAGAAGGTCACGTAGTAACGGTAAACAAGCTTTACATGTTCAACGCCGACTTTGATTCCTGGCACAGTGTGAAGGCTGCAGCCCACATTGAGGTTAACCTCGTTAGAAAAAGACGACACTGTTGGTTCACTAAGGTGAAACGACACCAGTGACACCAGCACCTCCATGGGTTAACAGAATAATCAGGATCAAAATGTGAGCGTTTCTTTTTTTTTTTTTTTTAACCGTTGGATTCCTCTCTCAAAAAGACCCAAGAGAAAGAAACAGCAGAGCGGCAAAGCTGTTTCAGCACTTTGCTTTTTCCAGCAAAAGGCTCCCGTTCTTCAAGGTAGAAAATTTCAGCACTGATCACGACGTCGGCTCCACCACTTCCACTGCTTTCCAACTTGTTAGGACAATATAAAGTGACTCATCGAGTCTCGTTGAATTTCATTTGGGAAAAACCTTTTTCCTACTTTCCTCTGTCTTTCTATAAACTCAGCTTCATTTCCCTTTTTTTGTCGCTTTGCCTTTACCATGACTCAACATGGGGAATAGTGATTTCAGACTACAAAGGCGGAGGTCTTAAGAGAAACAGAACACTCGTGGTGTAAAATAAAAAAGAAGGATAAAACGGGAAATTCAAGGTCAAGGAGAGCCGTGTAAATCTCCCCCTCGGTTCATGGGAGTGAACAGAGACTTGCTGCAGCCATGAGAGCAGCTCGGAAACTCTTTCTCAAGACTTTCCGGGTCCTAATGTGAGCCACGATTATCAGGCGGTCTTTTCTGCATTGCAAAGAGAGCGCCGATCTAATGAATGATTGAATTTCAGCTCCGAGTTGAGAGCAGTGACCGCAGCACCTGAAATTTGTGGGAAAGTGCAACAGAAGCCGCGGAGGTTTTTACAAGAAAAACAATTCAAGGGGCTGAACAAACTGGGCCTGGTTTCAAAAGCCTGTGTTTTGTTATCCTAATCACTTGTGACTGGAAGCAACGCTAAAATCCGAGGCATTATGAATCTGACATCGTTAAAACACTGTATTCCCACCGGTGCTTTCAAAGTAGTTAAACACTAAACTCTGAAGCTGTGCACTTGGTTACACTCCAAAAAAGGAACTTCAGAGGAATAGAAAACCTGTCAAAATCCAGTGTTCTCTCAAGGTGCACGATTTAAATAATGCAATGAACAAAAAGGATATTCAGCCATGCTTAGTGAACGGGTGCGCACTCACAGCGATAGAATAAAAAGGGTTCACCAAATGGCACACAAACAATCATGGCTTTGCAATGTGCCATCAAAGCCTTTTAACAGACAAATGCAATGAAAAAAGAACAGCCGGTTTTACACTTTTTAGCCTTTTAACATTAAAAAAGGGAAAGAAAATAGGGCGCCTTTCAAAAGCATTTCACACCTAGATGGAAGTGACATGCCACGTGGGAAATCCAAAGTCTGGACTTAATCGGGAGGAGGTATCTATTTTATCTTCTTCTTTTTTTAAATTCTTGTGGCCGCTGCTGGAGGAAATGTGCTGGACTCGTACCAGTGCTGGCCGGTGCAGGTTTGGCTCGGGCGGGAGCCGCAGTGTGAATGGGGACGACGGTAGCAGCCAAGCAGCAGATGGAGTCAGGCGTGAAAGACTCGGCTGCAAAATAGCAGAGAAGGGTTTGGGAAAATAAATAAATGAAAATACCATGGGGACGGCGAGGAGGACGTAGAGGTCGGAGGAGAAGGTGTCAGTGTTAAACATCACTAGTGAGAGATCAGGACTGTGTTCAGCTAGGATCTATACACACCTAATGTGTGTGTGCATTTTAAAATATGGACTGTCAAAGTAGTTATTGCAGCGTTGAGGGTGGAAGCGATTGCTGTTTGCTAAACAGTTGTGTGTATTGAGTGTGTCTTTCCGTGTGTGTGTGTGTGTCCCAGGCGGTTTTCCCAGCAGCCAGGTCTGTTCCTGTGTGAGGCTGATGAATGAGGCCTGGTAGCAGCCTGGACACTCCCATTTAACACAGCATGGAGCTACAAACTGCCACTGGTGCAGACAGTAGCGGCTCAGGATACACATGCACGCGCACACAAACACACAGGCAGACAAAACAGGCCCTGGCGTGGCTGCACCATCAAACTAACACAACGAGACAGTTCCAGGTTGGGAAAGTAAGAGCAACGACTGACTGTGAAAATGCTTAAAACTACCTAAATGAACATTTTCCGATGTCCAAACACTTTGACAGCGGTTGCCACGGTTATGGCTGGTGGCAGGACTTTAAAGCCGCACGGCTTGTTTTTCATATAAACACTAAGAGGAATTAGCAGCAAGTGAAAACAGCAGCGGTGAAGAAACAAACACGTATGTTGGACCAGAGGCTGGAAACGGCCGTGATGTCAGGATATAAATGAAACACAGAAAATAAAGCAGGAAATCACATTTTACCATGCATGGCATTTAGAATGTGACTGAAATAAACAATAACGCGGAGGGAGGAAGAGAAAAAACGTGTGTGTGCTGCTGGTGCCTGTGTTGTATTTAATTAGGAGTCAAACATGTGGTGTTTAAATGGTAAATTAGCAGTGTTGTGAATTGGCCGTGTTGGTCCAAGCTGTGGCAGAGAGCATGTTGTGCAGCTCCAGGGATGGCCACACATGCAAACACACACACACATATGCGCACACACAACCACACACCCCACTGAGTAAAGCCATAAAAAGCACACACTTAATTATACTCTTAATTAAGCCTGGAACTCAAAAGGCCATCAACACACACCGTATGGACGACCACACGCGCTAAGTCAAGTGTGTGTGTGTGTGTGCAAATTAATGGCATGCCTCTGATTAGCTCATGTGTGTCTTTGCATGCAAGGGTGTGTGTGTGTGTGTGTTTGCTCCAGGGCAAATTTGTGCCCATGTTTCATTTGCAGATATGCGAGTGTGTATCTTTGAGCAAATTAATGTCGTTTCTCACATCCTGTCGCGCACGATGCAGAGGCGAGCATTTACACACACCACTGTATTCTTTTATCTCATTTCCCTCCAGTGATAGCCGTGCAGATCGTTTTTATTTGGCCCAGTGTACAGAAAGTAGTTCCTGCAGATTTGATTTCAAAGTCATTTCAGTGAACCTCCCCTTTAAGTGATACAGCGAGGCCTGTGTTGACTTCTTGGTGCACTCTCTGGGAGGACTGAGCCATATTGCAGCGTCCCTCTGTCTGTCCGTCCGTCTGCCTCGTCCGCGCTGAACATGTGTTGTGATGCAAATGAGCCCCGCTGCCTCCGCGCTGCAACACCACTTTTTAATTGAACCTTTTGATCTGTGGCTAATTCCACTAATTAGCAACACTATTTTCCCAACAGAATGTTTTCCACCGTGCAACTGTGTGTCCACATACTTGTGTGCGTGCGCGCCGGTGCTTCCTTTTTTGCTGCTAACTACCCACCAAGCCTATTGCCGGCTGGCATTTAAAAGAGCTTTCTGAGTTTTTTTTGTTTTTTCTAAACGTCCGCTCTTTATCTGAGGCGCAGAACAGACAGGTGCGCTGTTAAAGGTAATAACGTTACATAAAAAAAAGCACAGATGCTCATTATACAGGCACGCAGGCAAATGAGCAGTAAGTGTTTTACTCGCCTGTATAGTTTTATATGGATGCTGCAGTGTGGAAGCCACTGGACGAGAGCTGTTTGTCACTCTGAGCTGATACGCACTTTACAGCTTCAGAGTTAATGTGATTATTACTTTTAATTTGTGTCTGTATATAGTAAGTTACACGTCTGTGATATTTTCCCTGAGTATAAACAGACTTGAAACCCGCTCTTGTATAAACCAAGTCACTTCCTTATGTAAAGTTTTTGGCCAATTCAATCACTAGGTGCTTTGTTTAAAGGAGTATCCCTCCAAATATCTCTGAGCATCATCACACACACCTGGGCCTGAATGCATTCATTCATTCACTTGCTTCTGTATTGACATGGATTCACTGCAGGTGTGGAGATGCAGCCATTAAATAAAACTAAATATAGGCTACTTCTTCTGTGGCTGCTGTTGCCTCCTTGTATCTCATCAGATTACACATTTTTAGCCGCCAAGAGTCTCTTCTCGTTCTACGTGTGCAACGTCAAATCAGCACCAGATGCTGTGCAGGAAACAAAGAGCACAAAGTTTCCTTTCTTCGTTTTCACACTCCAATTAAATTAAAAGTCACCTCATTTATTCTGGTGGGAAAAAAATAAAACTGTACTTTGATTTTGTCTGCAGTCTGTCATACTGTATGTCACCATAATTAATTACTTTGGTTCTTCTCTCAAAAGAAGTTTAAAATACGATTACTTTCCACACACACACACACACACACTCCACCTGCTTCCCTCCCCTTGGTCCCGCTCCTCTGCGACTCTCCAAAGCTGTCTTCATAACTAGCGACCACCCGCCGCCTCCCTCCCCGTGATAGCCGATTACAGCAGCCCTCCCACTGGTAAAACTGGGCCCCTGCATCACCGACTCTCTCTGCGAGGCTTCGTTAGTGCGTCCCCCTACCTCCCCTCTTTAAACTAGATTTACTTTCAGGATGGTGACAGAGCATGGTTGTGCACAGAGAGCTCCTCTTGTGAGCCGCCGCCAGTCCTTGCTCTGAGGAAGGTGCTTGTTTTGCAGGAGGATAAATCTGAGAAATCTAAGAGAAAACAAACGGAAGTGATAAAAGGCCTTCATTAGGTTCAAATGTTGAACAGCATGAGTGTGTGGCAGAAATTTAACACCCTCATAATGTTTCTTTGGAAGAGTTGCCTTTGACGCGTTTCCTTTTCCCATTTGCCTTGAATGAGGGTTTATGCGGTCTCCGGTGGCATGTCTTCAGTTCAAGAAGCTGCCGAGTTGAACTTGTTCGTGAGGGGAATGGAGGAGCATGAATGTGGTTGCTCGTATGTTTGATGTCACACAACAAAGCGTGTTCAGCCTGGAAGCAGGGCGCTGTGAAACAGCAACACAAGCACACTTACAAACTTAGAAAGCCGTGTCAGCTTTCGGCATTGCTGACTTTCCCTCCCTTCGCTTTCTCTCTCATGCCAGTCAAAAAACTTCCAGGCGGAGAAAATGAGAGGGGGAGATGCAGGAGTTGATAACTGTCAGATGACAGGATCCAGGGGAAGAAAAAAAAAGGAGACGAGATGGGAAGTGAGTGACAGCTTACAGTCTGTCCATCCCATGCCAGCCTGAGCGTGACTCCATCCGCCGTCTCTCCTGCCAGACACACGCACCCATACAGCGAGTGTGTGTGCGCACGCTCCTGTAAACAAGCTTGATTACGATCTCAAAAAGTGGCAGCAACACACAAGACAACAATTCATTATGTCTGCTTTCCTCGTGGCACTTGAGAAATCACTTGAACGTAGCGCTGGCGACTGTTGCTAATATACTGATGCTAATATGCAGCTTCAGAAACGCAGGCTCAACTATGACCAACAATCAGTGCACAATCATCAATTTCTCACCGACTGGTCAAATGCTCATTTGCATAATCACCATAATGCCCACAAACCTTTCTTATTGATATCAAATCCTATTGTTAACTCTGGTTTTCGCTGTGCTACACCGGAAAAAAGTTGCATACAAAAGCTCCAACAGTCTTGCTATGTGAGGTTAGATATATTGGTTTGCCATTTTATCTCGCAGACATTGGCCTTTTATTAAATAGCAGATATCAGCTCCTCTATCACATACGTATATGATGGATGTTCCTCCCTCAGCTCTGCTGCATGAAGGGGAAAATGTCTGTAAAATCTGCAATGCGGGTTTATTTTCATTGTTGTTCTATATTAGTCTGACTGTCTATATTTCTGTTCATTAAGCGCTCATTTACAGGCAGGTGTAGTGGGTCACCTTCACTGAACAAGCTACAAAACTGTCAAGTGGAAATTCATTAGCACCGGTTGAAAGCAGGAGATGTACGAGAGATGAAAATGTTGCGTTCAAGGCTTTTGTGCACGTCGCCATTGGAACTCTTTGTAAAAGAAAATTGCTGAGTGTTATCTTCATAAACACATTCCTGTTTACAGTATGAGACAGTGATGTAGGCTAGAGTGCATGAATTACGACAGTTTAGATGCAGAAAATGTTTTAAAAGCTACAAAAAAATCATCCCAATTGTCTTTAAAGGCACAAATTGATTTGAAATTTGCATCAACTTTTTTGATTGACTTGCAAAAATGGAAGGAAGTCCAAACAAAGGACCAATCAGCACTAAGACTAGCCCCTCGTATCACTTAGTTTTCACTGGAACTGCACAGAAGTGTGAGGTCGACACATGTCCACAACATTCAGCTACATTATCTAAGAAACAAACTGTAGGATGAAATGTAGGAAGTCAATATATGCATCCGTAGGATAAGGATTAGAGGAGCTGAGGATAATTAATAAAAGCTTAGGAGAGCTTAACGTCTATTAGGAGAAGACATTAGGAAAAGATGTAATTGTGTGTGTTTGACCATAATACAGGTCACTGCTCTTTATATGCACACGGTACCTGCTCATTCTGTTCTGGACAAGACCTGCCTGAGGTTAGCCCTGCAAGCACATCACACACACACACACACACAAGTGCATTCACAAGCACGTCTGAGGTGTGTGCACATGTCAATACCCACTCGGCCTTGAGACGCAGCCGCTCTAATTAAGTAAATGAGAGAAGCAGAGGGGCAGATGGTGGGAGAGGAAGAAGAGGCAAATAGCCACGCTTCCTCTGTCTGTCTGTCAGTCTGTGTGTTTGTGTATGTGCCCCCCCACAGGGCTGCAACTGTTCCCCTCCTTCTCACCTTTGTTTGCCTCCCTCATCACCCTCGCTCTGTCTCCTTGTTGAGATCTCTTTGTTTCTTATCTCACTTCCTTTCACTGTGTGTGTGTGTGAGTGTGTGCTTACTGTACAGCCATGTCCCATGTCCTGCAGGTAGATATCACCTCCCAGAGCGGAAATGAAAACTCTCAGTAAGGAGGGAAATGAAACCTGACTGTTAGTGTAAGTGCGTGTTGTCTGCGTTGCTGCATCTTTCCTCTGATTCATGTCGGTGGATTTTCTCTGCTGCTCGCTCTGACTCTGTTTGTCTGAAGGTTTGTATGCATATTCGCTGTCTGGCACTCTCTCCCTCTCACTGTTTTATCTTCTCTCGCATAAAAACAGAGCTTTTTTTTTTGTTGTGTGCACCGGCTCTGTTTGCTGGCTCAGTCAAACCCTGACATTTAGTTGGAGCGATGTAGCCAGGACAGAATCTCTCATCTGAGTCTTTTGTTCCTCTTCTGTTGAATGTTAACAAAATCAGACCCCATTCACACTCTGCATCTTTTCAACAATAGCCATTCGCTGAATTAATATTACAAAATCACCTCTGCTTTTAAGTAGATTTAATTCTCCCACACTGGCAAAACACAGCAGACCTCATCAAACACATCATCCACGTCCCTGAAAGCCCAGAAATCTGAAGGACTGCAACATTCCCACCTTCTGTGACTGAGTGGTAACTACCATATATCTCTTTACAGCCACCAGCTGATGAGTAGGATCTTTTTTTTTCAAACCTAATTGGATTTTCAGTGGTTCCTCAACTGGAAAAAGCTCCAAAAGCAAGTCCATAATCCGGCACGGAAAGCTATGACACACCAACGGACCACAACAATGAGTTTTGTGAGTGAACCTGTTTGTATGCCCCACTGCCCGGCGGGTGAAACATGATTTTCAAGGGGAGTGAAAGCCTTTTGAGAATTTCATTTTGGAGGCAGAGCGCAGTTCTCACAGAAGGCAGCAGCGTGACGGGACGGACGGCGCGCCGTCTGAGAAAAAAAGCTGGAGGACGAGAGCGCGCGCTGCCCCTCCATTCATCTGGGCCTTTTTCTAAATGTCTCTGGGTTTGTCTTCTCCACTCACGGTGCTTATCTGCAGGAAAACACGTGAACGCATGCAGCCGCTCTGGAATGTACTGGACACTGAACGAGCACGGTGGAAACAAACAGTGAGCGATCTTTAGCATTTCATCATCAGTTCGTTGTTTTCTCTAACTTTCTGCTTTAATGGCAGAGAAGTTCACTGGTTTCCAAAATGAACACAGTCATTGTTTTTTGTGCATTTCGTTTTTTTTGACTAAAGATGAAACATACTTCGACTGACAAGCAATTTGGACATTATATATTAGACTTCACAATTAATTGATTTAAAAAAGTAATTGACAGATTACACTATAATGAAAATAATCATTAGTTCTTTCCTGCCAAATCATGTTTTGGAGGACAAATCACTCCAATTCTATTTTTCCTGATTAGACCTGCGTCCTACTTGGGCTGAGTTACTTATGGTACAGACTTATCTTTTTTTAAATGAGGTTTTGGTTTATTTTTGCTTTTACCTTGCGGCAGAAGGGCTGTGTGAGAGGCAGTATGACATGCACCATGCTACAAGGACACTGGGCTTGTTTGGTTTATGTTTTAGTCATTCAGCAGCCAATGTGTAATCTTCTTCACTTATTCTTTGACACTTTGATTCTCCGAATGAATCTGGATTTAAAAATCATAGGCCAGACAATCAGACCCTTTTATCCTTGCACAGTTCTTGTGCAGCTGTTTGTGCTTTGAACAAAAGTTAGATTGACTGTGTTTACTTTTGTCGGAGGAGGGAAAAAACAATAAAAAAGTTTTTTTTATTTCATTTCATTATGCTGCAGCTTTATTTTTGAAACCTAGCTACAATGCTTACGTTGTCAGAAGCAGAAATGTTTGACAACAAATGGACTACGATGACACTGACATTGAACATTTGGTAGTTATTGTCTACAATGAATCACACACACGCACTCCTACACACACACACACACCTACACACACACACACTCCTGCACACATCTGTGCTCCATCTCTTCTCTACAGGTACAAACATGTGGCCCCATGAGCATCATCCGCGGCTGTGTGCGGCGGTGCATCCCACTGATACAAATATAGATCTCCGCACACTTCACAATCACACAATGGATATCTGACAAACACACAACTGCACAGCTCAGCACACACACACACAGTGAGTGCCTGTGTGTGGCCCTGGCTGATTAATTGGAGCGTTCAGCAGCGGTGATAGCTGTACTCCTCAGAGACAACACACTGTCTCTCTCACTCCACCTTAACCTCTGCTGGACACACACACACACACGCATACTGTAACCACACACACACACACCTCCTCCTTCCTCGGCTGAAATTAGACCACCTCTCTTGCTTTCTCTCTCCGTCTCTGTCATACACTCTCCCATCTTGCAAATGACCCGCCGTCAGCTCGCTTTTCACCTTGCCGAGAGCGACGGCGTTGTTGCCGCGGAGCAAGTGGTCCGGGTAAGACGCAAGGGAGCACTCAGGTGTGTGTGTGTATCTAGGAGTGTGTGTTTTTGCCTCTCAGCTGCAGACAAATTAATGAACCGACACACAAAACCACAGAAATGCACAAACAGATTCTATAAGTGCACTCTTTCCAGAGCTCTGCCATCTCTCTCACTGCTGAAGGTGACCGACTCTAGCGAAGGCTGGCCAAGGTTTTCTCCTTCCTGAGTTTTATGTAGCTTTAAAGCAGCCAAAGGAGCAGCCATATTTCTACTGGACTGCAAGGTGACTTCACAGAGACAAAAACAAAGGAGGGCGGGGAGTAATGAGGATGAGGAGAACAAGTGTCGGAGGAGAAAGAGTCTCCACCTTTGGTCAAGGTATTGTTCCCCGCCGAACGACCCACAATCCCTCACTATCGCCCTTCCCTCTCCTCCCCATTGTCTTCCCCTCATCCTCTCATGCTCGCTCCTTATCTGTCCTGAGGGACTTTCCATCTCTTTTACCTCCGCTTTGTCTCCCTTTGTCTTCCATCGCTCCCTAACACATACACGCCTCCACCTTTCCTCTCCCTCTCCCTCTCTTTCTATTCCCTCCGTCCCCAGTCAGCTGTCATGGCTGCCACTTTCTCGCACCCACTCATTTATTACAGGTCACCATCGCAGGAGGGGCTGTTTAAAAAGGACAATGTGCCCCGTCTCAACACACACACACACAACTCATCTCATACAGTATGCATAGATTTGCAAATACTGTACATAAGCACATGCAAAGAACAAGCATGTGCAAAATTTTGCATGTTTGCAAATTGGGGTTTCCCACACAGGTAAACACACACATGCACAAACAAACAAAAACAGAACCATGCACAGCTAATAAAGAGGGTGCAGAGGATAATACATGTGTGTTGACTTGGAAATGCACAAACACAACAAACAAACAAAGTAGGCTTCTGGGCAAATTCAAACAAACATCACAAATGTTGTTTACAATTTACATCGTGTCCCTTTGGAATTATAAGGTTCTTCTGGCTGTTTTTTTTTTTTTGTCAAAATTGAGTTATTGACATATTCCTGTTCTGGTAGCTACTACTTATAAACATAATAGGAGGTGTTTTTGTTTTTTTGTTTTTTGCTTAATGCATTGTGCACACATTTTTATTTTGTTTAATGCATTGTACACAAAAAGGTTCTGTTTGCAAACTCAAACTCTATCTTGGTTTTATGAGGTTCTATGTGAGCCAAAATACAAGAAGAATGCAGGTGTCTTTAATTCCAGTGCATTAAAGAAACTTGTTCCACATCACTTTTGCTATTTAGAATGCAAAAACTTTAAACTACCAAATCTCAAAACTGGTCAGAGTGCAGATATAACCTTATAGCCTAATTCCAAAGCAGCAGTGGCACCAATGGCAAATACGCACACCTGTGAGCGATCAATGTGCAACCGCAGGTGTCAGTGACTGAATGCTATGTTAGCATCTATTACCGCGTGCCAAAGGTAATTAATTAATTATTGTCACCTGTCGCGCTTTTTTTTTTCTTAACGGCTGCACGCATCAACCGTTGGTTTGTTTGTTTTTTACTACTTGTTTACTTTACTTGTTTAATACTTGCGTGCATCAACTTCTTGTTTCTTTTTTTAAAAATAGTTTTATGAACGTTGTATGAACAATGACCTGCAGTGGAGCTCACTCACCCTGAGGTCTGCAGGCGAAACAAGCGCTGATACCGCAGGTGATGCTCGGATGTCCCACCAAAAAACCGAGATGAACCAGGCTGTTCCCGCGTCGCGTCGAGGTCCTCAACTTTCTGTTTTGCTCTTCTCTTCCAAGTTGAAGTCCGACCTCCAGAGGCTCCTCAGTGTTATTAACAGTCCAATAAATAAATAAATAAAAAACGTCCACGACTTACAACTTCCTAAAGCTACCCACAGAAACATCCTCTGCTCTGTTTACCTTCTTCCTCGTCTTCCTCTTCTTCTTCTTTTACTACTAGGCCTACTTCTTCTTCGTCTTCGCTAATGATGTTGCACACACTACACCCTCGTGCTCTTATTTTGAAATGCTTGTTATTGTCGCAGCACTACCCTGTTATTTTTTAATCTATTGGTTTCTTGTTTTTTTTTTCTATCTGTATAATTTTGTGATATGTATAAGCCTCATCCTGTGCAAAATAAACTAGAGGCACTATTCAGGGTTAGACAGAGGCCGCTGTTATATTCATGTTATCAGTGGACCTAGCCTACATACTTTTTTTTTTTTTTTTACAGCTGATTTCTCCCTTTCAAAAATTACCATGCAGAAAAATAACATTTAAAAAATTTTTGAAAATCAATATGTGCCTGAAAGTCCCATCTTCCAGGGCCACAACACAAGGAAACAGCTCCAACAAGACTTTAGCTTTGCACAGCCAGAAGAACAGTTAATAACTTACTCACATACATACACACAAACTCCATGTTTCTAACACAGCCTTAAGCTTGTTGAATTAACTGAACGTGAATCTGACACATGCTCCTGTGGATCTGAGCCTGTCCTTTAAATACTATGACAACATATCAGTGATATTACATTTTAATCCTTTCTCTGCCACGACGAGTGGAAAAACACAATAATCTCTTGTTTTCTTTTCTTCCCTTTTCTTGTAGTCGCATTCAAATATTCAGAGAGAGGAAGCACAGAGACTTTGGCAGAAATAGCTTGATAGACACAAAGGCGCACATGCTTTAGCATACAGAGTATCAATAACACACACACACACACAGTCATGCACACACACACAGAGTAATACACACTTGCGCAGTGCCAAACAGATTAAGGCCCTGATTAAGGCGGGTGTCGCATAAAAGTCTTGGAACAGTAAATATCCTTAATTTGTAGTGTAATTAAACAGATTAGCTGCCGTGAATATCTTAACAGGGATTAGCACACACAATGAAGCAGGCGGGCTTGACTACACACACACTCACACACACACATTGAGAGAGTAAGTAAATTAATGGCAAACGCTGAAAATAACTGGGCTTTTAACTATCATTAGATACAAATAAGAGGCAGATAAGTATGAATGTACTGTATATGCATGTGTGTGCGTGTGAGGCAGAGGAACAAATCTACAGGTTGTGGTCGACTTGCTGGATCAACACGCGCACAGATGAGCGATAAGAGAGCAGTGATCATTTCTCCTTTCACAGTCTTTCATTAAAATGTAAACATTTGTCAAGGTTACAGCATGATGAAAAAAAATCCTATTACACTTCTAATGTCTTCCATTGTGCTGCGGTGAGAGCCGAGACAGAAAGCAAGTGAAAGAAGGCAAAGGAAGCCAAAGAAAAAAAGCCGGGACTTGCTGTGAAAGACGGAGTCGATGGCACTTGATCTTGCTTCGCCAAAGAAATGCTGCCAATCAAAGGAAGCGGAACATTGTCCCACTTCCTGCTTTGGCCTGTTGCCTGAGCACAACACAGCAAAAAGTAGATCTAAAGCCAACACCTTGTGTACACAAGCACAAATACACAACAGGATGTGCACTCACACTATATTGCATGTGTATATCTTAATATAAATAATGCAACAATCCCCTAAGTTAATTAGCATTTTGCCAATAAAGAGCCACAAATTTCCCTCAGGAGTCCATGCACATAAAAAAGTGTTTTCTACAATAGCATCTTAGCCTGAACAACTTAAAAAGGTCATGTAATATATCATTATTGTGTTAACTCATGGTGCTGCCTCCAAGTGGCCAAAAACTCAATTCATGATCAATTAAATAATGGTCACTTAATAATATTTTAATCAATGCAACTGCCAGTTCAGCACCTTTCTATTCCATAAAATGCCATTATCTGCTTAATTTGCACAATTAGTGTAGATTTATCACATTTAATTCCTGCTAAAGAGAAGTAAAACAACTTTGCAGCTTAATTAGATTAATATTACGCCCCTGGAAACTTCCTATGTCTTTAGGTTTAATGGTTCCTCTGTATTCTGATCAGGCACGCTGCCAAGGAAAAATTTGCACATGGATGATTATTGTCTTTTCCCTATCACCGCCTGATCTGCATGGCTAAGATTTACATTCACCCAAAAACGCACCCAGGCTTCGGAAATACACTACAAACCACAGGGTGGGCTGGGCACAAAATCAGCTGCTAACCCTCCCTTCAAAGGGTTTAAAGCTCACAAGCTTAGACGTAAACCACGCACAGAACCAAACACATGCATGTTGGCATGTAAATGACAGTTTGAGCGGTGTTTGGAGGAGCCACCGACGACAAATTGGGTGTCGTAATTAAAGGTGGGGGGGATGAGCTGTTTTCCATGCTCAGTGACAGCCGTACACACACACACACACAGCTAATGAAAGACAGAGGGAGGAGTGTGTGTGAGTCTGTGTGCACATACAATATGTGAGTGAGGAGGGAGGGAGAGAGGGAAGGGGCAAAGGAGAGGAAATAAAAAGTTGTTAAAAGAGGGAAGATGAAACAAGGTAGGGAAATAAAACAGAAATACAGTGAAGGGTGTGAATGGAACGGGGCAGAAAGGTGTGTGTGTGTGTATGTGTGTGAGAAGCAGAGTTATAGACAAAAAAGAAAAAGAGATGACAAATGTGTGAGAAAGTAAGAGGAGGGGAGTTAATGAAATAAAAGTCAAAGTAAAAGAAAGGTTCTTATATGAGAGGAGAAACTCTGAGGCGGTGTGAGCAAGCCCGCAATGCTGGGCAGGATATGTGTGTGTGTGTGTGTATGAGTGTGTGTCTGATGCAGGATGGAGGCATTTGTCTCTGAGTGGAATTACAAGTGGCGGGCTGAACAAACCCTCCAGTGGTCTAGAAGAAACTAAAGAGAAAAAAATTCCTCTGTCTTTCCTGTCCTTTCTTTTCCTGGGTCATGCAGTGTATGTGTGTGTATTTGTGTGTGTGTGTGTGTGTGTGTGAGAGAGAAAGAGTTTGTATGAAAGAGGAACAAAACACTAAAAGTAGTTATTGTACTAAATAATGGGGAAACTGCCTTGCACTTAAAAACCACTCCACAAGGCTTCCGCTGCCCCTTCACCTTAATGAACCTACATGATTTGAATGTGCGTGTGCGTGTGCAGGAGATAAAGAAAGAGTAGAATGCAGACAAAGGAAGCAGCATGCAAAGCGAAAATTAAAGTGTGTTTACAGTGAATCCCTGTGCATGGGTGGACTGTGTTTTCTGTGTGCGAGTGAGATCTCAGTCTTCCTGAAAGGGGACATCTGTGCCAGGCTTCCAGCCTCCGACTGGCCAATCTAACTCACACTAGGAGTTGGCACCAGACGCCTCGGCACAACCAAAGCCAACCCTGCTCATCATTAGGCAAGCAAAGGCATGTGGGTTCAAAAAGTCTGCCCGGCCAAAAATACGCAGCGCCAGAGACGGAGGAGGAGGAGGGGAGCGAGAAGAAGCACCGGGGATGATTACAGAGGACAATAAAGCCGATATTCTGCATGCACCCAAGTCTTGGAAGTTGTCCTTTGCATGCTGTGCAGTTGTGATTCCGCATGTAAATATTTGGCCGGTTTGCAAGCTCGGAGAACAGAAGCCCCTCTGTACAGCCGGCGGGCAAAGTAAATGTCAAGCAAACAGACACATGACATCACCGAATCCCTTTTTTTTTTTCCACGCCTGGGAAGAGAAAGTGGGAGACAAAACCCATCCCCACCCAAACTAACCCAACCCCAATGCACGGCACGCACAAGCAGAGAGAGAAGCCTCATCTTTGTTCAGGGCCCATGTGGATAATAATCTATCAGAGCGCTGATTCAGACCACGAGAGCCGGTGCACCGCTGTCTCAGGCCTTGGGAAAGCATTCCATCACCCCACACACAGTCATGTCAGATAGTCATTTGTAAAGGGCTTCCCTTTGAGCCCACTGGGACTGTCCAGCTATGACAGAGGGAAGCAAATAACAGCCCACACCTCCACGTCAGCCTCACTGAACTGCAATTATTATTCTCTCGTCCGAGCGGCCATATTTCTTATTCTCTGACAAATGCAGAGAAAAAAAACGCAGAGATCTCCATCAGCTCGTCAGAAGCGTTCACAGCGTATTTGACTAACATCCAGCAAAAGCCTGGCGCGGGTTAAGCCTGGCAGATATCAAGTTATGATAGCAATGTTGACTCATTTAGAGCAAGATTGAATTCCGTCACCCCCCCTCATCTCTCATGCTGTCAAATAAAGGGCTCGCGGTCTAGACTGATGCTATCAAAAAAAGCTTAATTAGCTTGTAATAAATTCTCATTTCCGCCAGTCTTCTACAAAGCCTCAGCCAGCTCCGCAGCCCCTGTGTGTGCCAGCTCACGGACGCCCTGTAATTTGATACTGGCATTCACCGGGTTCCCTTCCCGCCGCCCCCTTTCTCCCTTGGCCATTTCACAGGAGAGCACGTCTTTAAATGTCAACCAAACACACACACACAAATGCAGCATTTGTCATACATACTCAGGAGCTGGGGCAATTAAAATGTTTGTTTCGCCAAGGAGACAAACAGAGGGTGATGTAATGAGCGGTACAGACTTCATTGAGGGGTTGCAAAAGGTGGGAATTTTCTGTGAGAACTGTCTTTTCACCCCTCAATCAAAAACACAGACACACAGGATCCCATCCTCACAAGTTAAATACCCCAGCTTCTCTCCTGTCGGGCTCTGCAGAGGCAGGCCTAATAACGCCGTCTTTTGATGTGGCGTTTTAACCGTGAGCTCTCCAGACGGAGGAAGCAGCACCTCGCAAACTTCAGCCCCCGTGTAAGTGCAAACTCCAAATGCGACTCCCCCGAACATCAGGAAGTTAAAGAAAGCTGGATTTGACCAAAGATGTTTAAAGCCCTTCATGACTACAAAGACAGCCCAAACACCAAAGTTTCTTTGTTGACCTTAGAAACAGCAGAACTCAAAGTGGTATGTGCAGTTCCCAAGCCACAAAGAAGATGAGCAGTCAGATCAACAGAGAATTAATTTAACACTCTCAGATATGATGATTTGATGTTTTTTTTTTAAAATAAAATATCTGACTCAATTAATGTGAGTTTTAAAGTAATGAGCTGTTTGAAATAAGAGGTGGATACTCAACCCCATATGACTCCCAATGAAATGATAAACAGATGAAATGATTAAGTGAGGAGCGTTGAAATGAGTAAGTGAGGAGAGATGAATCAATAATGACAATAATCATTAGCTGCACCCACTATGGAAGCAAGGTAATCAATAAGCCACAGGCATCAGCTGACGTCCTTCAGGTCTAAGCGTTGCGGGAGGTTTGGCTGTGGATTCACAAAGCCTGATTATTTGTGTTGTTTACCCTCCATGAGTTGGGTCTTCTGCCTCATGACCCAGTCTGCCTGGCAAATCCGAGAAGAATGAGAAAGTTAATCAGCCTTGATTTTTAGATTAAACTGCGTCCCCTAATGAAGACTTAGAGAAAATCCTGAACTTTGATTTTCTGTTTATTTCAGATTAAATAAAGATTAATATGATTCTGCGGAAGGCCCGTGTGCCTGTGCACAAACGGCAGCTCCGGCCCGTCTCGCCCCTGCCAACAGACATCAATCAAGCCGCTCGCGGTGTGAACACCTCCACGCTTGGCACACATGTGCTTGTACTGTACATCGTGCAAACACATGCACAGGTCGGCGTACACAGCTCGGCTGAGTGGCAGGAATGCTGCAGATATTTGTCTCGCAGCAGGAGCAGACAGACAGATTCAATCAGCACCGTTAAACACCGGCGGAGTGAACATCTCTTGCCTGGGCTTATACTTCAGCTCTGATATAGTGTTGGGCATGAATTTTTAAGACTACTATAAGGAGATTAAGTGAAAGAGTGGACGGAAAGGGTCACACAAATACCTCCTCATTATACACCCACAGACAATGAAGTTCCCAAGAGGCATAGCTCAGATTCTTGGCCAGAATTTGCATCACAAATATCTTGGATGGGAGTGTATGCATAGAGAATAAATAAACCGCTGAGGGTGCCACTGTTCTTCTCCATTCATCCCGCCTGTCACCTATCCATCCGTGCATCCATCCACTCCTGTTTAACAGTCAGCATTCAGCCACACAAGAGCCAGTGGGTGGTGTGTGTGTGTGTGTGTGTAAGAGTGTGAGTGTGTGTGTGCCTCCTGCTCTGCATGAGAACCACAAAACCACCAGAGATCCAGAGCCAAATCTCGACCTGTCCTTGGAGGCGGGAAGAAAAGCATCCCGGAATCCCATTTGTGCCTCTGGGAAGTTGGGCGATGGCCAAAATTCACCTCTGAACATCAATCCACAAACTCTCCTGTGTTCCCACTTTCTGACTGTGTGTGTGTGTGTGCTTGGTTTCCCATGCCAGAGCTTGATTATTTCAATTAGGAAGGCAGACTCTGGCATCACGAGCTGCTTATCAGCCCAAAGTGAAATATAACACATTACTGTGCAAATAAGTGCATCTCAAAGTCTGATATCATTCCAGAGGCGATGTTACACCACACTCCATACCAAACAGAATAGTAGAGCAGATTAGACTCCTTATTGATCAGTAGCCTATGTCTGTGAACAAAAGCTGATTGCAAAAAAGTTCGGCAGCACATTTTCTTCAGCTTCAAAGCCTGAAATTATTATTTGCCTGCATGGGTAAACAGTCAGCGAGATTCTCCTTTGAGAAACCCGGCCTGGTGATGGAAAATATCACACAGCAAGTGGTGAAACCTCAAATGTTACATGTTGCAGGAGCAGAGAAAATACTATCAGCAAATAACTTACAGGGATGCCAGGAGGGAAAAACAAGAGCTAAATGAAAAACGTCATTAACTTCTCTATAAATTGCCTATCGAGTGCAGTGGATGCTTTACATGCTTTTATTGAAACATTGCAGGAACATTAAAGTGATTTTTAGTCCAGGGACTAACACCACAGGGGTCCAAATGATGAAAGCGAGATGTTTTCCCACTGCCCGTGTAGCCTTCAGTGTATCTGCTACATCTAAATTATTCAAAGACAGTAAGGAATAAAAAGCTGTGCCACTGGTGCAATCGAGCTCCATTCATACAAATTAGCGCAAATAGCCGCAGTCACCGGTCTATCAATGCCCGTTTAGGGGGAATTAAATTAAAACGATGCCGCATTAGTTCATATTTAGTAGGCAATAAAAGCGACAGAGCTGCGCTAACATGACAGTGTCTTTTCAGTGAATTGAAAAAGAAAGAAAGATTTGGACACATCAGACTCTGACAAAGCTGGAGAATGTGGTTGGTTTCGTGTCTGACAGCCTCAAATCTGGATGAAGGGGCATACAGAGCGAAAAATGTAAGGAGGGGAGTTTAGAGAGGTTTTTTTTTCTTTCTTTCTTTTTTTGGGGGGGGTTCTTTTTTTTTTTTACGCAGAGTCCGACACGCTCCTAGAGGCTGCTGAATCTCACAGCTTAGTGACCGGAGCGAGCGAGCGAGTCTCGCCTCGCCGCGATGATTCACATCAGCACCAGCGAGCGCGGATGCGAAGTTGTGTCAAGTTTGACAAAAAAAACAACAAACAACTGTGATGTCCATTCCGTTATCACTCCACAAGACAGATCCTGCGCTATGCTCTGCCTCGGGGTGAAGTGACAGACTAGAAAGCTTTGGGGGTGTTTGGACCCCTCACTTAACCCCCCCACCACAACCCCTCCTCTCAAGTCTGACCCAAGGATCAGAGACGCGCATCCAGGAACTCACCTGACTGAGCTGCGCTCGATCGGATCAACACCAAAGTGACGAGGACGCAGGCGGGGAACTTCATCTTGGAAAAGGCTGCTTGTCTTGTTAACTCCAGTAACTCACATGTCCAATTAAGATATCCGTGTTGGTCACACGCACAAAAACAAACAACCAAAAAACAGAGAGAAAAGAGAAAAAAGAAGAAAAAAACCCTCCGTGTCTTCTTGGCTTTTTTGGATAACTGGCAGCGTCTCCGTGCGCACCCAGACCGGCACCGTGGAAAGCTTTTACGCGCTGTGTTGTGTTTGTTTATCGGTTCCCACACCAGTGCTTAGGTCGGTTTCCACCGCGGATACTCTGAGCCATTTACTCCTCACACTGCCATAGCGCCGGTGGCTTGGGGGGGTGGGGGGAGGGTGGGGTGGGGGACAGTGGAGTGCAAGTGTGTTGGGAAGGTAGGGGGTGTGTGGGAGCGCTGAACACGCCTCTCCAAAGTGATTGACGCCTCATTCAGCCTATTAAGGGGACGAGCCAAAAGATTTTTTTTAAAGAGAGGTTTGTCTTCTTTTTTGGAAATCCGCCCACCTCACTTATCACCTCTCCTGATTGGCTATTAGGGTTTATTGCTGCTGTCAGTGCACCTGTCAGGAGCAGATTGCGTTTGGGTTTCACGCTGGATGGTGTGGAGCACAACTTGTTACTTTGTGTTGCTTGAAAAAAAATAAAGAATTATTGTCACATGATCATATTTTAAAATCACATTACATTAGCTGCTACACGGCCTATTGGGTACAATCACAGAGCAACATAGTGTTGATTTAAAGAGATACATTCCCATATGGCGTCACAGTGACTTCTGTGGGTTTTCAGACTTGAAGTAACATCAGAAAAAGTTTGCTGTGGTGCCAACAGGGTCAGCCTCTGCACATATCCACCACGGAGGGCTGTAAACTTTGATGGTGCTTGTCCAAATGGGCTGCAATGAACCGAACAGCTCCAGCAATATACCATTTTCAGGGCTGTTCATTCTTCTTTTTTCTTTTTTTCTTTTTTACAAGCCTGTGTACCCTGCTCTGCACCCTGGCTTGGTTTGTGGACGGGGAGGTGAGGGGGGAGCTAACAAATCAGCGAGGACAAAGGAGATATTGATTTGTGATCCATGTGAACAGTGAAGGCTCCTGCATACCTGGCTCCATGACAGGACGACTCCACAGCAGAGGCAGCAGGGGTGCTAAAGGAAGCAGGGTAGTCCATCATGATGCCCCAGTGCCAGACTGAGGATTCATTCAGTGTCCTCTGCTGCTCTCTAGGGGATATTTGAGAGAATTACTCCACATTAAACATTTATCCTCTAATAGTTAAAGAACAGGTGTAAGGCTCAGTAGATTGAAGCAAACCCAAGAGAAATACCATCCAAAATATCCTATTCTTTTTTAAATATTTAATATACGAAAAGACTTGAGTGAGTTGTGTTTTTTCTTTCTTCCTCTTCCTCTCCCTCATACACACACTGGGTGGCAGCACAGGACAGTGCAGCCTTGAGAATACTGATGAACATCACCATTAAACCACCATGATGTTTAATTGACCACAATGGAAGGAAGCATTGCAAGTAATCCATTACAAGCAATATATAAGTGATGAAGAAGCATCACTTGACCGATAATCTTATCTTCCAGAGGGCCTGCAGAACACATTAAAGAAACAACATTCAAATTATGGAGGCATGCTGTACTAAATAGTAAGTCTGTCTTCACTATCTGCTCTTGCACAAACAAAATCTTAATGACTTTTGCAAAGTCATAGTAACTCTGTTATGCAAATGCATGTATTTTTCATTTTAGTAACCAAGAAAGAGACTATTTTGCACATGAGCATAAAAATCTTTATTGCATATTTTTATAGGTGGATGGGATTCATTACAATGCAGCTATTACACTGAGTAAAATAAACAATTAAATGAAGTTCTGAGTCATATTGTTTTTTTCTCTACGATTCCCATTTGTATTGATTTTCATATGAATGCCTGTTGATGAGGAAATACTACAAAATTACCTTTTTTCTCTTGCAGTGGTTCCCTAGCTCCTTTATGGCCGCTCTTATTTCAGTGTTTGACTTTGTTTTGTCCCCTGTGAGCAGCTCCACGCTGGAAGCTGCAGGACAAGGGGATCAGATGACAGGCTGAGCTTCTATGATTAGGGCCGCTAAGGGGGAAGGAGGCCGCCACTGTGGAAGGTCAAGGGGCTTTTTACGCACAGTTAGTTGGCGCCTTCTCGTTGCCCGCGTACCCTGAGCTACGGTTAATTTGTTTGCAGCTTTCGTGGTGTATTTCCTTGATCAGTGGCTTTGGCTTGAATAGTGGAGCAAGAATGAGATATGGGCAGTTGATCTCCAGGGAGTGAGCAGAGTGCGCCTTGGAGTTTGGTATTCAAGCATGGCAGTGGAGAGCACGGCGCTCCTGAAAGCAGGGCTTGTGTTGTTGATGGCAGGTGAGTGTTTGTGGAGTGTGGAGTGTTTAAACTTGAGGTAGACAAGTGAACAGACTTATAGTGTGTCTTTCTCAGGTGATTTCAGTCGATAGTCACCATGTTTCTGCTATTTTTTGCTTTTATGGCCGTTGTTTTGCATTGGTTTGTTGTGTCCTCCTATAATTCTAATGTATTTACTGACAGAGAAGACACTGACCATGCGTTGCACCTTTAAAATTGACATGTCTTCAGTTTTAGCTATTGAGAACACTTAGATTTAGCAATTTCACAAATATGCAATTCAAGATTATTTAAGTATCTTGTATAGTATGTGATATAAGATCAGCGAAAGGCTAATGAAGTGTAAAGTAGAACAACAACAAACAGTTCCTGTTTGGTTTCTATGACCTGCAACACAGAGAGGAAGTTCAGCAGGTTATTGGGGGACATTTAAATGCTGCTGTCAAAACAAGAGCATGACATGAACAGAAACATATTTCAGTCTTCAGTGAGGTTTCCCAAAACTCCTGACATGTTTCTATGTGAGTCTAACACCAGGACCGGCGGTTTCCTTTCATCACTCTCCTCCTTTTTTTTTTTTTTGAGATGGGCTTTTTTTGATGAGCTCCTTTCACTCCCTGATGAACAGGAGGAAGGGATAAGTGGGCTCTCGTGCCGAGCAGTGCAGCGGCAGGCTAAACACGACTGACATTTGAGCTAAATGGATCATCTCGTATTCATGAGCATCGGTTTTAAAAAATTCCATAAATATTGAGCCGGAGAATGGCAGACAGAATTTATGACTCCTGTTTGGATTGATGGATGCTTCCACTCCTCCAAAAAAAAAAAAATCAGGGAGAAAACTTTGAGGCAGTGGAGTGCAAAACTCCAATGGCGCTGTGTAGTGATTTGCACTGATTTTCCCTGAATGCATCGGTGGTTAGCAGCCAAGTTATGAGGAAACTCTGAATGCTTCAATGTCAGATTTCCCCCAACAGCTGTTGCCAGCAAACAGACAGGTGACACATAACATCCCTCAGCTCTGGTGGTGATAAGGAAGCTAATAGACACCAGCAGTATGGGTCTGTCCGGTTTACCTCTTTTGAAACCCCCTTGTGTCAACACATTCAGTTTTCCTTTGAGTGTTTCAGAGCCTCCAAAACACAGTGGAGACAGAGCAAACATAATGGGCACACAGTTGGCCCTTATCAGGCCAGTGCAGGCCGGGCTTCACCATTTTTTTCTCCATCGTATAGCAACAACCTGTTTGTTTCCACACACAAGGCCTTCCGCGCCAGCTAAAGCTCCCTCTCCTACTGTACTGCTCTGTGGTCTTACAATCAGCTCCGAGTCCTGCGGGACAGCCACGGCCTGCCTCCCCGTTAAGAGGCTGTTTACACACACACACAAACACACATCTCTGAAGTAAACAAATGGGATCGCGGCTCCTACTGCAAATTAAAATCTTTTCTTAGCTAAAGTAACAGCATAATAGGGAAGAAATGGTCCGATAGGAATAACCATTGCCAGGACATGACCTTGTTTGTTGAACAAGCATACGCCTAATTATCTTGAACCAAACAGTGCAGATAACCTCTGTAGTGCTTATCTTTACAATAGTGCAAAGTTTTGCTCAAATAGGAATCCTCCTCATCAATACAAATCCATTATCTCAGTCATATTTCAAATTAAAAGCCCCATATTTGCCACTTTCCTTGTGTTTTTTTATTTGAAGTGTTGATCCTTGAGACTGTGTGCATCTCTCTGTAGACTGAGACTTTGATTCTTTCACTGTGTTAATAAAAGGACCTAGACCTCTCTAATAAAAACCTTTATACAATAAAGAGCCTTTAATCAATGCCTTTTCTTCTGCTCCCTATAGCTCAAGTCCTTTCATCAGTGCCTGGCTGCAACAAAGGTCTCTACGACAGGGTGGTCAGTGATCTCTGCTTAGCGAAGTTCAAGTTCGACATGGGAGGACTGGACCGAGGCCTGTGGTGCAGCTGGCCCGACACAATGGAGTGAGTTCACCGACCGAGACGTGCAGAAAAAGGTGGTTAAGTTGTAAAAAGAGAGAGAAAAAAGTTACTAATAGGATAAAGAATCTAACAAATGAAGGAGTTAGATTCTCAAAGGAGGAGGAATCTTCTGCATGAATATATGAACATGAAATCTTAACCTTAACAAATTTTACCACATGAGGGAGGAGGTTGGGTTGTGAAGTGCGATGAGTCAGAGATGTACCTGCATTGAACATTGAGCTGCACAGCTGATGGTGGTGAAGCATAACTGACACGCAGCTGATGTCAATCAACTAACCAGGGCTCCGTTTGATCCCCAATCAATGTGTGATTGCAGATTGACAGAATTTTGTGATGTCACTTTTTTGGGTCCTTTTTTTTTTTTTTTTTAGACATTTTATCCATCACATGCATCTCTGAGTAAACTTCAATATCTCCACAGGTGAACTATGCCAGACTGATTTTTTTGTTGTTGTTGCAGCTTTATTAGAAGCGCACAGAGCGATACCTCTGTACTCAGTCATCCACCAACACCGGGGGAAAAACATTCAGTTATACTACCCCAATACATCAGTGTCACACAGTCCTGACACCTGCTTTGCACTGCACACTCACTCTAGAAGAAGCAATATTACATACAGGAGACCAACAGCAGGGTTATTGTTTGATTTATTAACCAGGGATTTTATGCAGAAATGGCCACAGAATTTAAATTAGACCAATATCACCACTAATAATGAACTTTGCACAGTATCATTAATTTAAAAGCACAATTAAAAGCTTAAAGGGATAGTTCAACATTTCATCAAATTGGCGCATTGCCATAATCCTTATAGTTTTAGGAGTCGGTTTGTTACCTTTAATCGTTGGTGCAAGCTATTTTTAGAACGGCGGAGCAGAGCCATGAGCTACTCAGAGCTACGCTACAGAGGCTCATGGGATTTCTTGGTTTCCTTCATAAAACTCATCAAATACACAATCCAATTTGCATTTGCATCGAAAACAACTCTGTCTCGTAACGTTGTGTTATTATCTCATAGCGTGGTGAATGTGCAGGTCACAACTTGTCCACCAGAGCGTTGTGGAGTTGTTGGATTGTGTATTTGATGAGTTTGATGAGGGAAACCAAGAAATCCCATCAGCCTCTGTAGCGTAGCTCTGAGCAGCTCACGGCTCTGCTCCGCTGTTCTGAAAAAAGCTTGCACCGATAATTAAAGGCAACGAACCTACTGTTAAAACTATAGGGATTATGGCAATGGGGCAATTTGCCAAAATGTTGAAGTATCCCTTTAAAGAGGCAACTATTTCCTCTGCAAATATAGCATTATCAGTTGTATGTTGTTTCCCCTGCAGGACATTTTCTCCTTGACTTTCTGCCTCCTACAATATGTTACTCTGAGTTGAGTTCATTCTTCGAAAATACATCTTCATCCCGCTGTCGAAAACTGTTTGCCTTATGGCCATCACCCACTCCAGGCTGTGTTTTCACTCGCTCCATCACTTAGTCACGGCCATTCGCTGTAGCTGGTGGACACTGTATGTGTGTGTGTTTGTCAGACAGTGCTTTTCCTCCAATCACCAGCAGTCAGAGGATGAGTCAGACAGGAGCTGGGAGGCCCAAAGGAGAAGCTTCTGTCAAAACTGTGTGATTTCCCTCCTGGCTCACCATCCTCTCTTGGTCCAGAGTGTGTGTATGTGTGTGTGTTTGTGTGTGCGTGCAGACTCATAAGAAAAACTGTACAAACGCTTTGGATGTATAATAATACGGATGATAAGTGGGAACAATAGGCTCAAGGTAACAGCCACTGTACAGTATATGCTACTCAGCAGAGCAACCCAGTACCAAATCACATAGTGGAGTGGATGTAGTGGAGAGGAGGGTCTAATTAATTATAGAACTGAAGTGGTTTGTCCTTTAAAGTGAAACCACAGGCTTCAATGGGCACCAGTCCCAGAGTGGTTCAGACCTGCTCTGTTGTTTTATGGGGTCACGTAGATCTCCAGCGAATATACCCGTTTTATTCTAAGGGTAAATTGTGCCAGAATCCCCCAGGATGCAACACCAATGCAAAGATACAAAAGTCCTGTAACAGAGATATTTGCATATTTACAGAAACAGTCATCTCAAACATGTTTTGCTCTAGTGCATTCAAGCGATTTAGATGATTGTGTCCTTCCTTCTCTGAGAGAAAATAAACAGTCCCTAGATGCAACTGATGAAAAGGAGACAGCTTTTTTGTTTTTTTGTCGACTGTGTCTCAGTTGTTCTTCATTACATCTTATCTACACACGTCTACTGCAAACACCCACAGACGGTCTTGTCAGTCTCCACATCATGTGACTCATTGCTCTGAGGCTTCAATGATGCAAATCATCCTCTTTTGAAGGATTTTATTTTAAATTATGGAACATTATTTTTTTTTGTCAAAGTAACACATGAGATTTTTGTGGCAAATGTAATTTCTTTTCTTTCTTTTTTTTTTGCAATCAGATTAGAGAATCTCATAGTGTAGAATTTATTAGTGCCCAGAGCCGCTAATTGGAAATGTGTGAGAATAAGTGTGTCTCTCTCACACAAACTGATTTTCGCACTTTCTTGTTACTTTTTAAACTTAGGAAACAAATTATATTTTTGAGAAGAACTTGGTATCACGCCTCACACACTATATTGCCTGGAGCAACACATGCACTACAGCCAAACACTGACTGGCAGCTCAACATATACTGTATTTGTGTTTAACTTAGTTGTGAGAACCTCCTAATCCATAACCTTGACCCTTTACCCAAACTAAATCCTAATCTTAATCATAGCCACAAGCATCGCTCTAAATCCCAAACTGTCATCAACCCTCACCTCTAAATCGAAGCCTCATCCACTGGCATTTTGTAACACATGAGCACACACACACACACACACACACACAGTGCCACCACATACCAGTCACATAATTCATGCTTTTATCCAGAGTGACTTATAGGCAACGTAAGGATAAGACTTCTTGCTTTGAAATACTCTTTTAATTATACATTTGATATTTAGCATGCACCATCAGACCAAGTTCACAATTATACCATATTCTGGTATTTCCATTCATTGTTTTATGTAAACATCAATGGAAAGGATAATAATTCCATACAAGTAAAAAGTAAATCAAATCCAAAACCTACAACTGATTGCAACACTGCACTGCAACACATCACAGCAACTGTTGAGCTTGGGTGCATTTGTCCTTTTAAGAGGCTCAGCTTCCTGGCCACTTGGCCGCTCAGGCCTCCAGCTATGCCGTCGAACACAGCGGGCCATCTGGAAACACAATCTCTCCTGGTACGGTGCAGCGCTGTTGGGAGGGCTCTGCCATGTTGGTATGCATCTCCATTTCTCCTGGCCTCTACCACTTAGCAGTTATATTTAGCTGCGTTAAACCCACTGGTAACTCTAGACACTACTTGGGGGCGTTTCCCCCCCACCTAACCTCTTCTCTGGCTCTTCTCTGACAAACAGATCATCTGAACAGTGTGTTTATAAACTTCTCTGACCTAAAATGATATCAGGGGAAATAAGTCAATAACTTCAGCGCTGCTTTGTGTTTGTCTTAGAAGCTAACACCCATGCTTTTTCTCGTTTCACCTTTGAGTTGAATGAAATGTCTCCCTCTGTCTCCCTCTGCAGGATATATGAGGGACTAACAAACTGCACCTTCCAAGTGGCCTTGAGGATGGACTGCTTCTGGCCCAACCAGATCATCGACCGGATCTTCATGCACATCCATCAGGTCTACTTCCATGACTGTGCCCTGACCGGCCGGCTCATCCATGACCCACCAATCAGCATCCTCGCTCCCTTCATCACAGTTCCAGTGCTGATCACCCTGCTCATGACTGCCGTGGTGGTGTGGAGGAGTAAACGCACAGAGGGAGTTTTATAGGGACCATTGTTTTCTGGATGTTTGGAGATACAAATGGACTTTTTTATGTATGAAGTTGTTCTTCCTATGGATATGAGTGTATTTAAGGTTAAATTAAACTTACTTCATGAAAAACTGTTTAACTGCAGCAGAGTTCGACCTTAAAACAATAACATGCAATATGTGCTCTGTTTGGTATGAAAATAGAATTATCCATAGAGTCATTTTTTAGCCATATTATCATCATCAATATGAGAGTCAAAGTTTGGCAAGGGGAAAGTAATAAAGTTCTTTGAGATTCAGGGGATTTGGAGGCCATGCATGTTAATTACCATCTGTTCTCGTGGCCCAAAACAATCTGTGAACACATAAATAACAGTAGAGAGGACGACGCTCAGGGAGACAGCACCGACTTGGATAAATGATTGTTATAAATTTGGCAGGGAGGTGAAGAAACGGGAGGGAAGGGGAACTAGAAATAGAGAAAAGAGCCCAGACTCCCTTATTGTGTAACAGAGTCAAACCGCCAACAGAAGCACAATGCTGATTTGACTGATATTTTGAAGGAAACTCAGTGGTTTCACATAATCATGATTTCATATTTAATGAACCAAATGAATCAAACACACCAGCTATTTGTAGATTGAACTGATTATGTTAAAATGAGCTTGTTTTCAGTGAAGTTTGCATTTACCCTGTTGATGAAACAGGAAGTTCATTGTTGACAGAATAAAAGTTTTTACGACTCAAACTGGATGTCAGCTGGACGCTTATCCATCAGTGTTTGTCAGGGCTCCATCTAGTGTTCACTAACAGCAGCTTCGTAACACACTTGTCTATTTTTATGAGTAGAAAATCCAAATACACTGAATAAAAAATGAGTTGCCCTTGAGACTCACTCGATCATTTCAGCATGTGGGCGGCTTGAAAACTAAGGTGTTTTTGGGTGAAATTGGTCACGACAAGTAGACGCACAGCCGCCGACTATTGTTCACTGGGCACTGAACGCTTCATCCAGGATCAAGGTTTGCATGCTAGAAAGTAGAAGTACTTCACAACCAATGTGACTTCTGTATCTGGAGAAGACGCCTCCATGGCAGACAGCAACCTGGATGGAAGAACAGAGGAGATGCAGGATCCAATGAATGGATTGATGAATGCACTAATGGCTAAATTAAGATATAAACTAATGAGCTTGTGAAATATAAAGGAAGAAATGACTTCCTGTCGTCCCATTTAGACCACATAAGACAAAACACAGGTCAATTTTTTTCCCCAGAGAGCAGAATTGTGTGTAAATCTTCCCAAAGTGTGATAGTAATTAAACACAATGTCATACTTTTTTTTCCTCCATCCATGTAAAAGTTATAGCTCAGCACTTCCTCTCCATATATTTCGCTTGCTGGGCTATTCTGCCCTGTCATGGGCAGGGGAATTAATGGCAGCTATATTATCAAAGCAGTAAAAGCCTTCAACAGTTAAGCTTAGTCAAGCAGTGTTTGGCTTTACTGATTAATGCCCAAGACTGTGGCAGCGTTCAGAGACGAATTTCAGCACTTTTTTTTTTGTTAATGATAAATGAATTTCAAGGGGGGAGAGATTAGGAGATCAACGTTCGGTGCCAGGTGAATGGAGGCGGGAGCTCGGGGCCAGAAGTCAACGATTAGACTCTTGGATGAGTTGGATGTTAATATCTCACTTGTTCCTGATGTCAGTGGAGAGACGTTCAGCCTCCATCGGGTCCTCTCGGAGCAGACGCTGGTAGCTGGAGAAGGTCTCCACCATGCCGATGTATCCACTCAGTGGCACGGTTTTCTTTACCAACAGGCACTCGTTCCTGGACTCCAAAATAAAAAATTACAAAGGAATATTTGGTGATTTTGAGCTGCACAAGTTGTCACTACTCACCACTCTTTGTCTGGGTAGGAGCAGGAGGCAAACATGTCTGAGTAGATCTTTGTAGAGCTTGAGCCTATGTAGGGATGTCGATAAGGAAGCAGGGCAGCATAAAACTAATGGACGGGGAAAAAGACAAAGCACAATTTGGATAAATAAAATGCACAAAAAGTAGTTTCTATCACAAGTTAGGCTGGCTTCTGACCTCTTTACAGATGCCGTTCAGTTTGTCTGAGATGTCTCTGTACTCCAGCTCCATGTCCATGGTGTAGCTCATGAGGGCCAGGCAGCCTCCAGGCCTCAGCACCCTGTCGGCCTCCTGGAGGAACCGCCGGCGGTCGAACCAGTGAGCCGCCGTCATGGCCGTCACGAGGTCCACCTCTCCGGAAGCAAAGGGCAGCTCCTCTGCCGGACACTGTCTGGTTGAAAGGGATAGTTCAACATTTTGGCAAATTGACCCATTGTCATAATCACAATAGTTTTAGGAGGAGGTTTGTTACCTTTAATTGTTGGTGCAACATGTTTTTAGAACAGTGGAGCACGTCAACGAGAGCGTTTTGGAGTTGTTGGATTGTGTATTTTATGAAGGAAACCAAGAAATTCCATTAGCCTGCGTAGCTCTGAGCAGCTTTCAGTTCTGCTCCACCCTTCTTAAAACCAGAACTCTCTACACCTTCATTAGGCCTCACCTGTAGTCGACATTTGCAGGTCTGCTATTGGCCATTGCCATCTCCAGCTGGGCAGGACTGATGTCTGTTCCAACCACCTTAGTAAAGTATGGCGCCAACAGGATCGTCCCCTGCCCTGAACCACAGCCCACATCGAGAGCAAGGTTGAACTGTTGTGGTGTCTAAAAGGAATTGAACATTCAGCAATGGGATGACAAAATTTTAAAATAAATACATTTCAGACCACATTTGACAGGCAGCGCAGCCTGGTGACATGCAACAACAAACACAAACATGCACATGCAGGCCCACAGTATACCTTTCTCTCCATGTAAGTCATGATCCTGCTGATCAGTTCATGCGGTGTGACTCTGTACTGCAGGTACGCAGCTGCATGCTTTTTACCCTCGAAGAGCCGAACAGCCATGTTCCTCCTGCTTGCAAAGTGCCTGTCTGAGTGAACACCACGACTCTACACTATGACCCTCTCTTTATTTAACCTGCGAGTTGCTCATTAACTGCAACTAAATAAAATAATCCCTCCCTGTCTGGACTGCTGCCAAAATGTCACACCCACACACAACAAAAGGCATCATTGGATTTGACATTAAAGCATAATATCTTCAGTTTGTGCGACATTAAATACAGTAATGTATTTCTAAAGTTAAAGTGCTCAGCCTCACTTAAACTTAATGGTGCTGTAAATAAGTTTCTTTCCTCATCCACATGTAGCTTAAATAGTCACATGTCTTAATAAATATGAATGCTTAAAATAACATCTGATTTGCTGCAGCAGCTGGGTGTCTGAAATTGCATATTTTTCCCCCCCAACTCTTGAGTTTGTGCCTGTGCACTTGCAGGCAAAAAGCAGCAGATGGCAGTAAATACACATGCAGTAAAATGACCCCTGATGCTCAGACTGGGAGTTCTTGGAAATCACATCATTCACCATCAATAGATATTTGCACTGAGATTATCAATTAATTCCCTTATTTAATCTTTCATGGCATGTTATTTATTTTCCTTTTAAAATCTTTTTATTTACGTGCATATAAAGGGGAAAGACATGAGAGGCTGCAAAAACAAGTCCAATCAAAATAGTAAAAATTCATATACAGTTATGGCTGTGTTGTTATAAAGCCAAACTTTCTGGTGTATTTACAGATTTGAGTTGGAATCTTCTGAAAAGCTCTCTCAGTCTCATTCCCTTATTCTCTGCTCAATCAACAAGCATCGACCTCTCCTGTTCACCTGATCAATATCCATTGTCAGATATGGTTTGCAATAAGGCTGTGTTAACAGAAGTGGGGGAAGGTGGGCGCAGGGTGTCCTCACACAGCAACCCTTAACCCCACCGTGTTGCTATGTGCAGCCCTGCCTTGTATCGTCCAATCAATCAGCTTTGATCAAAGCTGTCAGCTGCACTCAGGCCCCACCACTGCCCACTGCTGTGTGTGTGTGTGAGCATGATGAACACTTTGGAGGACAACGCTGTCATCCACGTACGTGTGTGTACCCAAACATAACCAATTTATCACCAAGTCTTTACCACCAAGTCGTATTACAGCGTCCTCACGCTGTTTCCGTGCGCACATACACACAGGAAAGCCATTAAAAACACAAAGTCAATGGACTCAGACAAGCACCCTCATGTATTGCTTTTAATATCTGCAGGCATTCCCGACACAGTAAAAAAAAAAGAGCTATGGGAGTGCTTACATCGACTGTGACGAGCAGTGTTGCTAATGCTGCATGGGGAATTCTCCTGAAAAGCAATCACACACAGGTAATCCACAGCAGGAGCAGAAAATATTGTGTTTAACTGGATTCTTTTCTTTTTATGCATCCAGGTGCAGGAAAGATCTGGATTTGACCCAGTGCAACCAGTTTGGGGTTTTTAAACCAGTTGAGGGGGATTTTCTATGTAATGAGTGTAGGAATAGTGGAAAAAGGGATGTTATTTGATGCACTGTGAGTGTGTACAGTATGCATCTTAAAAATACATTCCCGCCAAAAATAGACATGTGTGTGCCGCCTTAAATACCTGCCCGCTGATGTTTTTTCTTTCCTCTGACAGTGCGAGCAGAGAGTTGCACGGCAGGGGGATGGATAGATGGGTATTGAGTATAAAATCCTGCTTCCCCGTGGAAATCTCAGCAGGTAAAAGCAGATTGCAGCTGTTGGATGAAATCCATGAATTTAGAAAACAGGCTTGTTGCCATGCAATTTTTTTGTGAGGGGTGGTGGTGGTGGATATTTTGTCATGGCTCTTTGAATAGGTTTCACGGGCCCTTGGGTCCTTAAACGCACTCTTTCAGCGAGGTAGCATGACAGCCACCAGAATTGGAGCTGGTGAGGGAGATGCAGCACTTCCTAAGTTTAAACTCATAGGTCCCATGTCGTATAAAGATACATTTCCACGTCTTTTATGATGATAAACCAAAAGAATCAAGTCTCAGCAGCTGCTTACAAAAAACTACCAATCCAAAACCAACTCTGCAAGTCGGTTAAATCCCACTTTTGTCATCCTTGCATTGAGGCCTTGCAGAGTGCTCGCAATCTCTAGGAGGATATGGAGATCTTAAATCTCCCCCTCCATTAAAACTTCACTCGAGATACACTGTTTTCTCCACAGCTGGTTGTAAAGAGAGAAGCATGGAGGCGATCTGAGTGACTCCGAGGCTGCATTCTTAAAACCGAGACGCTCGCTCTGAGATGCACTCGACTAATCCCACTCTCCAAGGAGAGAGGTAGGTATTGGCTTTGATGATAGAAATGGATTAAACAGATTACATTAAAGGCCAGTCTAATTGAACCAATCTATCCTGATTCTGCTGCTGTAAGATAAATGATGAGAGGGCCAGATAGTATATATAGGTCGTGTGTTTGTGTGTCTGGCTCGGTGGTTTCTCCGTGGACATTAGATTGGAAAATACAGCAGAAGCACTTTCTTCATGTGGAAAAATTGTACAATTCTCCTCATGTTTGTACATTTGCTTTTTATCTCCGAGTGTCCAGATTCATTTCTGCCAAGACAATACAAACTCTCACCAGTATATAATATATGCAGGAACATCTCGTACATGTATTCCCAGTATTGTGCCAGTTTTTAAATAGCTTGTACCGCCTGCAAATCAGCTTGATTCCAACATTTCTGGCGCATTCAAAGTGCTCCTCTATGTTCCTGTTTTCTTAACCATCTCTCAGGTTGGATTTTCTCCAAATGTTGAACAGCTAAGTCTCCAAATTTCCAGGTGAAACATTCAGTACTAAATAGATTTAAAAAAAAACAAAACATACAAGTTGACGGAATGTAACTCACAGTTTTTCTTTCTTTTACATCTTAACAAAAGCTTTGGAAATTATTATGGTTAATATTAATTAAAGGTTGATGGTGTGGAACATGAAAAAAACTTTTAAAATGCTACTAATGCTCCTAAATGAATTTCATTATTCTCAGTATTTCTGTGGAGAATTTCCACACATGCTGTTTTAAAAGACTCTAATTCAAAGGCGTAAAATTCAAGGAGAAAACTTGTGAAGTCATGACAGAAAAAAGGATAAAATATACAGTTGTTGAATAGTCTGCCTTCGCTCTGCGTCTCCCTGAGGAGTGGTGCTTCAAACTAATCAAATTCTGAAAGCTTATGTAAGAACGGTCGACACAAAAGAAGCCAATTCTGTGCCAGCAAATTCTAATTTGTGGCTTTCTCTCAACACAAAAGCATGTGTTTATCTTCTGTATGATTACCTCTTTGTGTGTGTGTATGTGTGTTTACCTGTCCTCCCGAACAGTCTTGTTATTGACGGCGTCCGGTTGAAGTGAGCATGATAGGGTGACCTTTCCCTCCAACCTTGTTATCAGTGTGAACTCGTTAAGCCGGACTGTTTAATTAGCAGTGGAATGGCAATCAGGGAGGAGTTGGAGACCCCTGTGGTCACAGATACGGATCAATGGTCTTCGGGGAGCCTTAGCACTCCGGCAACAGGGGACATTTACACATATGTGCATATAGGATGCTGATGCATGCAAATGCACATGCATGCAAAATAGATTAGTTTAACTCTCTTTTTCATCCCAAAGAGAATCAGCACTTTATATGTGGGTTTAAAGGTGCCATATCCATAAAAAACAAGTGTGAAAATACTTAAAAATACATAAAATAATGCAATTCTTACATCAACGTGCAGGAATGAGCTTTCAGAGTTTAACTTTAAGGACTTTAAGGCTCTGCTGATGCCTGTACTGCACCTCCAATATCAGTATGTGACACCTTAAGCCTCAATATATGGTTGTTGAACCTCTCTGACCCTGCGCGATCAAATCATATCCTCCTTCCCACCATAATAGAGGTGACTGTGCCAGACTAATATCCTGCTTTTATTAAAAGCCGGTACAGTGGCAAACTGATAAAACAAGACGAACTCAGGGTTGATATGCACACATGCTCCGGCATGCATGCACAAACACACACACTCAAAAGTGTGCAAACATGTGTGCTTTAAAAACTCGATGCACAAACGTTTGAGGCAAAGAAATGTGAAGTGGGAGCCAACAGCCGCTGCACCTGGTGAGATCCAAGTGAAAGTGAGAAGCATAAAAAAGAGCTGAACGCTCAGGTCTGTTGATCTATTTTTACCGCAGAGCAGGGGGCAGAGGGGGAGAGAGATAGAGCTCCCTGCATAATGCATGGCCCTGTAGAGCAGCAGTGGCTTTTACACTGACGCTCCCTCACCGGGCTTCCAGGTGTCTGCGCTGTCTGTCAAACAGGGAAGCGCATAGGAGAGCCAGGTGCTCTCACACGACGCTCTGGTTGATCTCCCCCGGACCACCAGGCCTTCTCCGGCTCCATCCCGACCTGCGGTTTCACTCGACATCTGCCTCTCGAGTGTTGGAGGGTTCAGGAGCAACGAGTACAGATGCACGCACATTACAGTATATACAGCACTCTGCCCCAGTTGGAGAGAGAGATAGCACTTTGAAAAACAGAGCACTTGCACATCTAGGACAAAATGCACGCTGTTGTTCCAAAGGTCGTGCAGCATTTTTATTTAAGTCTTTTTATACATATTATTTTTGGGATCTGTGCAGTGGTAACTAATGAATGAAACTCCCTCTTGTCTCAGAAACAATGCTGCCACAGTTTGGATCCAAATTTAGCCGAGGCACTGTTTCTTTAGGGAGATAAACACAATGAAATGGCCACAGCATGCTGTTTACTTGTCCTCTCACATTTATATTGACCTATCATTAAATCCTAAATGTCTTCTTTCCGTCAGACAAGTAAAAGAAAATGTCTGTTGTGCACAATAGTAGAGATAATTTCTGTTCTTTGCTTTCCTCTGATAATTTCTAATGGTATACTCGTACACCGCTGAATGACTAGGTTTGGTTTGGGGACAGGCCATCTGAGCATCACTAAAGGGGGGTTGGGTCGTTGCCGGGGCATCACAAGGAGGGAGACTAATGAAAGCTTGATGAGGATGCGTCTCTGAATCCACCAGCATGATTAGGCTTTAATTACCGAGGGCCACCTCGACATATTCCCTATAATTGGAAATACCTAAGCACTTGGCTGCTCATGGCAAGAAACCAAAAGGATCCATGTCTCACATGGACAGGCTCCATTCGCATTTCAGATGAGTTAGCATCGCAACAGGCGTTCCAGATTGGAGCTTGTCTTTATGCAGATCAGCTGCTAAGTAGTTCTATGTAATCTTAGTGGAGACTTGTTGTTATCGCCCTGGTTAGCGGCGGAGTGCACCGACGGTGGAATGAGATATTGCGAGGGAGGCTTTAAAACTTGTAGCTGCTTCCCAGTATGCTGGCATCTCCACACTGCCAGATGTGACAATAACATCCCTATATGGCTGCCAAACGCCTACAAGACACCCACAGGCGTTGGCAGCTTCTTTGGTTGAAATCTTCTGTTGCACAACCACATGGAGAAATAAAGGCTTTATGTTCTGCTGGTTAAGTGAATCACTGCCTTGCCTAAAGAATCAGCCTTTTCTTTCATTACAGTAGCTTCGATTCAATGCCGTCACACCTTTTTATGCCCTCCTTCAATGGTTAAATCACTGCACGTAAAAACAAAGGCAACATGTCTGAGGAGCGCTCAGGTGTTTTGCTGCTGAATAGCAGAATAGACGATTCAAGGGCAACCTGCAGAACGGATTGTAAGTTGGTTACAATCACACGTTATATAATTAAATTCTTCTATTTACTTTAAAACTCAAGGCTGCTGTATCTGAAGCTTCCCACTCATGCATCGACTGAACATAAACATGCACACTTATTAAAACCGACAATCCAAACCACATGCATATTTCAAATCTCCTATCCAGATAATATCATGGGATGTTTTAATCCTATTGTCCTACAAGATTTACATAGATGTTATCATTTGATGCAGCCGAGTGGAAACAACAAGAAGGGACGGGGGTTACTGAGAACACGAAACCAAGCATTCAACAGCCGTGTTTATCAACTCAGCTTTTCTATTATTTAGATTATTCTGCTTGGGATCCCTGGTGTAATTAGCCGGGTAACAAATCCACCTCTTTCCACAGTCTGTCTGTGAATTGATTCTGTTATATTCGGCTGTCAAAGGCTGCTAGAAGAGAAAGAAACGTGCAGAATGTGGCAAAGTTTAAGTTTCATTTTTAACACTAAATATATGCTCGCTCGGTTCGGGGGACACATGAATCAAACGGCGTAGGTTTGCATGTTGGAGTGAAGTCATTAGTTAATTCCAATGTGTTCCCCCAGAGGCAACGTCTCCAAGATGATTGATTCAGGCATGCTAGCATTTGATTGGCTGAGAGGGCGGAGGCTATTTGGAGGCTCACATAACATAGAAATATCGCTCACTAGCAGACGCGGAGGAGGCGAGAGCAAAGAGTGTGTCACACACATATAGGCAAAATATAGTGTTTCAGATGACTCCCTTCCCTCTGAGCTGCACAGTACACATCCACAACGACATCTTTAGCGCTTAGAAGTGATCAGTCGACAAAAAAAGAGATGTCAGGAGTTTGTGCACCATAGATCATCATTAATGCATAATACACCAATTAACTAACCAGTCTTACATCATTAGACTGTTAATACCAATGCATCACTTGGTAAATTGGATGCAAAATGCTTGAATTAAAGGTTTGCATCCGCAGCGAGCACAGGAAAATCAAAGTGGAGAGTTAGCTAGCATCAGGAAGACCTGCAAGGAAGGAGCCTCAAGAGACAGATGGTGAATTGACAAGACATCTCCTCCCATCGAACTTCCTACATGCTCTCAGTTCACTCCTGGATGTTTCATCATTAAAATAAAAAGTGCAGAGAAGGAGTTATTATGCCTCAGTGTTAGGAACCACTTGTCTAATCCTTGACAAATCTTGCTAAGATTTCATCTGGGTTGTTGACCACTTTGATTCAGACTGAAATAATGCAACAATGACTGAATGGATTGCCATTTCCCTCTAGCTCGAGTAACATAAAACACAAACTAGTGCATTCCCCTCTCAGGATGAACTATAATCACTCGGGCCTTGCAGGAATCCGGCATTAAACCTCCCGAGCGTCTGTGAATGTGTGTGTTAACCTTTGAGACTACATATTGATGCGAATGTGGTCCTTTCTCCTCTAAAACCCATTAGGAGCCATTTAGCTCGGCTGTGAACTCACATACAACCTTATTTCCATCATGCCGAGTGAAAATGACGATCGGGAGTCGCTCATGGGACGTGCGACCTTTATTGAGAAATGACTCCATCGTTTCTAATTTCATAACGCGTCTGTGGGATTGACGTAGCCGGAGCGGTTAGGTAGATAATATGCAGCTGTCTGTAATTACAGATAAAAGAACATTAAGTTCGACAGATACATGTAAGCTTCTTGATGAGGGTGCCCATTTCAATTAGGGAGCATTAAATGAAACAAAAAACCTTATGGGAGTTTCTCACTGCCAGACCCAAGGAGAATTAATACACTGCATAGGGCCATTTACCAGGGAGTAATTACTCCCTAATTATCCATTAGTTATTCGATTACCCTTTTATCAGCTAGTCATGGTCAAAAGGCAGGAATAGCGGATAAGTCATCACCTTGGTTGGTAACAGATGTAATTAACATGCCGTAGCAGCCTCAGAGGGAGACGACGAGCGAGTGCATTCAGGCAAAGTGAAGGTATTCTGGCCCATTTTCCCTGTTTGATCAAAAGGAACGATAATTCACTTTTCCTAAATTATTCTAAGGGTGGTTTTGCTGCAAATAATGGCAGAAAAAAAACGACGGATGTAGATTAATATTCCTGCCCACTTCTTACCCAGTTGGTTTGCAGATTCAGCTGCAGCAGACCTGGAGCCCGGTGAGAGTTCACTCCGGCTGCTGCGGTCAGTGTGAATAAAAAAAAGCAAAAGGGTGTCTGAATGTTCATTGTTGGGAAACTGAATGGCCGCGTGATTGAGGCTCGATAAGAAATCAGAAAAATATTCTCGGAGAGCGATGGGTGATTAGGTGCATATTGTTGCTGAGTGAAACCACCATTAACAGACCAGCCAAGAACCATGAATACTCCATGCCAAACTGCTTCTACCATTTATTACACATAATTACATTCTTAAATAAAAACGATTCACCGAACAGTTCCTTGCATAGAGATATTACAATACCAATTTAAAAAAGAATTATGAAACAAACCGGTAACAAAAATAAATCTTTCTCATTTTTCCATAATAAAGAACATTATCGTACCCATACATCATAATATACAAATGATAAATTTGAAACACTTTGTACAGCGGAAAGAAAAGGAGAAAGACAACAGAGGAAAAAAAGGTGGAGTAGGGGGTTAAGGGAGGGAGGGGAAGAGAGGAGGAGAAGGAGGAGGAGGTGGTGCTCTTGGAGGATGGGTGAGGGCGAGGGGGTCGGACAGAGGAGTTGAAAAGGACCATATCTGAGAAAATGGAAGAGAGGGAAGGGGAAGCGATGAGGGAATGCTGGTAGAAAAAGGGGGTGCGTTTGATTTGAAATTCAGACCCGGTGGAAACAGAGGTGGTGTCACACATAGTAATGCATGCCCCCCCCCACCACCACCTCCCTATCCCACCTCTGCACACACATACACCATCGACCGAGAGCAAGAGCTGCAGTTTGGATCTCTGACTCTCACAAGGTGGCATGAAAAACGGATGGATGTACTTGTGCACGCGTGTGTATGAATTTGCATGTATGAATCAGTGCATGCATGTACAGTAATCTGTGTGAGTAATGTCGGCACCGTGTCATGAGTCCATGTGACGTGTATGCATGAGCGTGTGCTAAAAAAACAGCTACTATACAGACTTTTGTGTGGTAAGTGTTTCATCACCCGGGGTGGGGGGAGGAGGAGGAGGAGAGGGGGTGGGGGTTTGGTTCGTCGCGTGTGACGTGTGGCGGTTGTGTGTAAAGCGGGACAGAAAAAACATCAGATATGCAAGTGATTCTTTTCCAAAAAATTCAGAGTGCAAATACAAACAGACGAAGAAACACACAGGCACAGCAGAATTGACAATCATTCATTAAGATGACACAAAACTGAACCGCAACCTCGGCGACGACATGAAACAACCTTTCCAGAAAAAGCACATTCACATTTTGGAAAAAACCCCCACCTCTATTTTTTTCGTCAGCGCCCCGGTGGACACACATACACACACAGAACTATTTTGTTAAATGTCAACAAGAGTCGGACCGAATTTTGAGGCGGGGCCTGCGCGTCGGGGATGTTTTGGTGGTCTCGGCTCCTTGGAATCCTCAACTGTCTACTATTGGTGCTTGACTATGGGAGAAATAACCTAAGAACAACACTGCGGGGGCCGCACATTCCCACACATTCACAACAGGTTCAGCTCAACGGGAGAAGGTCTCTCCGTTGAAATACTGAAACACACAAGTAGAGCTGCCATTGGTGATACAATTCTAACCCGTGGGTTAAACTGCTAGTCTTCATTTGAGAGCAGGGAAAACACAAACCTGCTAACCTGCTCTGACCTCCTCCCCCCACCCCAACTGGATTACTTTAGATCTATGAATCAAATCTGAGAGTGTTTTGAAAGGGATAGTTGAACATTTTGGCAAATTGGCCCATTGCCATAATCCCTACAGGTATAGTTTTAGCAGTAGGTTTTTTACCTTTAATTGTCAGTGCAAGCTACGGTGGAGCAGAGCGGCGAGCGGCTCAGAGCTACGCTACGAAGGCTCATGGGATTTCTTGGTTTCCCTCATCAAACTCATCAAATACACAATCCAACAACAAGTTTGATGAGCCTCCGTATAGTGTAGATCCGAGCAGCTCACGGCTCTGCTCTGCCGTTCTAAAAATAGCTTGCACCAACAATTACAGGTAAGGAACCTACTCCTAAAACTATAGGGATTATGGCAATGGGCCAATTTGCCAAAATGTTCAACTATCCCTTTAATGACAGGTAGCACTGATAGTGGATGGATGATCGGCAGTTTAAAAAAAACATGTATCAGTTTATCTCCATTTGGGTCACTCCCTCCCCTCTTTGCATGTAGAAGCCTGAAGCCTCGCTGTTTTTTTGTTCTTGCACATTAAGAGAAAAATTGTTTGCTATTTATACGAAGCAGGAGTTGATTCAGTGCCTACTTGCAGAGCTGCAGACAGATCATGTCTGGATATGACTGAGCTGGTCTGCATTCGTACTCCAAATTGAAATGCGCCTCTGGTGTACAGAGTGAAATCAATTTTGTGTATCCCCTGCCAACAAGCAGATTGCTGTGTGCTTGGCTCTGCTCCTGCCCTGTAAAATGAAGAATAAATAACAATAATAATAATAATAAAAAAACAAAAAACACACCTTGACGAAGCTGTTCCCAATCAAGTTCATCACTATCTTTGATAATCTGCTTTTTTTTTGTCCAAGCTGCCTTTTTGATTCTTGTGCGCTTGAGCTGAGCCGGGGAAAAAATGTTTTCATTAGTGACACTTTCAGTGTAATGCGGCAAAAAGCTGGATTTGCTTTGTTCTGTCTGTCAAAGAGTCTGGAAACCAGGAGAGATGGTGATTCTAGTTTTTTTGTGGGAGTGCATATATATGTTGCTTTGTGTGCATGTGGGTTTCACCCCGCTGCAGTTTCAAGAGCTAATGGGGCAGTTATCATTGCTGACAGGGCAGATCTGCATCCCCATCCCTAACCTACTACAGTGAGAGCTGCACTCATGACCTCCTGCTGCTCCGCTACGACCAGTAAAATGTCTAAAGCTACCACCCGTGGCTAGCTAGTTACTCTAAGTCCGACCAGTCATTTGTAATGTGAAAAAGAGAAACTATGAAGACAAATGGGGGTTCTGGTACGATGTCACCACCCACACTCAAGTGTTTTCACAGGCCCAGCAACATGTACAGATACATTCACGTTGATCCGCTCTGAGAAGAGCCACTCAATTGATTGATTTTGTGTCGTGTCGTGTCTTCCTGCGAGTCTCTCCGTGTCCAGACCGACATGTAGGATCAGGGAAGTCCGCGGGAATGTTCTCAGATATGCATAGGGCCAGATTGGAGCCGCTTCTTTTCTCTGAATTGAGTCTTGGAGCTGCTAAAATTTTTCAAGTTCTGCATGGGTGGTGCGAACAGGACAAACCCAGCGTCTGGTGAGGTGCCAATCACTCTCAAAGGCCAAAGAGATCATTTCAGGCATCTACAGTCGACATGTTTGTGTGTGTTTTTTTTTTTTGGCTGCATCCATTTCCAATGTGTTCCTCAATTGTTTTTGTTGAACAAATAGGAGAATCTTCTCTTAGAAACAATATAGCCTTTACATACATAGTGATCTTCAGTGTGCTATCCCAGTCAGCTAACTGCTTTCAACTTGTGCATTTGGCTGTCCACGCCCCCCCGACAAAAACTGTCTCCCAGTTCAAGATGGTGGGGCATTTTTATTTTAATTTTTTTTTTTACAAAAAGTTTGCAAAAAGTCAATTGTGCAACAGTTTTCTGACAATAACTCGTGAGAGCCAGGATCCCGGAGAGAGGAAAAAAAAAACATCCTCAGGAGCCGTCGGGCATCACTCCAGACGCCCGGGCTTCGGCTGACATCCTGGGAGATGAACAGTCTTCCCCAGAGTAGATTAGTTAGCCTCATCCCGTGGTAGCTCTCAATGGATGGATGTTCATAAAGCAAGCCGGCCCCCTGCATGACCTCAATCAGTCTTCACAGCACATCAGTGCAACACGCTCCCGTTCTTCAAGTCTTCGGGAAATCCAATCTAATGCTCCGTTCAAACAAGTGCTCCGCTGCCATCGAACCGGAAGGATTTATAAATGGGTCCAGTTGGCAGAAGTGACAGAGGTCAAATTATTGTCTGTCCTATATGTAAGATAATAAACCCTTTGGCGGATTGTAAAAGGCTGAGCCAGCGCCGGCTTTTCCTGCGTTACCGCGTTCCACGAGGACGAGCTCTTGAATATACAAACAGCAGTTCTGCAGTCAGTGCACGGCGACGATCCAGTCAAGTTTGGCGTTGCGAGGGCTGGCGTGGTTTTGTTTTGATTTTTTTATTGTTATTTTTTCCATATTTTTGGAAGCGTTTCAGACCGCAAGGGGCGACTGAAACGAAAAGAGCTGCCAACCGCAGGCACGTGGTCCGCCGGTCACCTCGTGGCGTCCACCTCCGAGACGCATACGAAGGGTGGGACGGAGCGTCTGCGAGGTGAGGAACGTGTCATAGTGGAATCATGGACCAACTGCTCGAGCACAGATGAACGGAGCCACTTGGGATGAGTGTGTGTGCTGTGTGTCTGCGGTCAGCGGCCAAACCCGGCGTCTTGAGTCCGTCTCTCCCTCTCTGTCTGTCTCTCTCTCACATCCTAGGTGTTATTTCTCCATTTTGTCTCCGCCCTCCACCCTCCATCCTCTTCCCCCTTCTCTTCCACTCCCGCTGACCTCTCTCCGCTTCCTCAGATGTGCCTCTTCATGTGTAGCGCCAAGTGATCCGACCGCGAGAAACACCTGCAACCAAAGAGAGAACAGAGAACAGCTTGTTAGCTTGTTTCCAGTGCAGGGGGAAGGAGGGGGGGGAAAGAAGTTTGTTTTGTCGATGGCACTAAATGTTGCTGTTAGCTAGTGAGTGCTGAGCCACTAATGCACACGCAATTAGTATATGTGTAACTAATTCATAATCAGCATTTTCAGCAGCACTCCTAATGACTTCAGCTGTGCCACGAATAACTAGAGGGCCCGCAGATGGATCTGTGGAGAAGAAAGAAAGAAAGAAAGAAAGAAAGAAAGAAAGAAAGAAAGAAAGAAAGAAAGAAAGAAAGAAAGAAAGAAAGAAAGAAAGAAAGAAAGAAAGAAAGAAAGAAAGAAAGAAAGAAAGAAAGAAAGAAAGAAAGACCAAACATGTGCTGTAAAACGATAGCTACATTAGATGAATCAAAGCCTCTCGTCTGAAATCCGACTTGCACAATTGCTTGGGCGTAACCACACGGTGAATTAAATTGCTCTGGCCTTTCTTTCTTTCCCCCCCTTTTTTTAAATGTTTGATTATTTCAACCTGATTAACACAAATTGACATGATGCATGCTTTCAGCTGCTCATTTTGTTTATGCCGGTGCGTGCATACATACAGATGCAGCCATTACATGAGAGGGACGTTTTCATCACCACTTAAATCGGCGGTGTTTGCCGCTGCGCGCCCGCTGAACTAATATTACCGCTCTGTTCCCCAGAGTGCTTCGCAAATTGTTGCTTTTCTTTTAGGTAATTGGAAGCCGCGTGTTCGAGTGATTAGTGTGTTAAGAAATATTTGAGATGGAGGCTTGTTTTAGAATTTCCTAATGTGGTTCAATCTAATAATGTTTAGGAGGAGGAAAAAAAGAAACACAGAGAGAAACACGACTCTTCAGTTTCTGTGTTTACTGACAGAGCTCGGAGCTGAAAAGAAGGTGAGTTTTTTTGTAAAAACGCAGGAAAAGTCTAGTTGTTGACAGAAAAAAAAAGACACATCTCTTATACAAGTAATTATTCATCCAACTATGATGCTTCCCTTGACTGAAAAGTGCTCATTTCTTGACAGCGGTGGTTTCAGATTGGCTCTTTCCACTGAGACAGAGACAACAGTGGAAGATGTCTGGATGAATCAGTGTTTGGCCAAGAGGGGGAGTTACACTGTGATGAGCCAACAATCATCTGTCTCACTGTCACACCTGCATCTGCGCGTGCGTGTGCGTGCGTGTGCGTGCGTGTAACACATGTGGTTCGTCGACGACTGTGCGGCGCAGAGCAGCGGTTTGTGTGTCTGTGTGTATGCGTTCTGTAAGACAGATGGTAAAGTATGAGTCACGACTCGGGGGCACGACACCAGCTGGCACACCGTGGGTCTGTCTCCTCCTCCTCCCCCCTCCTCCCTCACCCATCTTCAATCTTCCACCCCGTCTTCTCTGTCTCCCCTGTTTCCCCTCTTCCTTCATCTCAGCAGGGTGCGTGTGTGTGTATGTGTGTGTGTGTGTGTCTTGGGCTGGAGGGGTTGGGGCGCCTTGTGACACATGACAAGAGGTGGGCCCGAATTAGGGGATGTGCCTGCAGGGGGGGAGGGGGGGGGATACTGTATTTACAGTCTGTCCAGCTGAGTCCTGATTAAGTTGACACTGCCTGCCCCTCTGCTCCCTCACACACACACACACAACGCACACACGCACCGATGACCAAGACACACACTCTTACATACACATTAAGGCAAAGCACCCCAGGTGAAGAGGGACTTCTTTTTGTCCTCTCATAATGAACCTATACATGATTCAGGAGGTGACATCTTCTCTATTGTGTCCTGCTCTCATGCTGCAGTTACTCAGTATATTGCATAAAACATATTTAAACAGTGACATCTTTATAAATGTTCTGCTTCATGTTCTATGTCATTTACATTCATTCATAAACCGGTCATAATTAACAGTGACACAGGTATATTTAAAATTTAAGAGAAAATACTGAGATGATGAGGGAAAAAGTACATAATAGTGAATAATATCTTAAATTTATATAAAATATAAACTCAACTTTTTGTATGTTTAAAAATACACAAATAAAAAAGATATGCAGGATGTATATTCAAGTTTTAAGTGGTTTGTGAATATGGCCACAGGAATATAAATATGAAATCTATAAATATTTGATAAAACTATAGATTTGCAGTCTAATATATTATGACCTTTTCACCTACATTTTCACCTGGGGTCTTTTGCCTTAAACACTGTGGAAGACAATATTGCTCAGAGATCCCAGAGGTGTCAGCGAGGGACGGACGGATCACAGACAGAGGGGGTGTAATTAAAATAGAAGAAAAGATTTGAGTGTCTGGAGTCGAGGCTGGATGCCGGGCCGCTGAATTCTTGATGAGTTCGTCGGCGGAGCCACGTTTTAAAAGGAGGCCCGGCAAATTAACATTTTGCTGCGCTACATAATTAAACAGAAGCCGAGGCGACTAATTAAGAAGCGGAGAGTCAAGTCTTCAAAGTGACACGGGCGCCCACCTCGGCACCTCGGACTGAGATTCAGATGCAGTCGGCGGGACGGAGCTGGTGAAGCCTCGGCCCTGTTTGCATTCTGAGGAGGATTTTTCAAACTGCTCCGCTGGTCAGTTTGTGCTCGCTCAAGGACACTCGGTGCTCAGGTCACAGGGATCAGAGCAGGAATCATCCGCTTTACAGGATAGTCTCTGCAATCACCAGGTCAGCCTGAGGCTTTATTTACTGTACACACCTGGATTTTGGGCCATCATATACAGTATTTTCTAAAAAGGGGTTTACCAATCATCGAGAGTAAAAAAATCAAAGTTTGTTGTGTTGGATGCATAAAAGCTGCACATGAAGCACTCTTTAACTTATAAACTCCTAAAAAAACTTTTGAGTTCAAATTAAAATTCCTACCCAGTGACATTTGGTGGTGCTAATGAGTTCTGAAACCATTTTACACCTCTAGCCATGTGTGAAAACAGCCTCCAAATCAGGGCCGCGGATCACCATGTGAGAGGATTCACTATTAATATGCTGCACACAGGAGCCCGATGTGGGTGAAGAGCAGAATGAGTTTGGATTCCCAGTGAAAGACTGAGCAGGTTGGGTCTTGTGTGTGTTGCAAAGGGGGGAGCACATTAGTAATCCTGCCAGCACACTTCCAAACTGGGTCAGTACCAAACACATTTGGGTGGGTTAGCAGCATCTTGTGGAAGTTCTTCACGAAAACCAAACTGTGTACAAAAAACACAAAGGTGGGGAAACGCAGCCCGCTGTGCAAGTGGAAGTGCTTCAAATAAGCTTTGGAAAATGGAGGAAAAGAAACATATAAGGCAGAGGAAAGGAGGGAGAGTTGTGTTTTGACAGACCTGTCACAGTGGTTGCACTTAAAAGGCTTGGCGCCGGTGTGTTTGCGGTAGTGCCTCGTCAGCTCGTCGCTCCGGGCGAATCGCCACTCGCAGCCCTCCCACGAGCACTTGTACGGTTTCTCACCTGGGGAATGAAAGCAATGACAACAGGGAAGAAAAAAAACAAAACATGCATGAGCACCTGTTTCATCGCCCATCGACCAATCACACGCCTGTTTGTCTTCTGCGACAAAAAACCTCTGTGGCACTTGGTGTGAAATCATGAATACAAATACTCTGCGCTTTTGAGTTGATGTTGCAAAATTTAAGGGGTTTTTATTTAAAGGGTTTGGATCGTGCATTTTTTTTTTTTGATTTTGCAGTGAAGAAAGAGAGAGAGGCAGCAAAGCAATGTTTAACTCTGGGATGGCGAAGCTCCCACTGGTCTCCAATCTTGCTGAACATGCAGAAGAGGAGTGAAGGGGAGAGAGGGGAACGAAGTGGAGTAGGAGAGAAGTGCTGCAGAAGTGGATTAAGGCAGAGGAGGCTGCAGAGATGCCGGCAGGGGAAGGGGGTGGAGGGTGGCTGGTGGATGGTTGGGGGGGTGGGGGGGTAGGGGTAGTGATAATTAGGCCAGTCACACGGCATAATGGCAAGGAAGCCACAATCTGCCAGCTGTGTCCAGCTCCCGTACATGTCACCTGCATCACTCACATCCCATCTGGAGCGCTGGCTCGCTGCTTTGAATGCGAGACACACTGACACACTGACCAGCTCTGCTTGAGTGGCTCTGGCACAAAAAGTGGCTTAATTTGTTGAATGTGATTATCAAAAAAAAAAGAACACAATCAGTGGCTCAACAGCTTTGTGAGGGATGGCGGAGACTGCGGAGAGCGCTTGGATGAAGGCAGGAGTGGGTTTGGCGCCATTAGCTGCATCAGCTGTTGAAGAAATCTGTCAATTGTGTGGAGATTTGTGTGCAAAGGTAAAAAAGAAAAAAATCAATAGCGTCACAATGTTTCTCTGTTCCAATTAAAGGTACAGTAATGTGTTTATAGAGTGTTAAACGCCACCACCGCTAACGTGAACCACGATTTAATGGAAAACTTTCATGGCTATTTCACGGCGAGCCGGGGCAAATGAGAAAACAGCACAATCTCTTGACATATGACCCGTTGTCTATGTCGAATGCACTCGGCTGGGTCCGCCATGTTGGCGGGGAACTCCATTAGCGGGAATCATGTAAGGTTCGGCGGTGAGAAACAGAGGTGCATTAGGTTACAGCTGTGATGAGGCGATAAATGGACAAGTGAGAAAAGAATGAGGTCCACTCAGCAGCCAGGAAACAGCAAAAAGTAGAAAACATGAACTGCTGACACTTGTTTGCCCTTTGGATGTTTTAGCACCACGTTATTTTAATTCATCTATTTCAGATTAAATAATTTTTAAGGCAAGTAAACCCTAATGGTGCAATTTATGTCTCTTTAGTTTAAATTATCCAGGTCCTCATCTAAAACCGACCATGCATGTCCCCATTGTGGACCTGTATCCCTTCATCCTGCCTCACTTCCCAGAAACACTCAGAACAGCAGGTCTGGGCCATCCGGCTCTGGCCAATGAGATTCCCGGGAGGCAGGGATGCCTGATTGTGTTGCCTAGCAACGGCAGCAGGGAGGTGGGGGTGTATATGTGTGTGTGTGTGAGAGAGAGAGAAGGAGGGGTGGTGGGGTGGGGGGTGCAGTGAAACATGAGGAGGCAGTAGTCAGTGCAGCCGGCTGGATCTGGCAACGGCACGCCGCCATGCCACCGGCCAATTACCGAGCACGCTGGTAGAGCACGGAGGCAGTTGCCTAGCGACGGTAACTGTAGAGCTGTACTGGGCAAGAGGTGGGAGGGAGGAGGGAGATGGTGGTGGTGGTAGTAGTGGTGGGGGTGGGGGAGGGGGGGGAGTGGGGCACTAAGAGACCAGAGCCTGCAGCTGTACAGAACCACTCAGCTACCGACTCCTCCAACGATATGCTGCCCTCCGTCTCCTAGCAACAGGACCCCCCCCCTCCCGCGGCCCCATCCCCCTAGCCCACCCCCCCCTCTTCCTCCGCTTTCCTCTCCTTCTGACAGGTACACACTCTCCTTCTTGAACGTAAACACACTCACACACACTGAAGTGGAACTTTGCTACATACAATACGACTGATGGGCATCTTAAAATGACAATCAGTCACCTAATCCACTGGATTAGCCCAAACCCAGCAGCATAATCTGATTATGCTCTGTTACTTTTGGATTACTTTGCCTGTAAAACATATAATGTAGATTATGAAGCTAAGTGGATTATTTGCTGTGATTTAAAGAATCAGGGTTTTTGGACAGCGCTGCTTTATTTACTCTGCATTATTTAAAACGATTCCCATTAGCTGACGCTATTCACTCACAGCAGGGAAAAACGACGAGGCGCCATCAGAATGCTTTTCCCTCTGAAAATGTGTTTTTTTTTAGGGGAGCAATAATCAAATAAGCAATCACATATTCCTCATCTATAATCTGATAACTGGGTGTTTCCTGAATCATAGTAATCCCATTATGTGTAATCTGTTACTTCCGAATGCTCTCATCCACACACGCGAACACGCTCATGCACGCGCCTGCTCCAGCCTCTCAGGTGCCAGTGTTGAAGTTAATTGCATTCCCTCCATTAGTTGGAGCTGAGGCTGGGCATCCGGGGTCTCAGAGGTCATTAGAGAGGCTCTTGGAGAACGTTTTATAGGCTACTGCCTGCAACTTGCACTGTGATGAGCGAGAGGGAGGAGGACGAGAGGAAAAACAGGTTATGAGAGGAAGATGATAGATGAGAGGACTGATGGAGGAATAAAGTATGTTAGAGAGAGGAAAAGGCTGAAAGATGAATGTCTTTATACATCCGAAGAGGAAATTTCAAAATTGCAGGTATTTCCTTCATAATTCACACCACAGGCTACTTATCTTTGATTCATCGATGCCATGCACCTTTTTCAAGCTGTTTACTTATACAGTTAATAAATGCTCTTATGTTCTTATGTTCCTTCTTTTATTGTGAAGCACTTTGAGCAGCAATAATTGTATGAAATGTGTTATCCAAATAGTTTATCTAAATTAAAGGGATAGTTCAACATTTTGACAAACTGGCCCATTGCCATAATCCCTAGTCATAGGAGTAAATTCATTCACCTTTAATTGTCGGTGCAAGCTATTTTTAGAAGTTGCGAGCTGCCCAGAGCTACGCTACAGAGGCTCATGTACTGTAGTTTCTTGGTTTCTCTCATCAAATACACAATCCAACAACTCCAAAACGCTCTGGTGGACAAATTGTGACCTGCACATTCAGCTTTTCAGCAAGCAGTATCTGCATTTGCCATGAAAACAACTGTGTCCCGTAGAATTCTGTTATTACCTCATAGCGTGGTGAATGTGCAGGTCACAACTTGTCCGCCAGAGCATTTTGGAGTTGATGGATTATGTATTTGATGAGTTTGATGAGGGAAACAAAGAAATCCCATGAGCCTCTGTAGCGTAGCTCTGAGCAGCTCACGGCTCTGCTCCGCCGTTCTAAAAACAGCTTGCACCGACAATTAAAGGTAACAACGCTACTCCTAAAACTATAGGGATTATGGAGATGGGCCAATTTGCCAAAATGTTGAACTATCCCTTTAAGCAATAACATACAATCCTATTCCACACATGTCACTGTCGAACGTCTTGTTCCCGAAACCATGGGTGTTAATCTGCTGCTGAAACAGCCTCCACTCCTGGCTGCAGGGATTTGCTCCCCATTCAGCGACAAGAGCATTAGTGAGGTCCAACACTGATGCTGGGTGATAACACACTGACCTGCAGTTGGTGTTTCAGTTTAATCCAAAGGTGCAGGACAGGGCTGAGGGGGGCCGAAAAAGGCCTTTTCCTAGTTAGAGCTTTATGCGATATTATTTCCTTCAACTGGAACTAAGGGGCCATAGGAAGGTCAGTGGTAATATGCAAAAGGAGTGTGCAGTGCACATACATTTGGTCTTGTAGTAAAGATCTGTGATTAAGGTGGTAAGAAGATCACTGCACCTCCTTCTTCTTCTATCAAAAACTGCACAATGTTGGTCGACTAAAACGACTGTTAGACATTTTACTCAAACTGTTCAGCCCTCAGAGAGAGAGTCAAAAGAGCAGCTGATAAAACGAGAGCAGAGAGACATACATTCCCGTGCACAGACACATTACGAAAACACTGATATACTGAGAGAGACGGAGGGAGAGAGAGGGCAGACTAGCTCAACAGTCCTCGTGTTTTACCCGTTCCCTCACCCTGCCCAAAATCTAATTGTACCATTCCTTATCTGCCATAAGCCTATTCACAAAAAGCTCTACAGGGCACTGTCATTTCAACTCAGCCCGTCTAATTCCAGATTAAATCGTAGCCTTTTCTCCGTCGGTAATTTATGGAAATAACAACTAAGAAAAAGAGGATTTGAGTAATGACATCTTTAAACTTGTCAGGATAATGGCTCAGTGAATGGGGGAGCCTGTGGCACTGCTGTCTTTTTGCTGAAGAGGGTTGCTCGACTGTACCTCCCCCCATTTCTGCTGCTTCCGTCTTCATCTACTCTTTGTTTCACTCCACGTCACTCTCTCCTCTTCCTCCGGCTTTTGTGTTTTCTTTTGTCATCTGATGTCGACATTTCCCCCTTTTGTGATTCTACCTACTCAGTCTGAATAACAAGACAGATGTTCTTTTGGTGGATGCTTTAATCCAAAGCACCTTAAGTGACAATGATGAGCTCAAGGAGGGAGGCTTCCTCATGGAAATGAGCCCATTATGCTGCTATATGTTACATTATATGTCATCAAATCATTATCTTATCCATTTTAAAACGCCGCTGGATGCATCTTTACCTGACGACTACTGCAATATAATCCTCAAGCAATTAGTCAAATATTTCAATGAGTCAAGGAAAATGCAGGTGCAGTGACGCAGCATCTTCTTCTAACATTTGACAAAATGAGGATTAATTGATCTGCTTTGAGCTGAACGCTAAGAGCCTGGAGCGATGGGGCTGTCATTATCTGTGCAGGTATTTGGTTACAAAACAAAGCACAGAGTCAGTGAGACTCACTTCGCATGAATTTCTGTGTCAAATCAGGTCTGATCGCCACATGGGATGTTTAAAATGATACGTCTGTTTTAGTTTTCCTTTTGAATCCCCTGCTTGTATCATGAGTGGACTCCATCGGTGGCGCTGGTCTCCCCGAGCTCACCCTGCCGGCGTGGCGTTTAATCACAGGGGCTGCAGACACGCCACACTGGGCAAATCAATGATCGCGTGTCTGTGCCCTTTGTTCCAGTCAGGCTGACGCCTAAACCTGTGGTGTGCACCACTGAGGGTGTGATCACACATACAGCGAGTCATCATCATCCTCAACATGCAGACATTGACAAGTTGACTTTCTTCAAATTCACACCCCTGACACCCCCACATCCCAAAAATACAAGTGAGCCGGAGCGAGTGAGCAGGTCACATTCTGGCATCTTTGTCGGACGTCTTCGGTGATCTGTCAAACAAATGGTGTCGGGGGTTTAGATGGAGGAGGGAGGGGGGCAAAGAAATCTAATTTCAGTCGCTGTAACTTCATTTAGCATGATGGACGCGCTTTGCTGTAGCTCATGTAAAGAAAGAGCGATATATTAGCATCAGTCCAGGTGGCAGGGCCACCACACATTTAATTTGTTATTCTAGGCCTTCCATGAATGAGCCATGGCAACTGATCAGGTGTCAATATTTATCTCATTCTACCCCTGAATGCCTCTTTCAGAGAGAGGGAGGGGGAGGAGATCAGCATTTTCCAACACTATCGAAAACACCTTATCTTAGCCTTTCTAACCAAAACCAAAAGACTTAAAATAAACACACCCAACTTGTTTGAACACGACCTCTACCTCAGCCAATTAATCATGACAAACACAGACATTTGTCCCCTTTTCTTCTCTTTTGGAATATGTTTTCCTCATGATAATAATGCACTGATATATTTGAAACACATTTCTGTTGTCTTTAAATGATCTTTTTATTGCTGCTGTCTCCAGACCTGAGATTGAGAAGCACTGACCTAGACTTATAGAACGCACAGAGGACGACAGGGCCTGAAATAAACCGGGGAAATGGTGGCCTATCCAGGTCAATCCATCCATCACTGTGCAGTTACTCAGACGGAGGACAGCTCCCCGACAGGGGTCTGAGTGGTTTGGGATTGAGATGGAAGAGCAGGAGAGTTATAGCTCCTGAACCCCTCCCCCCCCCTTTCCTTCTTGAGAAGAACCTTGACAAGGAGGACCTGTCCTGGTTTGGCACAGAGAAGTACTTAGAGAGAGGGGGATAAGAGAGGTGGAGGGTTTTTTTCCTTAAATCATCACATTTTTATCTGACATGGTGGTATTTCCATATGGCACAGAGGGGACCAGGTTTTAAGTCTGTTCCGTGATTACAGACTAGAGCTGTTTCTCTTAACATTTCTTATCACTGTCTCTGCATTTTGTTCTTGTTCCAAGAATGTGGAGCAGGTGGATTTTCCTCAATTATAAGTCAGGTTATCTAGGAATTCAGGAACCAAACTAGCTGAGTGGTTGGATGGATGGATGGATGGATGGATGGATGGATGGATGGATGGATGGATGGATGGATGGATGGATGGATGGATGGATGGATGGAGTGCTTACATTGACCATATAGAGAGATAAAGTGAAAATCAGTAGACTGGGGTCTACTAGGCAAACAGGCCACATTTTCCATCTCTCTTATCTCTGGTGTAGAAAAATGCTTACACTCTTTATTTCCCATCATACGCCAAAGGAATAACCCACAAGCAACCCCCATCGTATAGAGACTTGGAGAAAACCAGTGCTTTGAGAAAAAACATCAAACGCTAAAAAAACAGCCGGGGTGCCTCTGAAAGTCCAGCGAGTGGAAACAGTCTTCACACTGAGACTGATAAGAAGCTCTTTCAGTTTCTATGTGACACTCCGGCTCTGCCCTCTTCGCTGTGCAACAGCCATTTAGCTTCAGGAGTGAGTCGTTTTAACCTGTCACCAACAATGAGCGTCAATCAATTTCATTACCTGCAGGCGCAATAAGCAGCTACCTCTGGTGACAAAGGCGTCCTCGGAGCCGCCTGGCTGAAAGTCACTTAGGGCCACTTACTCACATTACACCTGGAAAGTGCAGGAATTAATCTGCTCGTATTTGCAAAGTATATTCAAATCACGTGACCTGGTGTCTTTACACGGTTTCTATCCGTACCCACATCTGCACAGCTTAATGTGTATTAATGTGAGCTGTGTGGGCAATTCCACACAATCAGTTCAAACCAGTCTTGAATGTAAATGACCATTGCACATTGAACTGTGCATTTTATTCCCAATGCTTTTCATGCGTTGGAATTAAAATGACACTCTGACTAATAGCTGGACAAATTTGTTGAGTGCTTCAGCATGGATCTCTCACCTGTGTGCGTCCTCTGGTGAGCCTTTAGGTGGGAGCTCTTGGTGTACACCTTCCTGCAGCCGTTGAACTGACAGCGGTGGATCCTCTTCTTGTTCTCCGGTAGCTCCCCGACGCCAATCACGCACGCCGCGCCCTCCTCTTCGTCCTTCACCCGGACGGGGAGGGCGTGCGCCGCCACCAGCCGGGCGGCGCTCAGCCCCACCTTCCTGGCCACCAGCTTGAGGGTGAGCGTCCCGTCGGCCGAGGCCGTCAGCGTCTGGTTGGGCTTGACGAGGTGGCGGCCGAGCTCCGGCGACGACGGCGGCGTCAGGGAGGTGACGGCGCTCAGCTGGGCCTGGTGGACTCCCTCCATGGCTTCTACGTTTTCCAGCCCCTGGCTTTTGGGTTTGAGGTCCCTTTTCGGCGTACCGGTGGCGGGGAGGTTCTTCCGCGTCGGGCAGAGGATCACCGGCGGCGGGCTCGGGGGCTCAGGGAGTCCTGGCAGGCCGGGCAGCAGGGCGTCCGTCAGCTCCTCCTCGCCGTCCTCCTTCAGGTAAGCCGGGGTTAGGAGACCGTCCAGGTCTTGGTCGAAGAGTTCGGACAGACGCTTGGGCTCCGTCTGCAGATAGCGCTCCAGTTCTAGGCAGGTCTGGAAGAGAGAAGACTCTATTTAGATTCAGCTCATGCAAGTTCACACAATTTTGGACAGCTGAACTGAAAATAGCCATCCTCACTCTCAAATCCCACTTGACCATTTCTACAGCCATCAGATCATCTGATATGCCTTCACACGCCGTGGAGAGGAAATCTGCATGATGCCATCCCCCCTTCTCTTGCCCAGACAGACAACTTAGCAGCTCTGCCAGCTGTCACATGTGCACATGCACAGATAGCCTCCAAGACAGCCTGGATTACCTGGCAGCTCCGGCAAGACGCCTGATTACACACTGATTGATTGCAACCGCTGTAGCGCGGAACGAAAGCGAGGCGAAGTGGATCGCGAGAGGAGAAGTCCTAAACTGCAGAGAAGTCCTATCAAACAGCATTTTTATAGAGCTTTGACAAGCCATGTGTGTACCGGCTTCTACTGAGCCAAGATAGGAAGATTTATTCAGCTGTAGTTATGGTCTGCTTCATCCCTATTACTCCAAACACCTCTCCCCGCGGAGGGCAAATAAAAGACTGCATCCCCGATTTGTGTGAACTGGCATCCTGAGGAGTCTATTACTTTGCAACAAGCTGGCAAAAGGTTTCTGAAAAGGGAGGGAAAGAGACACTCCATGTCCAAGGATGATGCTATTATGTTTGAACGGACGGCGCCAGTTTGATCCCAGGGATCGTTGTGTTTCGCTTGTAGCCACTAACCCGTTTTGACAGCCGAGATGGAGGCGAGCGGTTCCACTGGGCGCGTGATACTCGCCACTTCATTTGTGTGTAAATAGGCACTGACAGACAGAGTAGCTAGTTCCATTATCAGGAATAAGGTTGTGCAGACTGAACACATCAGAGACATTTACAATCTTACAACACACCCTCCTTCCCTTGTTTGCACCTTCTAAAAATAAAACCGCACTTTTTTTCTTTTTTCTTTTTTGGAGGGCGTCTGTTGCTAAGGGAGTGCGATTTCACCTCTAAGTCGTCGTTTTTCTTCCAGGAACAAAAAAAAAGGCTTTGGAGTTGATGTTTTTTTGACTGTTTACAGTATTTGCATACTGACATCGAATTAAAAAGCTTCTCCAGACCACATCTACAGTACGAAGAGAAGATAATGTGTTGTGCCTCCTCCCTCCACTGCACGCCTACATCATTTTTTTTCTTCCCCTCTCTGAAAAATAACTTCTTTCATGCACTGTCTGAGAGGTCTCTCTCTCTCTCTACTGTTTCCTTGATGGCTGCAGCCAGTGAATCGTGAATTAAATGAGAGGTTTTTTTTTTTCTTTTTTCCCTCCCTTTATTCTTTCATTCAGAGCTAAATTAAATATTGAAAGCGTCGAGAACATGATGAAGAGAATGGCATGCTGCCGCTCCGCGAGGTGCCGGAGAGAAATAAACATTTGCACCCCGTCCGGCCTTCGCAACCCTTCCTGTACACCACTCTCCTCCTCACTCATTTTATCCATTCTTTCTGCTTCACCTCGGATCGATTCCGCCAAAATCACCCCTTTTTTCCCCCTCGCCTTCTTCCCCTCCTTTTCTTCTCATTGTGGCCTCCTCCTCTCCCAAGGTGAGGACTAATTATCCACTAAAACCAACCAGTTGAAGGGGACTTTATTCAGCAAAACGCTGAGGACTGCACACCAAGGTGAGTGCGCGCGCGTGTGCGTAGAGATAGTTCAAGAGAGCGGAAAAGAGGATAGAAACGGATAAGTGTGGGTGAGGAGGAGGAGGAGGAGGAGGAGGGGGAGGAGAGTGATGGAGGGGCAAGGTGAAGGGGAGAGGAGCGAAGGAAGGTCTTGACTTCATTTTCTCGGTGGGGGGCGAATCCTTTTTGGAAGTGTGACATTTGGCGTAACAGGATCCTGTCAGCGGGCAAACCGCACACGCACAGAAGAGGGTTCATGCACACTAAATGTTAGGTTGCGACCCAGGGTGATGTGCTGGGAAGTGCTCAGGTGTCAGCTGTGACACAACAAGACGCAGAGAGCGAGCGTGTGCATTTACAGAATATGGGATGTTTGACAAAGTAAGACGGATGAAAGCGGATGCAGGTGAGGGAGGGGCGGCAGGTATGACAAGCTTATCATGCACTCTTCTTTCCTAACATCACTCCATCATCCCCCCCTCCCCTTGCTTCCTTCCTTCCTTCCTTCCCCCATCTTCCCCCAGGTGGTGACATTAACATTGTTAGAGAGAAGGTCATGCAGTTGATCAGCAGCTCCTGTGTGTGAATAGTGTGTGTACTGTATGTGGCTGCATGTAATTAGGCTGGTTTGGGCTAGTGTGTGTGTGTGAGCTGCATAATTATGCTACTCTGTGTGCAATTACGCAGCTCTCGCGCATGTGTGTGTGTGTGTGTGTTAGCGTGAAAGCCCACGCACATGCATAAACACATCTATTTGCTGCTCTCGTGGGCTTAAGTGAATGTGCAACTTGCATTTTGTGTTTGTGTAGGCAAGAAAATAAAGAGCCAAAAAACGTGGCACAATAGCCAAGATAAAGGAGCCGTAAGGAGCTTCAACTCTGTTTGGACAAACGCCGATTTGGATGTGGTGACTGGAACAGGCGCTGACAAAAAAAAAGGCAGGATTCATTTCCTAAAAGGCTTTTGGGATGATTCCCTCACACAAACCGGGATAAGCCGAGAGAATCCGGCGCCTGTCCCAGCGGCGGCGGCACCTCCACCTTCAAGCCCGAGAGAATCCGGGACTGTCTGTCCTCCGACCCAAGATTCAAGCATCTCTCCTGAGCGAGACAGTAAGTCATCGTCAGCTATAGGTGCAGGTGTGTCCTAGTAAAGCATGACAGAGTGACAGCGGGCCAAGAAGAACCCTGAAATCCCAGAAGCTAAATGGAATTCAGCCTGTGCTTCTCCTACCGTGACATATCACTGATAAAAAACAAAGCGCCTATCAAGATCAATCAAGAGGTGTTGAGTGTACGAAACCGATTTTGACCTTTTAGTCACTCTCAGGTTATATCAGGTGATGTCTCATCTAATGGATTGATCAGTGCAGCTGCACCAAATAAGGTCAAAGTTGAGGCTGAGGTCTTCCTGCAGCGCTGAGGGAGGAAATCCAAGCTACAGAACCACTGCAAAGTACGGGATTATTACCCCCTCTGTGAGATTAAAGGTTAGCGTGACCCTCCTGGCTGCACTGCATCATTTTTATTTACTGTCACTGAAAGGTGCAGACTAATTTCATCATCACATCATGTGGTGACATTCTTCCTTCGAACGTTTGATCTGTCATTATCCAGAGGCGAAAACTTCAGATGCTGGAAACCTAGAAAAAGCTGATATTTATCTTTGAATTAACTCGCTGAAATAATCAAGCAATTATTAAAGTAGTTGGCCAAACTGTTAATGGCTCTTTTCACTGGTTTTCAGCTCCCGGGCTCTGCAGCCTGTGTCCATTCTCATGCATAAATACACATCTTATCTTGTGCAGAATTACATAGGAGACGTATAGGAAAAGCTTCTGCTCATGAACACATAAATCCAGCCACAGGAAGGTGTTGTAGGGTCGGGGTCAGGGTCAGGTCACCGTTTCTCAGATGAGGTCAAATCACTTAAATCTCATCCTCTCCCTCTCCTCTCTGTCACCTCTACCCCAGTAGATGCACACATTAAAATAAAAGCCTATAAAAGGGACGAGAATCAGATGTAAATGCACTTGTTTTCCTATGAAACGAGCGGATGCACTCATAAACGCATACTCACACTGAATCATGCATGGTGAACACACCTCAGGTTGCTGAGGCTTAAAATACCACAGGTGTGAGAAATACTTGCTGATCACAAGACGCGCGCGCTCCTTCACAAAGTCAAACTGCGAACCCATTCACTCATCTCTTCTTCTTTTCATTCTCTGACTTTCAAGTCAAAGTCTCCATCTCTCCACTCTTTCTTTCTGCTCCTCACCCTCTCCCCTCCTCCTCTTCCACAAGGCCCTCGGCCTGGCAGCTGATCCTCTCTCTCCCCACGTCACCTCCCCTCACATTTGGCCTGCGCCGAGCCGCCTGCCATCACCATCAAAGCGCAGGCTGCCTCCCAACTGTTAGCACCCCACTACGTCGCTAATAAAAAGCCTGGGTTATAAATATGAACAGAGGAGCATGCATAATGCCCTAAAGGAAGGCCCAAAACACCGCTAAACAGATAAATGTAATGGGGTGGATATGGCTCATTAATTTTAGGATGATCGTGTTTAGTTTTTACAGATGCCGTGATAGAGACAAGGTGCTATGAATAATATTCAGCAGGGTTGAAAAGGGCAGGACTAGAAGGGGGGGCTGAGCTGGAGGGGGTGATGCAGCACTATTGTTAAATGCACCAAGGGTGGGGAGTTGGGGGGGGTGGGGTGCTGTCACATCTTTTCAAATATGACCCATGATTCCCCCCAGCAGCACCATCCTTGTTGAGCTGCGATGAGGACGTAGTTTTTTTTTTATTTAGAGTTGAGATTTCGGTCATTGATCTAAATTGTTTCTGATCTCAAATAAAAAGAAAACCAGTGTTGTTGTTTTGTGTAAAATCACAGTCAATGACTGTCGTCTTTTGCAAGTAATTAGTGGGATTCATTAAAATTTGATTTCATTCATTTTATTGCAAGTTAAAGGAGAAGTACGCTCTGTGCTCTGTAGCCTGTGGTCAATCAGTGGCTGGAAACAGATGGTTTTTTAGCTTAGCTTATCTTAGCTGAAGACTGGAAATGGAAGAGACAAGTAAAGATATTCAAACGCAACCAGCAGTCCTGAAGCTGGAGTGTTGTGTTGTGGTGACTTTACACATTTGTTGTCTTTTGATGCTTTTGCAGGAACAAACAAAGAAAAAAACAGCGCGTGGTTCTGATCTGTCGTCGGCGTCCTTTTCAGCTCCAGACGTGACATTTTGATTACATAGCCCGCGCCATTTCAATATCTACTCGTTTTAAAAAGTGAGTAACGTTGGAGTCACGGATGAATTAACGCCCAGCATCTCCACGGCGGTGCTTCTTTTGTCCGTTCGCATTCAACAGACAGTCTGTTCATTACGTGCTGCACGCTGTTATTGAAATCGCACAATGCTGTTGGTCACAGGGAAATGAGAAGGCCTTGGTTTTTCAATTCAAAAGGTGTGAGTGTTAGTCTACAGGTGAGGCTGCACTGAGCACTGAACCAGGTTTTCTCTTTTTTATGACAGCGTGACTTTACTGACTTTATTTACAGTCGACTTTGTTGTTGCTGTTTGTGATTCTGCGACACACTTGTCACTTTTATCTATAGAAAAGTTTTGGCAGCCATTTAATCCAGTGTGCGGTGCCCATATGTGTGTGTCTCTGTGCACACGTGTGCGCCTTGTCCTGCCACAGTGTGTTTTAGGGCCGGTGTCTCTCATTGATCTGCTGAGCCGGGCCAAGCCTTCACTTTGAGGTGACAGCTAAATGACCAGTGGCCCGAGGCAGCGGCCATCTCGCCAACAGCCTTTGTGTGTTTGTCTTCCGTGTGTGTGCGTGTTTGTGTGTGCATGTGTGTGTGTGTTTGCGTCGCACTGCCTAATCGATACGAAATGATACCGTGCAGGAGCTCATCAGCGGTGGCCATCGCAGCTGACAAAGACGGTAATCTATAGCTTGGCTGAGCAATACTTGCACAGCAGCCCCCCCCTCCTCCTCCTCCTCCTCCCTCCCCATCTACACACACACACACAGACAAAATCTCCAAAAAGCAGCCCCCCCCCCCTCTCTCTAAGCTCCCCTTCAGGGCTTTTAGCTCCTTCCCTGCACTCGCTAAGAGCTCCGGCCCCCAGATTTCAGACTCCTTGGAGAGCAGCATGGCGTCATCGGCGGATCCCAGCCGAGCGGGGAACCTGCCTACGGGGGCCGAGAGGAGGGGGGAGGCGGGGGGAGCGGGGTTGGTGGAGATAATGCTTCATTTTCCTCGACACTGATCTGAATAGCGGAGCTGGGCGCCCTCGCATCACCCTGTTATTCTCGATGGAGCAAGCGGCAGTGGGGTGCATGTGCAGAGTTTTGGCCAGGAGGGATTTTTGAGGGGCTCCTGTTGCCCGGGCATAAGGTGGAAGGAGAAGAGACACAAAGAGGAGAAAAGCTGGAGGGGAGGGGGGGGGGCAAAGCTAATTTATCTGCCTTTACAGAGAGAAGACAGAGGCAGACAGGTGAGAGATGGAGACACGAGCTATGCAAAGAGAGTTTGAAGAGTGGAGGAGGTGAAGGATGAAGCCGCGGCATCGTCTCACCTACAGATGGAAGAGAATTTACATCACAGATTAGGGAGAAAAAAAATAGAGGGGGAGATAGGTGGCTTGAAAAGCAGCAGACAGGAGACAGGAGTCCTCCTCCTCCTCCTCCTCCTCCTCCTTCTCCTCGCTGACGAACAGCTCCATCTCTCCCGGCAGCCGGGCCTCACCTAGCTTCAGATAACATGCCACGGAAACAGCTTAATTACACACACGGCCTTATCAGACGACATTAGCCTCACAGTAATAATCAGAGGCGCCGTCAGCTCTTCCGTCAAAGCCTGGCAACGCAGTTCCTTGAGGCAGTTTTACACAGTGTGGGCTCCGGGCTGATAACAGACACTGCCAGTTGTTAAAATCACAATTTGCTGACGGAGTTTGAGGGAATAATGCACATTTGGTTGTAAAAACTGACACCCTCCTTTTACACACAGTCAGTTTTTGTTTGGATGGGTGCACTAATAGACTTGAAACAGCATCTTTCCTCTTCTTTTTTTCAGTTTAATGCTTAGAGTTACAGGCTTTATTTTGCCTTTTTGCTCTTTGACACATTGTCTTCAGTGGAACGGGAGATGCGGGCGGTTCTGGTGGGATTTTTAACGTGACATGTGCGCTGTCTGTGTGCGACTGGGTGGGTGGGTGGATGGGGGATCTTCAAAAGCGCCTTTCATCTTGCAGGAAAACCACAGTGATGGAGCACTCAGCGCTCCAAAACCTGGTGACCTCTGCTTAATGGAGCAGAAAGACATTTCCCATTGCTTTCTCGGAGCAGACACAACAGAAAGGCACACATCCACATCTTCCCGGCACCAACGAACCACCCCTCTCTCTGTGTTCCCTGCATCGCAACATGGATGCACACACGAAGAGCTCTGTTTGCAACGTGTTTTTGTGTTTGAAACAATTAATCTCAATAGAAATGTGACATGACTGCAGCCACGTGTTTTTGTTGCCCACACTTCTCATCACATCTCCACTTTTGACAAGACGGTGACAAGAGGTAATAAATCTTCATATCCTCCCAAAATGTAAACAGTTGACATATATCTGTGCTCGCGGTGGATAATCCATCGTTCTGCGCCGACAAAGCTGCACATGCATCCTCTAAACGCTGAAAGAAGCTTTACAAGTAAACAGACTGAACTGGTGAAGATCTGCTGACCTTGAGAGAGCGATACAGACGTTATTAAGAGGTCTTAGCGCCTGGGATACAACAAGTGAACAGGGCCTATAAAGACCTCTACTGCTCCATCTAAATAGCTTGTGACAAAGTGTGGAAAATTTCTTTGTTCTGGTATTAAGTCGAGGATGGGAGAGGTGAGGGTGAAATGGGATAGAGGAGAGGAGGGGAAGAGAGGAGAGGAGGAGAGGAGGGGAGAGAAGACGCACCTTGAGAGCGAGGAGGATGAATGATGGAGAGGAGGATGAGATTGGAGAGAGGAGGAGAATAGCAGGAGCATGGAGTGAAGAGGAGAAGGGGGCGGGGGGCGCTGGAGGGAGGGGGAGGTTATAATCCCAGCGACTGGAGCAGTGTTGCACTCGCTAGGGAGGGGAACTCTGTCTCTCTTTAACTGGATTTGGGTGAGCTGCTGTTTATCGGCGTATGAGTCGCCAAGCGCTCCCTCTCAGCTGTCAAAACCATCCTAATCTAATCAGGAGACATTTCAGCCCATTCGCTTTCAACACGGCAGAGTGCAGAGTGCATATTGGACATGTTTGTGTGTGTGAGGCAGAACGTACATGTGTGTGTGGGTTGATAGAGAGGAGAGGAAGGGGGGGCAGTGGCGGCGGCGGCGGTGGTGGTGGCGGCGGCAACAACAGTGGTTTTACACCAGGGCTAGCAGCTTGCAGCAGGATTTGGGGAGTCTGCGCTCCGGATGTGGGGACCCCATTGTGTGCGGCGGGCTGGCTAATCTTCATTACCGCACACAATGACGGGGCAAGAGAATGGGGCCTTGGCTGGAAAAAGGCAAGGAGAAACAAAAGAGTGGCGAGCAGCAAAAAAAGAGAAAGAGGGAGGGGAGGAGGGCTGAAAATAACAGAGAGAGGTGGAGGGGGGGGGGGGGGAGATAAAGGGAACAGTGAAGCGGAAAAACTCTGCTTCCTCCTCATACAGTGCCAGTCAGAGAGGGACGCTCGGTACCCCGGTCACGTCCACAAACCGTGAAGTGCAACTGTGGCGCCATGCCTGCGCTGATAAGAGCCAAAATGGTTCTTTTCTTACACGCTTCTCGATGACTGAATAAAAAGCCCACCTCTGCTTTTCCCGCCAGTCATCTCGTGTCCGTGTTTACCCCCGCGCAGGTGTTGTGTAACACTTAGCATCACAGTTTCAGTTTCAGACGTCCTCACTCATTACACGAAAAAAAAGTGGTTGTGGGGGGGCGCTAGCAAGAAAACAAGCGCGAGCAGCGAAAGCAGGTCAGTGGAACAGCCTCGCAAGGCCAAGGTGGATTAGCTCAGGGTCGCAGAGGGTTTTTTTTTCAAGGGGGGGGGGGGGTGTGGTTACGCAAGAGCGCGCGCGTGCATCCCGGTGACTTTACATGCATGCGAGGCCGTGCAAACAGGAGGTGGGGCGCTGTCATTCTGTCTATTATTCCGCCAATGCTTTCAAAAACCCAACCTGAGCGACTAAGATTAGCCCAAGCTGCTTAAAATATTGAAAGACGTCTCCGTGCCACCGCTGCTGCTGCTGCTGCTGCTGCTGCTGCTGTGGGCTCTCCTCCAAGAGATAGTGAGAGTGCATGGGAGTTTAGGTTGTATGCAGATGGGCGGGGAGAGCTGAACCCGTTCACCCTGCGGGCGCAGAGCGGCTGGCACAGGCAGCAGCGTGAGGACTTTTTCACCCCGATTTCATCCCAACAATGTTTGGGCTGCTCAGCGGAGAGGGAAAGAAGGTTGTTAGATGCACCGAGGAAGGTGTGAGGGACTCATTGACTTTGGCCTTTTGCTCTATGTGTGTGTGTGTGTGTGTGTGTCCTGCACATTTAGTTGAAAGAAAAGGAGGTGGTGATTACAGGGAAAAGGCCAAAGCACAGAATTAAGATTTGGGGTTAAAGTGTTAAAAGCTGGCAAATTAACATGTTTTAAATTAATGGGGGGGTCATGACAGTTGCAGTGGAACGTGTGCAACGTGTGTTTATGTACATAAAGTACACACACACACATGCCACCTGCTCTGCTGCCACTTTTCTTCCTGATGGGTACAAACACATGTAAACCCAATAAACTCTGTCTGTGAAGCTCTTTCGCTTTCAATTTCTTGCACAAACACACACACACACACACACACACTCTCACACACCAGTGAAAATTATTGATGTGCTCTCTTATAAAACAGTGGCTGCTCCCTAAAGTATTCCTGGCAACATCACAGGCTGAAAATAGCTGCCGACCCAAATAACTTTCCCCGCCGGAACAGAGAAGGAGCCAGACCACAGCCACCGGCGACTGGCTTTACTAATTGGCATCATTTTACAATGAAATAATATCTGGGGCAATAGACTGAATAACACATAGCAGTAAACTGGAGAGCGGGAGGATGTGCCGTCTAGCCACGCAAATGATCGCAGAGACGGGGCGATTTGTGGAAGGGAGGGCTGACGGAGGGGGGAGGACCGGGGATGCCTTCGCTCTTGTTAGCATAAGTTATCAGATTCCCCTCCCTGAAAATAAGCAAGGGGGAATTGGGTAGTGAAACATTTATGTGACAACATCAGCTTAGTTAAAAGATGGGAAAAACATCAAGCGGCAGGGGTTCTTAAATGTTCCTAAATCGCAAACTGGTATTTGTATCACTCATACTGCTATTGACTCTTTTCTACACAGGGAGAGGAGATAATAGAAAAATCTATGAACAGATACAGATTCTGTTACTGGAAGAAATTAAGAACTATTTAATGATTCGACAGGTAGATTTTCAGGCGAAAAAAAAAAACACATCCCGCGGGCCGCTCACCATACATGTCGATGTGCATCCGAGGAAACGGGAGAGGGCGGAAGGCGTAAACACAGATGTCTTTTGGCAGCCCGAATCTTAATTAGCACCAGGAGATTCATCTAATCAAAGGGTTGCCAGCCCATCATTAAGGCTAAAACACACACTTCTCTCCTCACATACCAGAACAGAACAATGGGAAACAGAGGTACGCTGTCACGCTGATGAATGGCTCTCCCCACAGGTCTCATTAAATCACAGAAGGGCACTTCCTCGGCCGCTGGAAGAGTGAAGCAGGGTGCACCATCCTCTCTGTCCGTCTATGCTGCCACTTGCTGCATTTTTTCCTCTTCTTGCATGTCAAAACAATATTTTTCCCCGCAGTAAAAAAACATGGTTTCAGGCTTTGACATCCCAGTTCAAGCTGAATCTGCCTGGTTTTGAGGACACGAGTCGTATTTTATCCAGACAACTCAACCCTGCAGGGGCTTGGAAGGACTGAAACTACACGACGTACCCAGTTGGCTGCAGACACCAGTGTCTTTAGGGTAATATGGGGCCCCGGTTGAATCTTCCACTGAATTTAGCATCATCTGCTGAAAAAGGAGAACATATTTCATCTGCTCCTGACCACCCATCCCCATGGTGTCTCGCTGCCAGTGCAGGTACACGCTGTAAGGCAGCTTTGAGAAACACAGGGAGTGACAAAGAGGCCGATTCAAATTTAATTCTGTAGTAATTTGTTATATTTTGTGAAATACAATCTCATCCATACCTCCTGTTCATTCAATCCACTGGGTAAAGTGAAGCTGCAGACCTCCAGTGGCCCTAAAATGTGAGGTTACTGGTAATTTGATTAATTGCAAATTTCATCTTGGGAATTTGCACAATTAAAATATGCCCAGCTTGAGGCCCTGTCTTGTGGAAGGGTGCTATTTGAAAACTTAAAAGACAAAGAGTGATGTCACCAAAAGATATAAAAGCAAGGAGAGGAAAAGAAAACCGGAATAGAGAGATAGAAAGAGGAAAAGGAGGAGAGGAGTCTTTGCAGAGACGAAGAGAAAGGTCCCGACTCACTGTGCAACCAGCTGGACAGCTTTGGAGCAGTGAGCCATGGCAGGTGGAAAAACACCACTGGCTTTGCATGTCGGGCGACCGCAGCTGAGCGCCGAGGCCGGCATGCAAAGCACACACACACACACATACACCCAAACACACACACGGGCCTGTACAGACTGTCGCAAAGACACACAAACTCTCTGCTGCTTACATAATGTAGTATTGTTACGTCTTTAGCGGACTCCATGAATGCAACCTCGTGCCTAGATAATATCTTGTTACAAAAGCGCACGCTCTCTAAAAGTCAACACAGCCTGGTCTCCGGCCGCTCTCAGCTGTGATCTTCACCACTGACTGCTTTATAAACTATCCAACCGGTTTCAGAGCGTGGCGCGTCCTTGCGGCTGTCACCGCCAAGAGCTTAGGGCCGTGATTGATGGCTGGCTTCAGATGACAACAACAAGCAGCGGTGTTTACTCAGGGCAAATTGCCCTTGTCTCTCTCCCCCCTTCCACCCCCCACCCCTCCCCATGCTCTCGCTCGATCTTCCGAGAGAGAGATGGTCCACATGGCTGGATCTCTGGTTCTGGATGGCTAGGAGCCCCCTCGGGGTGGGATTAGCCTCCTGGACTGACAGCTAAACAAACAAATAAGCCAAAGCCGGCCTTCCCGCTTGCCAAGGCTGCCTAGCAACAGGTAGGCAGGAGGATGGAGGATGTTAACGCTTGGTATGTCGCAGCCAATGGTGGCTGTGAAATGCCTGGACACAGTGTGGATATGTGGCCGTGACCAAAAGCCGGTGGGTTTTCATATTATGTGAACAGGCTGCAACAATGAGAAAAATAAATCTGTGCACCCAGCGATGTAATCAAGACTTCCTTATATAGTCAAGGCCGTTTTACATGCAGTGATTCACCCACAAAGTAAAACATCACCATACTGAGATGATGAGATTCAGCCAGTGACAATGAGCAACCTGCCAACAGCTAAATGACAATGTTATGGTGAGTCACCTGATTCATGTTTACCTCGAACTGCAGCCAACGCTTGTTTTCTCCCTTTTTTGCACGAGGCAGGAAATAACAGATCCTTTGAACTCAGTTATCTGAAGGAAAATGTACAGTATCTGCACAGTTTGATGACAGAAATTATCTTAAAGGAACTTTGTCGTTTCGGGGAAATACTATTTCCTGGCTGGGCACAGTGAGTCTCTGCTGGGTCTCTGGCAATGTCACAGTGAGGACAAGTTTCCAGGAAATCACTGCACCCAGCGATAAAATAGTCCCAGAGGATTTTATGCTTTGTTTTTGTTTTTTGCACTAATTAAATAAACATGATAAAACATGTTCATCTCAGAGCTTTAGAGGAAGCCGCTGCCACTTGTCTGTGGCTTTATGTCCAATAGTCAGTGCATTTAACTCTCTTGAACTGTTAACAACATGATTAAAAGTCAAACAGATGTGCATTTGTAGGATTTTATGATGATGGACTTGATCCATTGAAGCAGGCCGGGGTCGTATATCCTGATGTCAGAGCATCTCCTCTCCTCTTTCATGGTGGGAAACCTCATTGTAATAACTGTGGGGATTAGATGTAAATACTTTTGATGCAACAGTTTCTTCAGCACATTTTTTCTCCATGCCTTTTATTCATGTTGTGGCTCCGTGTAAAAGGGCTCTTTGTTCGGCATTGTGCTAAATTTTGATTGCATAACTCTCCTGAGTTCAACTTTTCGCAGAGGCTGACTTTAAATGGGGGGTTAGAGCGGGGCAAGTCAAACAAGGCAGCTGTGACTTCGTCAAAACTGTCTTCTCAGAATTTGTCAAAGGGAGAGAGAGCAAGAGCGAGGCGTGAGATAAAGAGAGAGAGTCTGTAGTGATTCCAAAGCATAAAATGAGTCCCTGAGACTTCTCTTTTCTCTTCTCTCCCTGCGGTTGCCAAGCCGGATGGCAGAAGCGAAGCATGTCGGATCACTGTAAGGTGCTGTAACGGCTTCCCGATTTCGCCTCAAATGATGTGAAAGTCATTGCCAAGCCATGTGTGCTGGTGTGAGGCGAAAAAAATGACTGGCTCCTCTTCTCACTGTTAATCAAACCTGGGGTGGCAGAGCGTTTCACAGACGGAAGCCATACATAAAGATGTGCTTGTTCACCACGCTCCCTCGCCCCCCTCCCCCTCCTCTCGTCCTCTCCCTTCGCTTCCTCCACCCCCTCCCCTCTCTCTCTCTGCCAGTCACCAAAGCATCAGACAAATGAATACTTCCTCCGCCGTCCTCTCTTTCATCAGCGCTTCCCACCTTTTCATCAACGCCCATAAAGCAGTAGCAGGCACCTATCACCAGCAATCGCCTCTCAGCTGCCTGAGTGATGAGACAGAGGTGGCAGAGTTCACTAAGCGCTCTTATGGCAGAATGGATGTTACTGGGTCAGGGGGTCGTTCGCACATCTCGTTATACAACGCACACAGACACACAAGCCTCTGCACCTGCGTGTGGCGGTGTGAGTGCACGCATGAAATCCATCCAGATAAGATCATATCAAAGACAAATAATGAAATTCTGACAACATACGCTCATGTGCATGCGAGGATGCACGTTTGCTGCAGAGATGTGTAAATTTGGAGGATGCTCAAACCTCTGGAGACTGAAATCAAGGCAAAATAACAACTTAAGTGCATGCGAAAGTGAACTGCTGAGCTCCTAGACAGCAAAGCAGGCACTGTCTTGTTAAGATAACTGCTGCTGTTCAGGAGCCAAATTGAGTTTTTGCAGTTACAGCTCATTTATCTGTTTATACTAATTAGATGAACTCACAGCTCTTTTATTACAGTCTTCTTTTTTTCCTCCCCTATAAACAATCGTGCATCTCCTCTCAGAATCGATGCATCGAGTAATAACCTCTGAAAAAGCACCTGGAAGCAGAGCAGAGATGCTGCATTGCACACACAAAGGCTTCCTTTCATGGCTCAGCGCGTCACGGGGGCCAAGTCGTGTCAAATAGATTCTTACGTGGAATCCATCTTGGCGATCTGTCTGACCGCCATCGGGTCGGAGGTGAGCAAAACAACGGTGTGGGAAATCAATTTCATATTCGACGTCGGGGCATCGGGAGGCTGCACAGGACTACTTCTAGCATACCTGGAAATTAACTGCAGCGAGAGGAGAGCGACAGTGTGACAGATGAATGCAACTAAACTATTAGGAATGGCCGCGCTGTCACCTCCGAGGCGATGCTGCAGTGCTACTGTCCTGCCTTTCATCCTTTTCCTGAGGCTCTGTGCAAATGAGACCAGGCATCAGTTAAACTAAAAAGGGAATTAACTACATTTTCAGTTGGTCCATGTCCAAACTTGATTCCAGGAATCCCACATCTCGTGCTTACAGTTGATGTGACATTTTAATAAAGCCACAGGCGAGGAGCGGAGACACCACCAGGAGCTCTTTGGAGACAAATAAGATTAAGTCCCAGTTTGTCCTTCCTCCTCCAGCTTGCAGAATACTGAGCTGTGCCTGTTACAGGATTGATTTAATTTCAATTTGCATAAAATTATATCAAATAGAAGCCGGTAAAAGGTCACGGGGAAGATACAAAGTGCTTTTTAAGAGCATGTTCGTTTACTTTCGCTTCCCAAACTCATTCATTCTCGTGGCTGGTGCTCCACAGAGCGACTCGTGGGGAGAGGGCTGTTACCTGGCAGCCGCCGTGTTACGACACAACTGAGCAGCGTGCAGCGTGGGGGAAAACGCACAGGTCCCGAGCTTACACAACAGCTCTGCAGAGATCAAAAATCCATACTGTGCTAATTCTATAAGAGGAAAGAAAAAGAGAGAGGAGGAGCGGGAAGGGGGGGGGGGGGAGTAGGGAACGAAGGATGGAGGAAGACGCAGACAGGAAGGAGGGGGCCGGTTGGCTGCGATCCCCAGCATGCCTGCTGTGTGTGAGAAAGCAGCTGTGGCCTACTGAGGATTACATAACATACTGAGACACATACACACCGGCGTGCACGTACGCACACACGGCTGCGTATGGATGCATATAGATATCCACAGCTTTTCTGCAGATTCCCTATCTCCTCTTCCTTCCCTTCTCTCTTCATCATGACCTCTCACGGGAGGGAGGGGGGGCTGACAGGGATGTCACCGTGCCGCTGTATCTCTCTGACCGTGTCCACCAACTTTAACCCCCCAGTGCCGGGCGACTTTTCTCAGCTTCGCCACAGAATCGCTCCATCCATCCATCCATCCTGCATCCTCTGGACACCATGCATCTTGCTCTCCGACTGTCTATCTGCGTGTGCTCGTCACTCCTGGGTGGGGGGGGGGGGGGTTTGAGCCCACCGGACTGTGAAATGTGAAACCCTGCAGCGGGGAGAATGTGCATGCTCTGCAACTCCCCCCCCCTCGCCTGCTCTATGCTCGCCGCTCTCCCCCAGATGGAGCTGCAGCCGCCGCCGCCACGACCACCGCTGCTGCTGCTCTTACTTGGGAGATGTGTATGTTACCGAGTTAGAAGTAGATGGAAGTGGACGCATCTGAGCACGCAGGTTTGCATATGGAGGTCAAGCTGGAGCCTCCTGCTGCCCCCCCCCTCCCCACTACATTTAGAAACACAGAAACCACGCACAATCTGTCCTCATCCACATATAGACTCCCATAATGCACCGTGCGGCAACATACAGACATTTCGCTTGGGTAGGCATCAGGCACTCAGTAAACACATGTGTGTGGGTGTGTTGTCGAGCCCCTAAGGCATAATATATATGCTGGAGGGTGGAGTGTGTCCTGGGGGTCAATGACAGACAGCCATTTGTGGTGTCCTGTTACGTCCTATACCCATCAGGGTCAAGTGCTGTGGATGAGGGCACGTCATCAGCTCAAAAAAGAAAAGAAAAAAAATCAAAATCGGCTGAAATCCAATCCAGATGTTTTGTCTTTTTTTAATGTCAGCATCTAAACACTGAAGATGCTGATAAATGCTTGGCAGCAGAGCCAAATGAGGTTTTACCAGCGTGAATTCCAGTTTACAAAGGAGCATAACAAGCACTGGAAACTGCAGCCAAGATTTTAAAAAACCAACAACATTTCTGTTGGTATAAAGATGCAAAAATAACACGTGTACTCTTTGCTTTGAGGGAAAGTGGGCTCTGCGAATAATGAGTGAGTTCTGATCAGCTCGTGCTCGTTCCAGATCCAGCCCGGCGCTGCTGTTTGTTCCAACTCTGAACAACCAACTGTACTGGGATTTGGAAGCGAGACAGCACAGTTCAGTTTGGCACCATTAGGTTCAATAATGGAACAAATAGCAGCCTCAAACGTACCATCTGCAGACCTCCAAAACACTTTCCTCCTTTTCTGCTCCCCATCCTCCAATAACCGCCTGAATCATCCCTCACAGACACTAACAGGGGACACAGTCTTCATTCTTGTCATCGCATCTCAGGGAGCCATTTAGGGGCCGGCTACAACGGCCTCCTATCTCCCCATCGCAGCCCATAAAAGCATCAAAATCTAAATTGTGCCTGGAACACAGAGGGGATTGCTCAAACTCGGCGTCCTCGGCTGGAGACAGAGCTTTTAAGGCGAGTCACTACTCATAATTCCTGTATTCAGGCAGGCCTCGGTGGCATCTTCATGTCGCTACAATGAACACACAGATCGCTTTGCCAAGAACATGTCTGTGCTGCGGGGGTTTCAAAGTGTGGGGCAACTCATAATCCTTGAGCTCAGAAGGACACAATGCAATCTTCTTATTCCGAATAAGGGTTGTTTCCAAAAAAACATCTTTGATATTTACTCCAGTGACTTGTAATGGGACACAAGGCTTGAAATGCTTTGAGTTTAAGCCAGCAATTTGGTTGGAAAAGTGTTTACACTCTTTTTTTCTTCTTTTTTTTCAAATTATTTAATTACTGGCCTATTTTGCTAAAGAATTAGGGTTTAAAATAATCTACCCACAGACAGTGATGAAATTGAGACATTTTCAGCTACAAAGGTCTCAAGTCATCTTTCATTCTCAGTGACATGTATTGATGTTATAAGGCAGCAAATGCACGACATCTCTATATTTGATGAGATGTTTATTCACCCCCAGACTGAATCCAGCGGCAGCAAGAGGGTTCATCCCTTATATCTGATATCTAATGTGTAAAAATAACATGATCTCACCATGAGATCAGGGACCTGTTTGAGCAGCAGAAATTGAACTAAAGCCTCTGGGTTTAGGAGACAGTGATTATTTAACTTCATGGTGATCTGTCCTTCGGTCCAAAATGGACGTTGTCCCGGCGAGGATGAGCAGCAGACAGTAAATCCAGTCAAAGGAACAAACTGACATTTGCAGAGCTTTCCCAGCCTTTCTGCCTGCACATATGCTCTCCCTCTGTCTCCCTCTCTTCCATTTGCATTAGGTATTGATTTTGATATGCAGGCTGTGGGTGAGAAACAGGAGAGAGAGACAGAGACATGCGCTGCATATGGTACAAGTGGGCCCATGCAATTTAAAAATCCACTGACAGGCAGTGAAGGCAGGGAGTTGGGATACTTGTTATGAAAAGATGCAGTCGGTGGCTTAACAGTAGGATGCCAATTAGGCTGCTTGGCCACAACGAATGGATCCGCGGTCACGCACCGGTTTCTCTCCCCCTCCTCCTCCCCCTTCACCCTCCCTCTCTCCCTCCTCCCCCCATGAAGCAGAGAAGTGAGGAAAAACTGAAGCTCCTATTGCTGGAACAATACCGGCATCAAATTTCCATGCAATGATTTTTTTTTTTTGCCTGGTCAGTCAAGTGCAGCATGGAAAGCATCATCACCAGCAGCAGCAGAAGCAGCAATGCAGGTGGGCTGATGCCTGTATCGCCCTTATTGGGGCTTAAATAAGGAAAGTAGGCAGTGAAATATGCTTGAAAAGGATAAGAGGAGCTAATAAGGTACGAATACCAGGTTTGCTCAGTTATAGAAGCATTTTCACCTGATTTTTACTCCTGAAAAGCCTCAAAAACCAACATTTCCACATGTAGGAGTAAGATTTGTGACAGTTACAAGGTGTAAAAAAAAAAAATAATAATAGCAGACTTTCCACTGTGGATCTCTGGACTGATATCAGCAGGAAGGAGACATGTGAGATTGAGGAGTATGGAGCAGTAATGGCCGTGGAAAGTACCGGTGCATCCATCACCATGTGGCCGCGTGGATCCCCGAGCTTTTCTCTTAATATTCATCCACTGAAGTTGGATGAAGGAAGTGTATGCGTGTGTGTGTGTGTGTGTGTGTGTGTGTGTGTGTGTGTGTGTGTGTGTGTGTGTGTGTGTGTGTGTGTGTGTGAGAGAGAGAGAGAGAGAGAGAGAGCGAGAGAGAGAGAGAGAGAGAGTGGGGGTGGAAAAGAACATGCAGATGACAGTTTTCCCTCTCCCACACTGCCTTCGCACATTTTTTTTCACCACTGCATTTAAAGATGGTACAAAGCCAGACATGTTAGGATATCTATTATGAATAAGAGAGGGGACTTCTCTCCATGCGGGGGAGGGAGAAGGAGGAAGGGGGGGCTCACAACTCAGTAATCTGAGGGATGTAGATGTATTATTCACGACCAATTCAGTCCCTATTATGGGATTCGGATCTTCATCTTTCCCAAATCGCATTTGACAGCTTTATTACGCGCCCGGCGTGCGTTCGCATCTTATCCACTTTGCCATCTCTCGGAAAAGAAATGTCAGATCTATGAGTGATAGAAACAGCGTTTCACCTCCTCGTTTGTCCCTGAACTCCGCACGTCCGCGCTGTTCAAGGGGGTAAAAAAAAAAAAAAAAAGTTGACGCCTGCATCCCCCGAGCGCGTGTGAACCCAGATCAGCGAGAGGAGAGGAGGAAGAGGAGGAGTAGGAGGCTGGTTAGCGGTGAGGGATGCGCGGCGGCTGGGGAGGGTTGAAAGTTGAGACGTGGAGACCTACCTGCTGCCAGTTCTCCTCCAGCGACGGCATGGCAGAGAAGTAGCCGGTGTCGTGAACGAGCTGAAGTTCCTGAAAGATACTGTGGTTCGCCAAGACATCCATGCTGACGCTCGGTGATGGAAAAAACAAGGGGTGATCCACAAGAAATATGCCTCCTTCTCTTGGCTGTGTCAGACCTCTACATCCACTTCTTTCATATTAGTCCGGGAGATGAGATTAAATGCTCGGTGTGGCGGTAGGGCTCCCTGTACTTGCGCGCATTATCGGAGTCGGTGCGTAAAAAGAGACTGGATGTGATGGAGGCTCCATGCGTATCCGTGTTGCCAAAATAGACACTGATAGGGAGCCGGAGGAGGGGAGGGGCTTGGTAAACGGAGGGGCGTCGTTTGGTTTGTCAATCAACTCCCCCTGCTTGTCCATTTAAGGGAAATGGGCGGTGGGGGAGTCATTAGTGCGGAGGTGGAGCATGCAGAGGCGGGGCTAGGCGGATTCTACAGGCGGGATTGGCTCCAGCGCCCTGCCACTCATGCCAAATATGGGCTGGATAGGTGAGCTATTTATGGATGGGTATATTAGATTTGGAAAAAGGTCTGAACGGCTAGTCCGAGAGGAGAAGCCGTGGTGTAAACATCATGTGCTCACAAACAGGAGCGGGAAACAGTATTAATAGGCTGTGATATTGTTCCACTGTGTAAATATTTAATTATAATGAGGCATTAGGCGATAGGAAAATAAACTCTCATCATGCTTTAGTAATGAGCTTACAGTGAACTTATCATGCTTGATCTCCTATAATAACAGTTTCTATATATGTATGCATGTTTTCTATGATAAAAACATCCCATCCATTCAGGGGGGGCGCCCTCACAAGTTGCTGGCCGGGGTTAAAAGTTGTATTTTCATATTAAGACATGACAGGCAAGAGGGCTCTCATAGTGACCCACATTGATAAAAATCTGCCTCAGCACTTCTTTTATGCAGCTCATGTGCTGTTAGGGTGAAAAAAAGTCCAGTGTGTGTGCGTGCGTGTGTGTGTGGAATGATAAATAAGAAGCCAAATCTTCCTGGAAACGTCTTGTTTGGTGGTGTGAGTAATGCCGCTTATTCGCTCGCCCCGTGTAAAGCCATTGAAATTGTACGCTTCCACTGTCTCACACACGCTTTCCCTCTCTCTCATGCACACACACACACACACACACACACACAGTGTTGTAGAGGTCTGTAATCTCATTACAGTGCTAGGGGAGGCTGGCCGAGGGCCCCGGCTACGCGATTTACACATGGCATTTTGGGAGGGAGAGCTCAGCTCAGACGGACGAAGAAGCTCCTGCTGACATTTATCCATTGGACACAACTCACTCTATCTCTCTTTTCTTTCTCTGCCCCCCCTCCCCTCCTCTCCCTCCCCTGTCTGCCTCTCTCTGGCTGTTGTCTCCTCCTTTTTTCTCCCTCATCTCTGATATCCCTCCTCTCTTTCTGCCACCCTCCATCTATCCCTCGCTTCTTCCCCGCAAACCTCTCTTGTGTTTTTTCAGCAGCGATGACACAACAGAAAGAAAACACATGATAGAGACATGAACACAAACACCGTCGTCGGTTGCCATGTGCCGGAGAAAGAAAAACAACAATCCAGCATGCCTGGGTCCTGTTTATCCAGTCATGGCATGGCTGAGTGACTTGTAAAATATTTAAGAGACAAATCCTGTTATTTTTATGCATTGTTGATGCAGCCCCCTTGGATTATAGAGGAGGAGGAGAAAGAGAGCAGGGAAAAGCTTTTATTCTCTGCAAATTGATAAAGGAAAAGATTTACACACAAGTATTCAGATCAAAAGAGCTGGTCCCACAATTGCAAGTATCACCTCTCACATGACCTCTATTTGCTACAGTACATCTGTCCTCTCTTATGTGACCAACCACATTTTTCTTTCTAAACATGAATTTCGCCATCCAGCCTTAAAAACTCACCCTATCATGTGATGGAAGGATCTGAACTCCTCTGGTGTTTCTGGTGTACCATCCTATATTAACTCTTTAGTATCTATTAATGCAAGTCTCTACCGTACACCTTCACATGTCTGGCTCACGCTGCAGGTTCCCTCTGTTAACACTGAATTTGGAAAGTCCAGTTTTTCTTACTGTGCACCTGCAACCTGGAACACTCAAACCCAAAACCATCTGAAACTTACCACACTTTTATCATGAGGACTTTTTAAAGCCATACCTGCATCTTATCTTACCTCCAACTGCTCCTTTTTTCTAACTAGACTTCTCTCTTTTCAGTTTATCTTTGTCACTTCCACTTTTTGGTATTTTGGATATAATGTTTTGTGTTGTGTCTTGTCCTCAAGCGTTTTGCCTCAGCTATATTGTAAATGAGGTTGCTCCTCAATATATTTCCGAGTTTAAATAAAGGTTATAATAAAAAAATGACTGTATAATAGCTGTCAGGTGACTGGGCAACCTTTATGGAGGGAAATGTATACTTTACATAGAGAAGTGATGAAGTGAAGTCTTTGCATTATTACTGACTTGGAGACACTTTATTTGGTGCTGTATTGCATTCATATTTTGTGCCATAATCTTCCCATTTAAATTAATCTTCCCATTAATTTTATCATCCACTCTTTGTTTCAGGAAGGTCCCTAAAAGTTGATGAAGTCGTGTAGAAAGAAGCACAGAAGAAGAATTGGTTTCACCCTCTGACTTTTTACCACCTGGCTGTCATCAGGGGGAATTAGCAAAACTGAAAGCCTCATTTTCGTTCCCCCTCTCTGACGTGTATCCCCCCTCTCACCCCACAACCCCACCCCCCCCCCCTGGCCTGAAGCCCCATGCATATCATAGATAAAAAATAAGTGCTCACCATTATCCGTGGGCACACAGCGTTATATTGTGGATGCTGACATTGCTCTTACCTGGCAGTTGGTGCTTTTACTATATTAATAATGGAGCAGGCACCATCCATCATGGGGATATGAGGCTGCTAATCATGTCAGCTCCCTGCATATTCACTCCTTTCATCAAAAGAGGAGGAGAGGTAGTGGGAGAGAGGCAGAGGGGAAAGGAGGAAGAGTGGGAGAAGTGAGAAGAGGAGATAAACAAAGAGAGGGGGAATAATAGAGGAAAAGAGGGGGAAGAGAGAGATGGAAGGGGACAATATCAATGTGCTGAACACATGACAGATGCCCTTGGCCTTTTGCTGAATGGCTTCCCAGTTGGCAGGAGTTAACCAGTGTATTTAAACAGGACAAGACGAATGGGACCTCTGCTCCCCCTGCTCACTGAACCAGCCCATTTCTATTCCAACTCACAGCCTTTCCCCCATGTGGGAATGCTAATATGGTTAGCTGACATTGCCGGGGTTAAAACTTCATAACGGCATTTCATCACAGTATTCGCTTTACTGTAACTCCCGCGATTTCTCAAAGTGTCTCATCTGAACTTCAGCGGTTTGTGCCGCCTGACACGGCACAAAAACAAACACGGCGGGATCTTTTTTCACCCTGTTTCCAGAACAGTTTAAGAAGAAGACCGCCGTGTTCCGCTAACGTCGTTTAACCGGGGGCTGCGAAATGTTCTCAAACAGGTCGACTTGATTGAAAACAGCGCGTTTTTGTTTTGCAGCAGATCACCTCTCCACCCATTAGTCTGCTGCAGTCGAAGGACACAGAGTGTCAGCGCTCAGCTTTGCTTCATTTTGCCTCATTTGGTGTAATATGACATCCACATGCCCTGATGTGTTCGGGCATAATATTTGCACAATTACGCCGCGTTGCCTTCTTGTTCAAATTGCCTCAGTGGAACACACTGATAACCTTTATATTTAGAGGAAATAAAAACTGCACAAATTCGCTTACAACATCTGTCCTTCGAATGCGCCTCTCGCCCAGCCATCAGCACAGAGGAGGAAATTTGCCTGTGATTGATGGCTCTGGTTAAATAAAGATAAGATTTTTAAAATGTGGCCATATGTCTGCCGTTATGTACTGTCTCTTTTGGCGCGGCGCCTGGATGCAGAGCATCTTCAGCATCCTGACATCTTCTTCATTCTGCTCCTCCATAAGGGGAGAACCAGGGGAGCGGGGAGAAGGTGGAGGTGGGCGACGAGCAGGGGTGGGGTGGATTTCAGAGCGACAGGCCGACTGAGAAAAGCGATAATGAGCGCTCGGGGCTGTCTGGGGTGCAAACTCCTTCCCGTGCAAAGATAGCTGCGAGGGGAAAAGGAACAGGGAAAGTGGGGGAGGGAGGAAAAAGGGTAGATAGGGGAAAAGTGCCCTCTCAGCTGGGTGATGTTTGATGCGGCGATGCTGCTTCCTACGCCGGGAAAAAAGAGCGGAAGCACAGCCATTGACGAGGCCATGAGGGGCAGCTGTTAAGTGCCAATTAGGCGACGATGAGTGGGAGACGGAAATACCCATTTTGCACGCACACACTCCTGCAAGCAGGCAGGGAGGAGCAGTGGGAAAGTGAAACAAACAGGGCCTAATCCCTGTCAGTTTTCCCGGAGTCGCTCTCCTTTTCACCCTCTATCTCCCACCCACTGTTAGGTAATGTCACATCAGTGTCGACTGAAAGTGTGGGTTATGATTTACTGTTCCATTTAGGTCTGGCCTCTTCCGAAGGCCGCTGAAAAGGATGTTTTGTAAGAGCTTGTCACATTATGCCAAAGGAGAATGGCCCGTGTCAGGCGTCCAATTAGCGAGTGGATTCGCTTGCGTATTTAGTCCATGACACAGAAAATGATAAGGTAAGTGAAGGAAGTGGAGCCACTGTGGTTTTTAGGGGCTTTCTTCCAGCCGGAGATAAGCTCCTGAAAGGGAAGCATCATATCCAGTGAGTCGCTGTGTCTATGTGTGACTGTGTATGGTTTTTTCATGTTTGCTTGCATGTGGTGCTGTGTTGTGTTAAAGGGATAGTTCAACATTTTGGCAAATTGGCCCATTTCCATAATCCATCTAGCCTTAGGAGTAGGTTTGTTACCTTAGTTTTTTAGGAAATTGTCGTCACCATGGTGCAAGCTATGGGGATCCAATTTAGAATGGCAGAGCAGCATCAAACTCATCAAAGCACAACAGGGGAGCCGCTCAGAGCTCACGTTACGGCCCTGGTTCGAGTCCCACATCGGGTCTGGTCTTTCAACTGCTATCAAACTCATCAAATAAAAAAAAACAAAAAAACACAATCCAACAACTCTCATAGGTGTCTCATGCAGGTCACAAATTGTCCACCAGAGTGTTTTGGAGTTGTTGGATTGTGTATTTGATGAGTTTGATGAGGGAAACCAAGAAATCCCATGAGCCTCCGTAGCGTAGCTCTGAGCAGCTCACGGCTCTGCTCCGCTGTTCTAAAAATAGCTTGCACCGACAATTAAAGTCAATGAACCTACTGCTATGACTATAGGGATTATGGCAATGCGCCAATTTGCCAAAATATTGAACTACCCCTTTAAAAATGCAACAGGATCAAGGATCATTCAAGAAAATTAATAAATAAATAAATAATATCTGGGAAAACTGATGTTAGATCAGCAGCTGGACAGGCTGCCAGATTCACGACGATGATGTGTGCTTTTAGGAGGTCAGACATAAACACCTCCTCTATTTGGCGCTATGGCAACAGTCGCTATAGTGAAGCAGCAGACGTTATTTACAGTAAAATGAGATATTTACATGATGTGAATGCAGCTCCTGCAGGTTCAACTTACACTCACACTGCCATAGACACGTTTATCATGCTGCCTGTTTTTTCTATCCTTTCACACATTGTTCACATGAAATTGTACAACAGTCCAAATTACCTTGACAGATTCCCCAAACGCAGAAGCGCCAATGCGTCATCGGGGTCACTGACAGTGAATGAGTTCTTTCATGTCCGAGCTCCCAGTCAATCTTGTTTCTGTGCACGCCGCACATCTGAGGCCTTGGTAATTTTCTCTCCGCTGCCTGCTGCCTCAGATCCGCCCCGCACCATACCGCGTTTTGTATATTCATGTGTGTACCTTCCTATCTTAATCCTAGCTATTACTCGCATGGCTGGCCATGTCAGGGGGAGATTTGCTCACTCACAGTGAATGGGCCAATATTGACAGCACGCCCACCGCATCAGCGATCAGTGTAAGGGCTTAGCGTGCGCTGGAGTCGCAGGTTTGAAGCTGAATTCAATGAGGAGAGTGGTGTGTTGGAAAACAATCCTCACAGGGAATCTATGCAAATGCTAAATGTTACTCTTAGACTGTCAGAGGTGATAATTTGACTGGGGATGTTGTTGGCTTAAGTGGTGTCCGCGTGCTGCTGCGTTCAATGGTAATCCACTGTAGTGCAAGTTTAGGCAAACAATCGTGGTGGTAAAGCTATAAGCCAAAACTCTTAATGGCTTTTTGGTCTTATCCCAAGGAGATTTTGTGGATGTGCACACAAATGTTAGAGCCTATTGATGTATGATGCCCCAGAATTGACTTGAGGATGGGAGTGGGAGTCCGGGCCCCGATAGTGGTCCAAAGATAGAGTTGATTATCAGCCAGAATCCCACCCTCCAATTCCTAATTTTGCATCTTTACAGGAACAAGAAGAGGCTCATACTTTGTTCTTTTACGAAGTTGCTTTGATTGTGCATTTTATTAGATCACAATATCACAGATACAGCGAGTCCAATATGCACTGGCTCTTTTGGCATCACTTTGAACCTGAAATTTCAAATTAAAAGCCTTAAGTAGGGACAAATTTAAGTTCTCAGTTCGTCTTAACCCGTCTGTTGTGTGTCCATCACGTATGACATAGTTGATGTTGCCATAAAGGTGCAGCTCATCTTGACCCCTGCACCACCTAAATCCCTCTTCAGATGAGATGTAGTCATAGTGACCAGTGCTGGCAGTTGTTAACCAGGATCAGGTCATCTCAGCTTCGGCCAGGTCAAGTGTCTTTTAGAATAAATTTGAAATATTTATCTCATCTGGGTTACTGGGACTAAGAGCTGGCTGAACTAGTCTTTCAATTGAAGATCTGGTTTCCCATATAATCCACCTTCGCCGAAGAGTCCTTGAGCAAGACAAACCCATCCCAGTCGCTGCTCCGTATCTAACCTCTGTGACCCAGTGCAGATGAACTCATCCTCTGGTAAATGGATTTTCTGTCTGGGTGTGATTCCGTTTTCTGTCTGAGTTTAGCTCAGTTCATCCGAGTTCATTTTAACTCAGTTTACTTTTCCTTTTCTTCCGCAGTTCGGCTCAATTTAATAAAGTGGGAGAAAACTCTTGCTGTCGTTTATCAAACACGGCAGCAGCGTCTGGAGCAGCAGCTGGCCCAAACCCCAACTGATCTCTCCCATTTAGAGGTCAAAAGTTGACAAGAAGCTGACTCCCCTTTCATCCCGCAAAACCGGGAGCGTCTCGCTACATTTTCCAGAGGCATGTCATCACTTCAAAAGGTGTTAGTGAAATGATTTGCAGACGAAAGCGCCGTCGCCGCCTCTCCCTCCTTCCCTCCCTCTCCCTCTCTCCTTCTCGACGGGTTCACAGTTGTGTCTGTCGCACTTTGTTTTGCTTAAATGAAATGATTGAGTCCTGAGCTCTGTGACGCCGTTTCAAGGAAGAAAAAAAAACCCAGCCTCACATCATTACCGGTGACATTAGCAGGTGACAGCAGCGGCAGCCGAGCCGCCGATGCGCCGAGGTTCAAAGCACCTGAGCATACGTAAACAGATGAGACGGGGGAAAGTCAAAGACAGGGAGTGGGACAGAAAGCTAAGAGCAAAGTAATAGCTGGCTTCAAGATGATCATGCATCTCCAAAATAATATTCAAAAATTAACAATATAAGGTGATAATTCTTCTCGCATAATGACAGAATTGTTTTTATGCTGGTGAATTCAAGTTATTTACCCTTATGGGAGTGCTTTTTACACCACAAGAACAAAGAGCATCATATATTCACCCCTGTTTTGTAATACCCTGCTTGAAAGCTCTGTAGGCCCAGATCAATACTGTATAAAAAAACCATGTAGTGTTGCATTTCCTCCATGCTTCTCCAATCTCCCAAGTGCAGAGGCCATGTAGTCAGATACTGTAAATTCCTTTAATCGATTCGGGTTGCAGGTCGCAGAGTCCAGCGCTTCAACAACAAAGCAAACTGACCTCAGGGCAGGCAGTAAAGTAAAACCAATGCTGCTAAGTTGGACAGAGAAGCGCTTTAAACGCTCGTGCATGGCTGTAAAAGTATGGCGTGGTGTGGTTTGCTTCAAAACACGGCCGAGGACGTGGGCTTGGCCATATGATAGTCATATGACAGGGAGGTTGTGCGCCCTTTGGCTGTTTGATGGGATAAATACTGCACCTTTTGTCTGAGTGTGAATGGTGCATTCATGGAACTGGCTGCAGAGGAGGAAAAAAAGTCATCCTGAACAAAACAGATGCACAGAGCCACAAGGATGAGACATATTATCTGACATTGTTGCTCGATGCTGATCATCATGTTTGTTGATGGTGATTTTCTCCCCAAACTAAACTGGTTTCGTGGAGAGCACCTTTCATCCTGTCAGCAAATAGAGCGCGCTTACGTGGTGGATTCGTCACAGGGTTTTGGGTTGATCCGGCGTCCTCGTACAAACAGTAAACAAACTCCTTCTTCGAAGAGTGGGGCGTCTATTTATTTAGCAGAAAAGCGCTCCCCATTAGCGTCTAAATTACCGTTGTAAATAGAGGTAGTCCACATTAACAACCATCGTCCTCTGTGCATAATGCTCCCGGCGTCAGCGTGCCTTGTGATTATGGCCATTTCTGCTCCATTATTTCAGCACCAACTCACCAAATCCCCCTTTTCAAATTTGTTGCCCCCCCTCCCCTCCCGTTTGCTTCAGTACAGTGGGGCTCGCACTTCAAACTGCTCTAAAATGAGCTTTGCTTTGCCAGGCCGGCAGCGAGCCAGACCAATCATCCCTCTGCAATAATAGAAATCTTCTGGCTGATGATAGACTGAGGCAATCACCGGGCAGGCTGAGTGGGCTCTTCAGTCTGGCCTCTCCACCCCTGCTGTTGGTTGATAGCAGGGGAGGGCTGGCATGGGTATCTGGTGGAGGCCTCTGTGAGCCCTGGCTGGCTGGCTGGCACACTGCATGAATACGTATGCTAGAAAAAACAAACAACAATAATAAAAACTAGAAAAAAGCACTCGAGGCTGGGAGGGGGGATAGAGAGCATCATGGTTTGTCATTTAAAGGAGCCGTGCTATTTTATATTTTCCTACAGGCATTCTTGATCGTCTTTTGTTATAATGCAAGTATGTATGCACCTGTAGGTTAGGACATTACCAGTGCTCTTAAATCCTTGCCCTGCATCTTTAGATTTCAGGAACCATAAGAAAAAAAGCCGCAAAACAGCTCAGAGTCAATTTATATCTGATGTGCTCATATGTGATCTGAAAGGGTTTTTATAGCAGGAGAATTCTCTCAGGGAGCTGAAGAGCAGGTCATCCAGCTAAGGGGCACTCGAGTCTGATCCAGTATTGCGTTTTCATCAAGTTGGAGGATGAACAAGAGATAAAAAAGAATGCTGAAAATTGAAGCAGCAGATGCGCAGATAACCTGACCTTTAGTCCACAGAATTAAGTTTTGGGGATTTCAGAAGCTCCCAAAAACACTATATCTTTTGTTCGACTTTCTCTGAATGGAGCAAAAGATGTAGTTCCATGAACGGCCACTAGAGTCTGGTGTTAAAATGCCTCATACAAACAACAGTTAAGACAAACATCCTCCACAAACTGGCTTTTCAGTCAAATACAAAATAATTCATAAGTTGGACAAATTAAAATCTTACCAATCAATCCAGCTAATCTTTCTGGGGCGACAAACAAACTTCATCCGAGTGATCCTGGCCTGAAGTCAATGTGATATAACATCAAAAACCTTTCCCGCTTTCCATTTCCGCCCCTTCTACTTTCCTTTGTTTCAAACCCCTTTCACTGGCACATTGTTCAGAGTCGAGGCTGTGAAAACCAAGACATGCACAGCGAGCAATGTGGCTCTCACCAGCTGTTGATAAACCAGCCGGCCACCAGACGCACAAACAAGATCTGTAGACCTCTCCCCCACTGATGTGCATGTGAGAATGTTTCTGAACTCAGCCGAGGGCGTCAGATCTGTCAAGCCCATTTGTCTTGGGTGAGGCTGCAGACCTTTAATCATCACATAAACAAACTGCACACATACATAACACACATCCAAATAATATGACTTTGGATAAGTCGAAAAAAGAACTTTAGATTTGAATATTCCTTTTATACAAGAGCAGGTCCTTCAGAACATAAACACGGGAGAACAGAAACATTTTGCAAAGTGTGTATAGGCCGCACCGCCGGATAGTCAGCGAACCACCGTGGCTTCTTCACATTCTACCGCCCTTCTTCTCTTTCATCCCCTCATTATTTCTCTCTCAACCACCCTCCCCTTCCACCACGCCTCGCCTCTCCTCCTGCCCCGAGCACCTCTATCCCTCAATCATGCCGCACTTCCCCCGGCTCTCCACACCTCCACTTCGACCCCCGCTCCATCCCTTCATCCATCCTTCTACCTCTCCATTGCGTTCATCTGCATGGAGAGTGTCTCATTCTGCCTTGGCTAATTGGCTCTAATTAGAGTCATTCAGCAGGGGTTAATCAAGGATGACTTACGCAGATTATGACGGGTGGGGGTGGAGGTGGGGGGATGAGGGGCAACAGACAGCCTATGTGCCACGCCGGCAGGCACGTATCTCTCCTCCCAAGGCGGCCTGGGGACTTAGCGTAGATAAATCTATGCCATGATGTGATGTAGGGCATCCACCCACTACATCTGTGAAGATAGGAGTCAGAAACTTTTGGAAATGAAGTGTGAATCTGTATGATGTGCATGAGAAATATCACATCATGTTTCCTGGATGTTACCTCGGTTCAGCCCTGGTATTAGGACTATATATTTTTGGAGATGAGGTGGGTTTGGAGAAGATGGGATCTAAGGCATCTGGGACTGTTAGGTCAGAAAATAAGTTAGTAGTTGAAAGAGACTAAGATCTGTAAAACAAAACCAGTGTTTCTTGGGTCAGTACGGACTAGCAGTATGGAGGTATTTGGATGTTTCATAGTGTGTGTTTTGGACGATTCAAAAGTGAGCACTATCCGCCACCATTATATGAAAATCTGTTGCCAGCCGGACCCCCCCTGGAACTCCAAAAGCGTGTCGGTGAGTAGAAAATTGGTGAATTATTGATTTTGGGTGAAGTATCCCTTTAAAGTTCCATCGTTATCATTTCAGTACAATATTTTTGTGTCGAGCACCTAGAAAGCGTATCTAAATGGACACTTGCACCTTAATTAAAACAGCTTTGAGTAATTGTGATGGTTAAATGACTTGCTAGAGGGAGAATGGAGGCTCGCTGCCTGCCACCTGGCGTCTCTTGGCTGGAAACCAACCTTGCAAGGTCAGCGCCTTCGACCTGGTGTCCCAGATCTTGTCTCGCACGAAACTGATTGCCTTCTCGCTGGCTTCATTGAAAACAAGTGCACATGGGAGGGAGGCGGGTTAGTGGTGAATCTGAGGCGACCGAAACAGCGTAAAAGCAACCAGACTTGCATAGCTCTCCTTCGATATGATGTCACTGTGAAAACCAAATTTGACCACGAATTATGTGAGAGATATTCAAAAAGAAGAGCAGAGACTTTCACCAGTGTCTGGTTGTGTTGCTATGACACTGAAGCTGGCCAGTCATGTGACAGCAGGGGAGGCCCAGGTGTAAATAATCAGACTAATTAAGCTGCCTCACTTTCTGCTGGTGTCGTCACGCCGTCACGGTTTTAATCACAGAACAATTCACCATTACTGTTATGTTAACACCTGTGCACGTCGCTGCGTTGGAGCTAAGAACAACCAGTTGATTTGATCCATTAGTCGGCGGATTGAAAATGAACTGGCGGCAGCACTGATTATTGATGAGTCATCTGAAGTTGTGGAGCTGTGGCGAGGATGTGCGTTGCTTCCGCAGCTGTGAAACAAAGAGGAAGTGGTGCTCTCTCCGCCTGTGACACCTGAGTCTCATTAATGCGCCTGCAGCCCCGTTACCTGCAGAACCCCCCTGACAGCCCCTCCCCCTCCTCACGCTGGTTTTACACCCAGACTATAAGCCTCTTCTTGTCTGCTTCTCCGTCTGCAAACAGTGACTCATCTGCTTCATTTTGGAGAAAAGAGACTCAAATATTTGTCCGAGAGGCAGACAGAGCAAATGTCACAATGTTTTTTTTTCTTCTCTTTTTCTACATATTTCCATTACAGGTCTGTGAAATGACCACCTGCCATGTTCCTGAGCCGTCCTCTTCCTCACACTCATTCTATCAGTGTGGCATGCACAATGCAACATCGCAGGTCTCTTTATTGCCTTCCCCTGTTCTTATATAAAGAGGCAAGAGGTAATTATTTAGGACGGCCGTACTGTACTGAGATCCCTCTGGGAATGGAAACATTATGGCTGGGTCACACACACACACACTCTCTCTCTCACACACGGCCATACTGGACAGAGAGTAATGGCCCAACCCCTGTTGGTAATGGACTCTCCTTCTGCGTGCGAGCGAGTGTGCGCGGTGGCATTCGCGTACTCATCTGAGCATGCTCCTACCAAGTCTATTTGATGTGACTAGTCCATTAGATTTTCAATGGGCTCCTACACCATAATCCTGAATACACCCAGGTTTTTTTTTTTTTTTTTTTTGGTCGATGGGCCCTTCATTGGAGCGGCCCTACAGTACAGATTGCTCTTGTCACAGTTGAAGCAGACAAATTCCCCCTCATATCCTCTGAATATGGGATGGGATTGTCTCGTTATGGCCCTGTTACATTCCCCCGTGGCAGCATTAGCCAGTGGCTGTAAAAAGACTATTAGGGCCCAGAGAAGAAGACGTAGAAAGAGATAAAGTAAAAGAGTGTTGGATTAGGTGGTTTGATTTGGAGAGGGCTTCTTGTCAGTGCAGAGAGAGACCTCCAGTGTAGCTGTAGCTGCACATGCACACATGAGATATATACCCGAGAATGCAGTGTATATACAGTATATATATATATGTATACGGACTCATCTATGTATACGCTGCACGATGCTCACACACTGTGCAGAAATGCAGCCGTCCTAATCCACCACAGCCAATCAATAAGCACTTGACAGGTACTGAAATACAATATAGAGAACAGCGCTGGCCTGCTGGTTCTTCTGCTCCATTTAAACTGCAGTTTGACAGCTGAGGAGGGAAGCAGGGGGAGATGCATTCGGAGATGTCTCGACCGGCCCTGACACAGGAGCAGCACAGTTCAGAAAATCTCTATTCTAAAATGCTACTTCTCGCCTGTGTCAAGCCAATGGGAGGAATGAGACGGTGAAAACAACTTGAGGAAACAGGTTAAAATTATAAACTGCACTCCGAGGAGTAAAAAAACAACTCGAAATTACATCCAAAGACGGCGCTGATGCAAATAACTACCAATTATATCTTTGTGCACCTGTGTGGACATCAGGTTAATGTCACCATTTTGTTATTTTTTTCAAAGAAAGAGAAGGGAAAAAAAACAAAAAGAAAAAGAAAAGCATCCCTAATTGTTTTCTCCACCCTTTCCTTCCCTCTGTCTTCTGTGGCAGATGAGGATCCGGTGCTAATGTCCCTCTTCCATCACAGCGGCTCTCCAGCTGCAAAACGCTGATTGGAGCTGGAACCACCTCATGATTGCACTCTTATTGAGAGTGAAAAAAAAAAGTGAGAACAGAAAAAAAAAACCCTCATTTAATTCATTCTGCCTATCTCTCCCTCCCCATCATCTAGTGTTTTGCGAGGTGGAAATTGGAAACGCCCAAACGGCAAATGCATCGGGAGAGACATCCCAAACCGAATCGAGGTGCTATTACCCCGACGGGTGAAGCACAGTGGGGCTGAAAAATCTCCGGCTTGCTCTCTCTTGCTCAATGATTGTCTCATCAGCAGGAGTAATTTGGGTTTCTGGTTATCGCGTCATTTCTGATGCGGACGAGGGGGAGGAACGGGCAGAGACGTAATTACTTCTCTCTGCAGACAGAGGACAGATGAGGAATTGGGGAGTAATTAATAACTGGCTGGTACCCTACTGGAGTAGATGCTACTTCGCGGCGCCGCTGCCTCCTCTGAGAGAGACTTTACTCACTGTGAGAAACGAGTGGGAACACACTCTGGTAGCAAGCTTGATGGATCAGCAACAGGCATTTCAAAGAGGGAGAGAAAGAAATGAGATAGCAGGGTAGGAGTGAAGGAGGCGGGGGAGGCTGCTGAGGGAAGAAGATGAGATGGAGGAGTGATAGGAGCTGGAGGAGAGAAGAAAGAGTGAAGATGGGGGATGAAGTGGATGGCGAGGGGACAGATTGGCCTCAGCTTTAGTGCACCTGAAAGGCAGCAGGGGGAAAAGAAGCGGGCAGAAGAGGAGGAGGGGGAGGACGAGTACATGCATTAGGCAAAAGTGAGGCTAACAAATGGGCCTTTTCTGAGTCGCTCTCCGGCTCATGCGGAATAAATCAAGGATATATTACAAAAGGATACACTTCTGCTTTTCTTACTGACTGTTTTCATTTCCTCACCTGCGTTTGAATAATGTTTGGCTCTTCCGCCGCCATCTCCGGCATGCATAGATTACTTCATGAAGCTCCCTGGCAACAGCGTTTCGCGACGCTGCCAGGGCTCCCTATCTTATCTCCCCTGTCTGAGGTGTGTGTCGCTTCCAGCCTTGACAACACATTAGCCTGCGCTTCGCTGTCGAGAACGCATCTCTGTCCCTGTTCTTCTGGCAGCTGAGCAACCCTCAGCTAAACTGACCTCCTGTACGAAGAGATTTTATTACGCTTTTTCTCAGTCGCGTTGGTTTCTCACATCACTATTAAGATTTGCACAACGGTTAGTGCATTTCTCAAAACAATTAGTAGGCCTCCAAACTGCAACAGCTAATGGATAAAATGCACAAAATGGATAGTTCACCCCTCAAAAGCAAGAATTCATGTCAATATGGCAAATCTTTACAAGTAGGCTGCTGTAATACACTACAATACAGCAAATCTGTACTGTAGTAAAGCTGTACACTAAATGAAAAGTTCTTGTCCCACCGTAAGCTACAACTAGGTCTACAATATTGTATATAATAACTCAAGCAATGAAATGAGGACTATTCGTTGACTATTCAGCATTTATAAGTATAGTTCATTTTGACTGACAGAGGACATGGTGCATTAACAGCAGAGAGTTGTATGAAAGCAACTGATACATGTCCAAAAGCATTTGCAGTTTGTTCAGAAGAATGAGAAATTGCTACTATGATGCACAAATGAGTAAATGTTGAGGTTGAACTAATAGTTGTGAGAATTTTCATTCTGATTTGAGAACTGAAGCAACTGAGAAGAACTGTAAACCCACTCTCTCCCACCATGTCTCTTCCCTCAGTGCAAGTCTGTTCAGTTTCCCATTTTCATTCTACACCACTTCCTCCTCTCCATCTCCCCTTCTGTTTAATAAGATCTCGGTGGCGGTGGCGGTGGCGGCGGCGGCGTCATGTCTGGTGTCTCGATGCCAGGAACGGAGCAAGATGATCGCTGCTTGTCAGAGTACAATCTGGAGGCTTAGGTGAAGTCGACAAGATGGGAGACGGTATCTGAACAGAGGAGGAGGAGGAGGAGGAGGGCAGAGATGATGTTTGCCTGTCCGTCTGCGGCGTTAACACACAAAAACACGCATGTGGATACACACATGCGGCGATAGTCATCTACAAACGGCAGCACAAACTCAGACTGATAGTACAACTGCATAAACACACACACAAATGGAGTGATGCTTATCTTGTACACTGCAGCACAAACAGACTGATAATGATCCCACACACACACACACACACAGACCACGACTGGTCATTTTCACAGGCGCTGAATGACTCTTCTTCAGTGATGAATGTTGTGCGAGGACTCAATCGCTGCACTCTCATATTCAAAGACAATACATGAAGGATTGGTACGGATAGTCGGACAAAGAGGAATTAAAAAGCCAGAGCCGGTGAAAGGTAAATGAGTTTGAGCGCGCTGGAGAAGCTCATATTGTTACCGGCCAGAACCAATCAATCACGCTCATCAGGGTCTCTGAGAGGGTTTATTAACTATTCAGCGGGCTGCCGGCCTCATTCAGACTATTAGCCGACTCCTGCTCCCTGTCTTTCCCCATCTATTTTTCCGGCCTCGCACTCTTTCGTCCTGTTGCACACACTCAGCACTCTTCTCGGCCAATCAGAGGGCTCTCTCCGAAATGGGGCTTGATGGAGCAAATACGATGCCCGCCTGTTTTCGGTTGCGCCGGCGTCACCTCCGCAGACATTAAACGCATCACCCGGGCCTATTTTTCTCCCAGCAATTTTACTATACCTGAGGAGTAATGCAGCACTCAGAGGTGACTTCTGATTGGTGAGGTGCTCTCTTGAGCCAAATTGTTTTTCTTTCGCTCGCAAAGCTGCTGATTCAATCTGCAAAACTCTACGTATGTGTCTCTCTTTTACAGCCTGATGCCGTACAGCCGTTGAGCCGCTGTTTGTGCACAGCTAATTCACCTGGGACGCGATGACGATGATGGGGATGACGATGATGAGGATGATACCAGGTGTGGTTGCCAAGCAATTACAGCTAATGGCAAAGCCGGCAAAATTGAGCAGGGTAGGGGTTTAGGAGGCTTGCTGGAAAAAAAAAAAAGACACCATCGCAGGGATCTTTAAACCCCGATGAGATGCTTTCCATCAGGTAAGAGGAGGTCGGCCTGTGTTTGTTTCTTCTCTTCCTCCTCCTCCTCCTCCTCCTTCCTTCCAGCATCCTCTATCTGTTGACAACACCTGTGGGAAGCAGCTGGCTGGGTAGCAGGGTGCTTTGCATCGTACGCGCCGAGGCAGAGGGGGCTGGCGAAACCCGCTGGGGTTACAGGGATGTTACGCACCACGACAACAGTCACAGGGCCCCCGCTGCTGATGCAACTGCCCACATGGGACACGGTGACGGGAAAGAGAGAAAAGGGGGGGTGGATGCGAGTGAGTGTTTGTGTTGCTGCCGCTGGGAGATGTGTATACATGCGTAGGTGAGATACCTGCAACTGTTGAAGCAGTTTTTTGGGGGGGATGTGTGAAGACGGTGCAGTAGCAGACTGTTGCTAAACCATTTTCTGTACTTAAATGTGATTACCGAGAGGCGCTCTGTCATGTAATCAGCGGCTAATTTGTGCTGCCTCCTCGTTTTTCGTCCTCACTTTCACGTTTCTGGAAACATTTTCGAAGCTGTTGACTTCGCCAAATGCACCTTGTTTGCCATAAATGACAGTTGGAAACATAACGTTTATGCGATTCCGGTGATTCTTTTTTCTGGAAGAAAGACATTAAAGGGATGGTTCAACATTTTGGCAAATTGGCCCATTGCCATAATCCCTATAGTCTTAGGCGTAGGTTTTTTGGCGAGCAGTCTCTGCATTTACTTCTAAAACAACTCTGTCTCATAATGTCCTGTCATTATCTCATAGCGTGGTGAATGTGCAGGTCACAACTTGTCCACCAGAGCGTTTTGGAGTTCTTGGATTGTGTATTTGATGAGTTCGATGAGGAAAACCAAGAAATCCCATTAGCCTAGTGAAGCTCTGAGCAGCTCGCGGCTCTGCTCTGCCATTCTAAAAATAGCTTGCGCTGACAATTAAAGGTAACAAACCTACTACTAAAACTAAAAAATTGAGCGTAGCGTTAGTTCTGGCAGGCCATGACGTCAAGCTCCTAATCAGCACAGCTGTAATCACAGGTGCAGTCAGATCAGCTGATGGCTCAGCTGACTCCCCGTGGCTGCTTCCTATTGGGGAACTGCATTCAGAGCGCGCTATTTAAACTGCTCTACGCCGACGTCACCTCCCTTGCTGCTGCTTCCTCTGCTGGCTTTTTTGCGAGACGGGCTCCTTCATGCGGGAAGGATCGCTGCCCGTGTTCGTGTTCGTGCCTTGCTCGCCCTGCTGCTGCTTATGTCGTCTCCCCGTCCACGAGGCATACCCGCGGCGGCTGTCGTGTCATGATGCCGCAGCGAAGCTCTCCAACGGAGTACACCCTACGACGACGGGGGGCTCCTTCTCTCCGGCAGGGCTCTCACCTGGCAGCCGGAGCGGTGTCTCAGATGTTCCATTGATTGACGGCGGCTGGTTCCGGGACTATGGCGTTTCTGTTTGCCAGCGATGCTGCCACGCGGTCGGAGCGTCACACAAGGAACGGTTTGCTTTATTCTTATTTGCGCTGGATTTCGACCTTCATAGCAATTATACAGAATCATATTTGGCATTGAATTATTCACTTCTTTTTGGGGGTTTGGGGGGTTCTTTGTCTGTTTCCTTTTTAAATGGGCTACATTTATTTCCAACTTAAATGGCTCCTGACATCTCTTGTTGCTAGAGGGTCAGGGATTTGCTGGCGTGGTCATTTTGGGGGGTTTCCTTTGCTATTTTGCCTGGCATAGAGCCTGATGCTCAAAAGCCATAAGCCTCTCATTGTAAATAGCCTAATTGATTTAATAAATATTCATAGGTATGACTGGTTACATTAATATTGTTGTTATGGTTTTATTATTGTTATTATTGATAATATTATTAGTGTGTGGCTTATTCGAGCTCCTGGCTTCTCTTGTAGCAGAGGTCCAGGATTTGCGGTATGGTCGTTTTGGGGGTTTTCTTTGCTGCTGCGCTCCCTGCTTATGCCGTTCATGATGGCTCGTGAAAGGCAGGAAGGTGCTCTTCCTGCCTCAGGCTTTCCACGCAAGCGCGTGGAAGAGCAGGGGGTCCCAGAACAGTATCATACCGCCAAATAAATATTTTTGACATAGTGGTCCTGACAGAAATTGAGCGTAGCGTTAGTTCTGGCAGGCCATGACGTCAAGCTCCTAATCAGCACAGCTGTAATCACAGGTGCAGTCAGATCAGCTGATGGCTCAGCTGACTCCCCGTGGCTGCTTCCTATTGGGGAACTGCATTCAGAGCGCGCTATTTAAACTGCTCTACGCCGACGTCACCTCCCTTGCTGCTGCTTCCTCTGCTGGCTTTTTTGCGGCCCACCTCCACCCCAGCTCCTCCTGTCATCTGTTATGAATCCTATCATTGTATCTTGTTAGTTGCTCTGCTCTGTCTGGGTTTTCTTTGCTGCTGCGCTCCCTGCTTATGCCGTTCATGATGGCTCGTGAAAGGCAGGAAGGTGCTCTTCCTGCCTCAGGCTTTCCACGCAAGCGCGTGGAAGAGCAGGGGGTCCCAGAACAGTATCATACCGCCAAATAAATATTTTTGACATAGTGGTCCTGACAGAATAGGGATTATGGCAATGGGCCAATCTGCCAAAACGTTGAACTATCCCTTTAAGAAAGGACGTAAACAGGTTGATGCACAGCTTTAACCTGCGAAGCTAAATTCAAATCTCCCAGCTCGCTTTCATAAGCGTGATAAGAAACTCGGCCTCCACAACAAGCCTGTGGTATCTGATGTAATATCGCTGTAGCACCGGCACCATTAGACTGCAGATTTCGCGAGTGATTCCAGCGGCTGTGGCCCCTGCCGACAACACCAGCCCGTAGCTGCATGGTCTCTCTGGCAGGTAAATCAAAGGGCTGTTATCAGGTTTCATATGCAGCTTGAGGATCAGGGGTATGTAACGTAATAAAACAGGTGCTCAGTGAGAGAGCTCTGATGGTATTACTGCTGGTGCGCTGGGTCAGGCCTCGGCCTCATGGGCTCAGACCCATAACTTACACGCGTGTATGCATGTATTATAGATTTTCATGCACAGAAACAGACACATGTGAACGTACATACGGCATATGATGGTCTTCCATATATGCACATGCAGAGAATTGCCATTATAGATTTCCTTTTCTTCTCAAAAACATATTTAATTCATGACAGTTTCGAAAACTCTGGAAACTATCCCTCCGAATCCCACTGAAGTGTCGCTCAATCCCCACAGACCCCGTAACCCCCCCCCTCAGCACGACACGCACAAATCCCCCCTGGCTGGAAATCCAATCCCGCCTCTGTGTGACCGAGGAGGTACCGTGACGGATAGCTTGTAAGCATCCCACCATGTTTCATCAAGCCTTCTTCTTTCTTTGTCGGAGGCACAGACTGAAGACTTCCATGCGGCGCCTCACCTTGGGGACGCTGTGGTGTTCAATAATTCAGTGGCTGTTGCTCCAGTCCTGTGGAGAGCGCTCATCAGTGACCGATGAACATCCCTAGTGGCTCCATCTCGAAAAAAGGCTTCTCTTTTTTTTTTGCCTTTAGTGGGCCAGAGTGGGCAGTATCATCCACTGGTAATTATTTGCTTTAGTGTTTTCTTCTTGAGATGACCCAATGACATCAGAGCTGCAGCCACTGTGCAGGTGTTTTCTTATTCAGGCTCTCTGTGCCACGATTTGATTGACATCTCCCTCCCTGTCCTGTTAGTCGTGCTGCAGCGATGTCTGCACGCTGCCTTCCTGCAGGATCTTGTGTGAGTTGAGGAAAGATGAATTAGTTGTAGTTGTTTCATGCTGCAGTTTGAGAATATTGTATATAAGTCTTTGTTTCACGCTCGTGTTTGGGTGAATAAGGCGTAATGTGAAGATAAACTGCAGTTTTGCTCCGACAACAGCGAGTCAATCATCCAGCGATCAGTGATCTGTATGCCTGCTCTGAGAGGTTTTTACGCTGACGGGTTGCCAAGCCTGACAGTAAGCTAAAGTTCATCCCACCACCACCACCAACCAACCCCCCCGAGCTCTTCTACTCCCTGAACCCCGAGCGCCTGATTCTCAAGCTGCAGGATTTGGGTTTTGTGGGAAGAAAAAAAAGCGCAGGAGAAAGGAAGGCATCAAAGCTGACAGACGGCTTGTGGGATGGGGGTGGAGGCAAGAAGAAGAAGAAGCAAGAAAAAAAAAAAGCTGGGCAGACTGGCAGAAGCACTACCACATAGAGGTTGACCAATTAACCACAACTGGTGAGGTTTGAGTCCTCTGGGGGTTATTTCAAACAGAGTGCATCTGTGGAGAACACAAGAGATAAAACCTCGCCCACCGGGCACATCCCAAAAAATCAATTCTCCCCCTTGCATCAGCTCAGGTTGAGTCTTTCTTCAATGCTGCTATACTGGCAAGGTGGTCAAACAATATGAACAACAGCAGTAGAAAAGTTTCCTCTACTTTCCACCTTATTCCCACAGCGCTGATACCCAGCATGCATCACATACAGAATAGGAATTGTAGCTTGCTTTGAGTTATATATATTTTATAAGTCTGTTGGGTTGTTTTTCATTTCTCAAGTCCTCATAATGGCCACTGTGGGAAAAGGAAAAGATTAAATCTTCATGATCGTGTCTTTCTTGGATACTGTACATTTCATTCCAGCAGTAAGAAGTCCTACCTATCCTCCCGGAGCGCTGCTGGGGGATTTAGACGGCAATAACTTCTTGCTCCGCCACAGTCGTGTGCCATCCCTTTAACAAGGCCAGTGGCCAGGGAAACAGCCATCCAGGGAAGCAGGCAGGAGTCCTGTGTGACATGTTGCCTGTCTGCTTCAGGCATCGTTAGCGGAGAGGAAGGGGAAATGGAAAATAATAAGGAGGAAAGTAAGCAGGGTGGTGAGGAGAGAAGGTGAGGAGGAAGGAAGGACAGGAGATGTCTGGTTGTAAAAAAAAACACAGGATGAAACCATCAATAAGCTGCCTAATGAGCAATGAATCATTACAGCTTGGATTCAGATCTTGGCTCAGTGCTCAGTGCAAGAAAGAGATTTGACGGACTACAACTTCTTTCAAATCAAAAAACACAAAATATATGAAATTCTATAAAGCTGCTGTTTAGAGGTCCATGCATCCAGAGGCAAATGGTGTGACTGCCACATTGCCTGAGCTGCTTACCCATAGCATTACACTGTGAGTGTCCCAAAAAAATAAGAGCTTTGTTTTCACATTACTGGGCAGAGAGAGGGGGTTGTGACCTGTGTCAAGCGTTTGCGCCGAACAATGCGAGAACAACTGCATGCGCATGATAACCATTCTCCTGGCTTTGTTCTTTCTCAGCTGCCAATCTCCCTCTGCAGATCTATAGCAGACACATGAAGCACATAAAAACACACACACACGCAGAGGCACGGGGGCTGGGTTCTCCCTGGTCCAGCAGAGTTTTCTCGGTAGAGAGAGGAGGAAACAGCGTGATCTAAATAGCTCATTAACTTTTGATGACTGGGTCCTTTGGCTGTAGATCTTGAAAGCAAACGGGAGCCAGACTCCTTATGGCTATTGATTCAGCAACCCCCACTCCACCCCCCCAACACACACACACCCTCTGCATGTCCCAAAGAGGTCTGCAAGGGACTTCAAATTATTCATGCTGGGATCTGTGCATTTCTTAACGACGGGCTGGGACGGTGTGCGAGCAGCCCTGTCATAAAAGCACAACTTCACGGCTGTAACGCATGGGTCATATGGTCAAGCTGAGACTAGAATAACCAATAAGAGCAAAGTACAGCTGTTAGTGCAGGATATTAGTGTTTAAAGTAAAGTAAAAACCTGAAGCAGGCGCACCAGGAGTTTGAACAGTCCAGTCCTGCAGCTACAGGTGACTCAACGTGGGGCGTCCTTAGTTAAATGTGCAGGGTCAGACTCTGGTTAAGGCGGGCCCGCATAAAGTGGGATTTATCCTTGACATTCGGGTCAATGGCAGTCACTTCGTAAATGCTCTACAGCCCAGGTTTTATTTTACCTTGTTTTATCACTGGCGTTGTGCATCTGCAGGTATTGTTCCATGTTAAGAGGGCAGCAAACACAGCCGACTGGAACTGAGTTCGCCGGGTTGATATCCGAGCCTTTCTTCAATTTGCTTAAAGATTGTCTTCGCTATCAGCGCTCGTGCGTTATCTCTGAGGCTGCCTTTGCCCCGGCTTGTATGGCGGCTACGTGTGAAAGGCTCATTAGCTATGCGGTAACCGCTTTACGCACTAAGCTAAATCATATCCAGGATTTTGTAAGAATAAAAAAAGAAAAAAGAAAGGAAAAAAAAGCAGGATTAGGAACATTTTCTGCTCTAATCATGCAACACTGCACATTTTATCTTGTGAACCTGCCTCTGCTCTGAATGCGACTGTTCTACTTCCTGCGTCTGCACTCGGCTTTCAGTTCCGCATCTTTAGTTCACACTGAAAGCCCCAGCAGTAACAGTTTGGACAATACGGCTAATGTTGAGGTTATTTGCACTGCACAGGGAGAGGGGGGGGGTGGGTTAATGCTTTTGTTGGAATACCAAACGGAAGTGGTGTATGTAAATTTGGATTAAGCGGATAAGGCTTCAATAAGTATTGTTGCGAAATGTGTGTGTCTGTTTGCGTGTGCATGTGTGGCAGCCGCTGGCTTTAGGCTGGAGAAATGCATATAAATGAGCTCTTTACCTGCGAGCACCACTTCAATTAATGGCTTCACTTAGGCCAGCTCATAACTGTGTGCGTTTTCATAGGGGACACGGAAAGTGTGTGTTTGTGTGTCGGTTCTTGCACGCGCCCCCGAGGGACAAGACCAATCCGTGCTTTTTAAATCACACCTTGAACCGCCTGATGACTGTGGGGGCCAGCCGGGCTCCGTGTCCAGAGCTGATAGTGCCGCTTCTATGACTCAACCTATATCTGGTCGTTACGTTTTCCGGCATCACGTTCCGCGCGGCACCGGGGGAGAAAGAGCGAGGGAGCCCAAGGAAGGCGCTGATAAGGCGTGGAGCTTGGTCGTGTAGAGAGGGTCAGTGCGGCGCAGAGATAGGAGCGGCTACATGGCGAAAGGAAGCCAAGCATGACCACTTTCTTACTCTTTCACTCATCCGTCTTTCCCCCTTTTCCGTCTCTCCGCCCCTCCGGTCATCCTCAATATGGCCTTGTTATCTCACGCAGCACTGACGGCTGCTGTGTGTGTGTGTATGTGTGTGTGTGTGTGCCCCTAATTTCTGCATGTGCGCCTGCCATTTTGTCATCCCCATGTTCAATGCCTCTAAACATAATTTTCGGCCGCTGCCGAGGCCTGCAGCAGCAAGCACAGAGCTGTCTTTCCAGCATGAACAAAAAGTAAGGATGAGACGAGGTAAAGCCCCTGCATTGATTTTACACCCACTCCTTGGCTGCTGCTGTCCTTGAATATAAATGACTGTGTTTCAGCCCACTCCTCTCTGCAAGGCTCCCAGAATTCTTTATGGCTATCATAGCGAGGATCTCCCTCATTTTCGAAGCTTATCCAAACCTGCTCTCCCTCACATCCCCGCAGCAACCGAAAGGATAGACCTCGACATCTGCCTCATCACTGAAACTCATTTTGACACCCAAGAGGGGGGCAAACTAAGAGAGAATTTGATCTCTGGGTGCGAGTTCTCTAATCTTTCCCCCCCCCGACCAATCCGGTGGGGCAGGGACACTTACTCTACAACTCACTCATCTCCAGTGGCGGCTTTGATTCACTCGCTCCTCTCTGCTGATTTCGCATAATCACGCGGTAATGAGGTTGGCTGCGGTGCGCTGGTGTGGGGCCCCCGTGCGCGGTGCCGGCTTGTGCTCGCACGTTAAAGGCAAGGCCGCGAGGAGGTTTTTTCGAGTTGAGAGGAGGGAGGAGGAGGAGTTGGAAGGAGTGGAAGGAGAAAAGGTCTGGAGCCCCCCTACTTTGCGAGCACATTTGTTAGAAATACAATTACACAGGCGCACAGGAGCATACCGGGCTCCACAATGATTTCTCCATTCACCAGCCGGTGGAGCGGCTAATTTCCTTAGCAGCTAAGTACTTATAGATTGCTCTGTAACAGAAGCTCCCGACGACGACGGGGCCCGGCTCAACGGACGAGGCCAATGTATCGCATGATTGTTTCTGCCTCATATCTGCCACATAGCGAGGCTTGTAGCCACATTGCCGCGTCGCACACTCAGTAGGTAAACACTCGCTGCTTTCACTGCTCACAATATGCAGTAATCTCACCCACTTCACAATGCACTTATACGTCTGTTGCACTGGTTTTGTTTGGCCTTGACAACAATGTAAAAAAGCAGTGCAAATGTCAGGAACTGTTTCCATCCTTGGATAAATACTCATGCATTAAAGGAGACATGTTATTCCTTTTTTTTACACAAATTAAAATAGTTCCCAGGTGTCTTAAAGACACGTCTGTGACATGCTTTGGTAAAAATACCCCAAGGATCAAACATCACAGCCCTTTTCATCCACTCAAAACAGCCCTGTTCAGAACAGGTGACTGTACCTTTAAATGCAAATGAGCCACAGCTTGCCCCGCCCCAAAGTTGAATCCTAGTTACATCACTGGAAGACAACTGAGGGAACAGCTCGTAAAACCACCTGGGGAGCCTGAAAATTACAGATTTTTTTGTCAATTCTCACATTTTGGCGGCCAGAAGGCAAGACAAACACCAAAACATATGTTAAAGAGACTTCAAAAAGTTATATTTCTATAATATATCCCCTTTAATACATTAAAAGATCGACACAAAGCACATCGTTGCATCACTTTCTTTGTTATATTATCATTCCAAGTCTCAGGTAGGGAGCTTATAAATAAGCATTACCTTCACGCCAGCCTTTATTTACTCTGCGCCCTATTTTCCAGATGGCGGCTCTCTTGTTTCATCAACTTTACTTCAGATGCGCTCACATCAGCGGGGCCGGCCTGTGCTTTTTCTGTGTGCAATACTCCATTACATCACAAGTGCCAGACGTCACGCTGCGAGTGGACTCGAGGTGACGGACCGCTGCGAGCTACTGTCAGACTCGGCGGGGGGTGTCGTTTACCCATCATGCAGCGTTGTGGAAAGCCAGGCGTCGCCGGACGTGTCGTTAACCCTTTACGTGTGGCTGCGTCTGGACAAGCAGACGTCGAGCTGCCTCTAATTTCGACTCCATGGTGGTGTCCAATTTATTTTGACGTGTTATTACAGTTCAGTGTGTTTTGATGTCAGAACCTGACCTCGGTTTCCACTTTTTATAGGCTGTGTTTTAAACATTCGAGTGGTGTTTTTATACATTTTATGTAGTTTGTAGTTGTTTTTCTATCCCAAATTTTGAATTTTATAACTTTCAAATATCAATGTGCTTGAAAAATCCAGTATCATTTAATCTAATCGTATAATAGTGTATAATTTCAGCCTTTTCACAAATAAACTTTGACTGTTTCTGCTGAAAATGCCAAATATCGATCTGGTCTCTGAGTGAAACATGCAACATCCAAGAGGACTGATACAAACCTACACATATAGGCAAACCAACCTACTCCACTGACCTGTTTTCACATCACAGCAGATGCACATGATGTTCCCTCTCTCTCTCTCTCTCTTCTTTCTTACTCTTCCCTCTCTCTCTCTCTCTCTCTCCCCACACACACACACACACATGGGCACAGATGAGGGGGTGAAGTGTGGAGAGGTCTTGTGGGTGCTCATCACACACACTTGACAGAAGCAGTGCTCTTGGCAAGGAGGAGCTACATGATATATGAAGATGGCCACTTTGAGCCCACCATCGCACACATACACACCAACACACCAACACACACACACACTGCTCATCAGCACCCTGCCCTACAACCAGCTCTTGAGACGCTGATGGTGACATATATGGAACACATGCAGACTGAAGCCTCTTAAATATTCATGCCTCGTCTGTGCGCCTGTACATTGCCATGTGCATCACAGACAGCATGTGCATGTTTGTGTGCATGCGCGCGCGTGTGTGTATGTGTGTGCATCCACACCTTTGCAGACAGTTGTCAGTCTCGACTTGTGTGTAAGATGATTGCGTACTTACTGTGCAGCTGTCGTCTATCGTCCTACATTTCAACTGCCGGCTGTAGAGCCGTGCAGTCTGTGTCACGCACTCTCTCAACTATAAAGACATCACATCTGATCTGGCAAAGTGAAACTCTTCTCATCGCGGCAGCCATCTTGCACGTCACCTGACAGGTGTTGCTAAAAATACTCACCGAAAACCACAACAGAAAGAAAATGAATCTCCACTCAAATTAAACTTAAGGCTGACACAGATCTGAGATGTTAAAGATAAACAATGAATAAATAAAAAAATAAAATTATTTTGCACAGGAAAAATGTTACTTATTATAGATACAAACTGCAGCCAGAGCAAATTTGAACTTTTACTTACTGCATAGCATGAAAACTAAACCTACAAAATAAAACAGTAGTTCTATTTAAGCACTTAGAGTAACTCTAACTGCTCACTTAGGTGCTTGTGTGTGATTCAGGTCCTAAAGTATGTATGATCCTCTATATATTCACTTAATTGTCAGCCCTCTTGAGGAAAACACTGCTTGTTGTTGTGGACTAAAGCACTATCACAGTGACCCATCTCTGTTCTGAGAGGATCCTACAGGCCTGTGCTACTTAAGCACAGTGTTGGGACTGAACGAGGCTGCAGCCAAACAGCCAATAGGCTCGAACGCTGAGAGAGAGAAAAAAAAAAAAACAGGACAACTTTTTTTTTCACGGAACGACCTCTGGATCCATTCGGGTCTCTACAAGAAACCGTTTTAATGAAAGCCTTCGATTTCGAGGTCTGGCCCAACGCCGTAATGTATGGTCGAGTGTCTGGGCCTATTTGCCATTATAACACTTGAATCTAATCAGAGGATAGGCCACTTTTAGAGTGTTTGGAGAAAGCACTTGTGCCCACAGGCAATCAACACCTCATCAGAGGCCTGCCTCTCACATGGAGAGAAGGGGGCACCGGGCTCAGCGGTGAAGAGCACAATTTTACCTCCTTGTCTTTCCGCCCCTTTCTTCTTCTTCGTCTCCTTTTTTTCTACCCTTTGTTGTATAATCCTCTCTTTAACAGTGTTTTTCTTGCTCTCGTGTTTGTGCAAAGGACGGGAGCTTATTGCGGTGTGCGGGCAGCATTGCAAACACGTGTCGTGACTGGAAGTTCACTCACTTTAGCCATTATTTCCTTATTTATGAATTGTCGGGAAGCCATGACTGGCCGTCTGCAGCCGAGGGAGCTCAAATTAAACGCCACAACTTGTCATCTTTGCTGAAAAACTGCAGCGATTAAACATCTGGTTTAGGAGGGAAAAATGATCCAAAAGAGGGTTGGACTTATGGCTGATGATGGAGTGTTGTTGTGCATCAAATTAGCAATATCACATGTAACATGGCAATAAGACACGTGTGAAAGCAGCAGACAGCGCTTCACAGCGTTGGGATGAACACTTAGTGTGAGCTCTACCGGGGAGAACACTGAACAACCTGAGCTGCAGAGTTAGATTCTACTTCTTTGCAGCGGGAATAATCTACGCTTCCCCCCTGTTGTCACCTGGTAGCGGCGCGTATCTCCACCCCGCCACATTGATCTGCTTCTGAGACATAACAGAGGGAATGTATGATGTGTGTTCTCCGCGAATACTCTTCCAACCTGCCCCCCCACTTCCCAACGATTCCCATCAGGAGAGACAGACAGAGAGAAAGCGTGGGGAGAGGGTGAAAGAGGTAAGAGAGAGAAGAAAGGAGACATAATACACACAGACAGAGACACACTAATGATGTTGTCAGACAGCCTTCTACTCTTTGAACACACTCCCAGTTGTGTTTGCGGGCGCGCCTCTGCGTGCACATGTGCGGACTAACACATTATTGTATTAGACAGGCACTCCATCACTGTCAAGTGGCAAATTTGGAGGGAGAGGCAGCTTCCTGCAGTTGCAACAAATCTCAAAAAGCCCTTTTGTGTCTGTCAGTCGAGGAGCCTTTCATTTTGACGGCAGAGAGAACCAACAACATCAGACTTAACAGTGTTCTTTTCATCTTGCTGGGGATAAAGGAAGACAAACAAACCAGTTATGTTCTCCTCCGTCTCTGCGTCACATGGTCCATTTTTATATATATATATATAGACACGAGCCACATAGAGATGCAATATGAGTTCAGAAATACCTGCAATTTGGATTGACTGGGATTACTGGTTTGTTTTAGCATCTAAAGTGGTCATTATTCACTATCCTCACATAATCCACACTGAAAGTCAATGAGTCCTCCTATTATCTCAACACATGTTGCATAAACACTACTTTTCTAGAGTGTTTCAGTGGCTGTAACCTCAGCTCACTCTGGAGAACTTTATACCTGCGTGCTCTGCGCTGATGTAATTCGCGGCCTTCCTGACTGACACATTAATCAAAGCCTCGATCTACTGTTATCCGACATGATCAAGTGCGTGGCTCTTTGTGTCAAGTGCCCCGAGCGCTTAATGTAGATTTTATAGTTTCGTAGTTGCACTAAAGATGGAGGAGAAGTAAACACAGGATCAGTGAGGGTGAGGGCACGAGGCTCACACTGACAGATGTTTATCTGCTGGATGAGATGAGCCCCATGTCCTGACAACAGCCAACTCTGACTCCTGTTGCTGCAGTTGTTGCTATGACCACAACCATCACTGCCACCTCTATCTCTACCTACACTATTGCTGCTGTGAATACTACCATTGTATCTCTATACTAAAAAGTCAATAGCTCCTGCAATAACAGGCCCAGAGTTATGAAATATCACACAGGCATTTATGATAAGCCAAGGATGAACTTTTGCATGACCTTTATTCTAGTTTTTAAATATTACTTTTTGGGTTAGGCTAAAACAAAACATAATTATGCTCATTTTATTAAGATGTTTCAATAACCCTTTAATATACAGGCTGCTAATTATGTGATAATGTCAAGAAATATAAGAAATAACAAGTAATTGTGTAGTAATACCAAGAAATAGAATAGAAGTAATTGTCAATTTCATAGTAATGTCATGTTTTTCAGGCAAAAGATTACAATTGACCATTATATCTGGGCTATTTCTACGCAATCGCAATAGTTATTTCTGATCTATATTTCTCAACATTACTAGGCTGTATGATGCAATTACTTGCTTAGATTTCTTGATATCATCACATAATTAGCAGCCTATAAAAACATCTTCTTACAATGTGCATATGTTTTGTATATCTTTGGTCTAACCCAAAAAGTAATACTGTATGTAAACACTAGAATAAAGGTCATGCAAAAGTTCATCCTGATAGCTTATCATAAATGCCTGTGATATTTCATAACTCTGGGCCTATTATCACCTATTTCCTCCCCTATATGCTTTTTCATTTGAAAAACAAAAATTGCACACGTTGCTTTGACAAAATGGTGAAAGACTGGTTGTGTCACTACAATGCACTAATTTAGGTACCGCTGCTGCTGCTGCTGCTGCTGCTGCTGTTGCTGCTGCTGCTGCTGCTGCTGCTGCTGCTGCTGCTGCTGCTGCTGCTGCTGCTGTTGCTGCTGCTGCTGCTGCTGCTGCTGCTGCTGCTGCTGTTGCTGCTGCTGCTGCTGCTGCAGCGTCTGCCACTGTGATGATGATTACTGTGGGGTGCAACGAGAACAAAACCAGCAGAAGGTAACGCATTATGTAAAAAAAATATGCTTCAGGAAGTGATTTGGGAGATGATGCCATGTTGTTAAATTAGCCTTCAGTAACGCAGCGGAGCCGTTAGCTAAGCAAATGTGCTCCAGACGTGTTGGTGCAACAGAACAAAGGCTGCAAAACGCTAAGACTGCCATACAAATCGGCAGTGTTGTGTCTTTGTGGATGACTTCTCTGACACCCCCTCTTCATCGCGCCCCGCCACGCTCCTCATCCTCCTCATCCAACTTGAGAGACAATCCCTCTGTTCCTTAATGATGCATGTGTGGGAGGGGCTCCTTTTCTTTCTTTTCTTTCTGTTTTTTTTTTTAACGCAGCATCAAAGACAAGACACTCAAAGGCGAGTATAAGAAATGACTTAATCATTGCACCAGTCCACAATCTCGCCATGTCTCTCACCCCCCCCTGCTCACACACACACATATTCACAACACACTCCTCTCCTTCTGTGTAACTTTGCTACAGGCGGCCGCTCGCCACCTTCTCTCTTTCTTTAGAAGATTCCCGAACTAATCAGTGGAGCCCTGTCTTCACCCAACATACTAGAGGACTGATTCAGGCACAGGGCTCACAGCCACGTCAGCCATGTTCTCTATCTTTTTTTTTTTTTTTTTTCCTTTTTCTACCGATCACCCTCCCCAAAAAAGAGGAGAAAAAAAATCCCTCCCCTGTGAGCCCTGGGTGAGACTTTCTGGAGACAGCACCCTTCTTTTTGATGTTTGACAACTGAGAGAGAGGAGAGAGGAGGAAGGTGGGGGCGGGGGTGGGCGACTGCACCTTTCATCCAACGGATGCTATCCTAAAGGGAAAGAGGGGATGCATGTGTGTGCGTGTGTGTGAGCCTGCGTGCATATTTTGTGCTCGTATCTGTGTGGGCCAATGTCATCGAAAAAATTACACAAAATTACACTCTGTGATGCACTCCAGCCAAATTGCAAAAAAGTACAGAGAAGTGTACGAAATGTTCAAAGCAGCCAAAACTTGGGGTGTTAATTCCAAACCTTTAGAAACAGTGTGACGCCTGAGCTTTCAGCAGCATCTCAAGGTGTTCAGCCAAGGTTAAGCTAAAAGAGAAGATGAGATGGCCTCACAATTAGTCCCATTGCAAGTCAGTCTTTATTAGACCCACACATATGCAATCGTTACATGACGACACCCAGTGAGTGGACTTTTTGCCACATATTCTCCTCGCAACTGGCAAACTAAATGCCAAACCTGACATTATCTGCGTGGGGGAACATCACAGAAGAAAAGGTGCATGTGCGATAAGCAGGCTGTGTGCAGTAATGAACCTCATTTCCATGCTCTGTCGTGTTTTTTTTTGCGCGGCGCGGAGGGGTAACGACATGCGGGCTGCGTCCCCTTCGCCGACTGTAGAGCAGGGGAGGAATTGAAGTCGCATGTGTCCTTGTCCCCGTGTGGAGGCTCTTGTCATTGTGCTGCAATAGGCCTATGATCTCCCGCGCTCTCTGCCTCGCTAACATAAAGCCCCCTCAGGCTCCTCTCTCGCCCACCTAAGGTTTCAAGGTTGCTGCTCCGCTGTCACATTCTGAGTATTCCTTTCTCTTTTTTTCCCTTCCCTCTCTCTGAATAGAGTATTCACCTCCCCCTCACTGACTTCACTGTAAGCTGATCATTATACTCAAATCAGGCCTTGGTGATGGAGCCATGAAGTCACTTTATATACAGTATTCTCCGTGTTTCATGAGTGCACATGAGACAGTCCTCCACTTCTGTGCTGTTAGCAGCAATCACACACGAGTCATCTCCACTGTCTTCTCTTTGCCCACATAAGTCAGAAAATGCTTACTGCACGCCGTCGTATATCAATCTACACGTAATTGTTTCATAAAATGTACATATATTTGCATATTTAATGTGATTTCCCTTGATTTGTATCACCTCCTGCAGCTTTATACGACCCTGACTATTAATATGTCTCTTCTGACATGTGTGCGCCACTTTTCTGATGCATTGCTTTTGTGGTTTTGCATTTTTAATAATTACTGCAACCATTGTAAACATTTGTCATTAAGGTGTTTATCAGCTCATATTTCAGAGTGCTCAACACCAACCTCAAATTAAAGGGATAGTTCAACATTTTGGCAAACTGTCCCATTACCATAATCCCTATAATCATAGCAGTAGGTTCATTACCTTTAATTGTTGGTGCAAGCTATTTTTAGAACGGCAGAGCAGAGCCACGAGCTGCTCAGAGCTACGCTACGGAGGCTCATGGGATTTCTTGGTTTCTCTCATCAAACTCATCAAATACACAATCCAACACCTCCAAAACACTGTTGTACACAAGTTGTGACCTGCACATTCACCACGCTATGAGATAATCACGGAATGTTACGATACGGAGTTGTTTTCGAGGCAAATGCAGAAACTGCTTACTGAAAAACTGCCCCCAAACGCACATCAGCGGTCTTGCATGAACTTACCTCGAAAACAACTCTGTCTCGTAACGTTCCGTTATTATCTCTCCCGCAATTGGCCAATTTGCCAAAATGTTGAAATATCCCCTTAACTGTGTAAGAGTTGCTTTCCCGCTCTATAGAGTCCAGCTACGCAACAACAAATCGCTAAAACTGGCCAATCAGTTGCACCGGCTTACAAAATAACATCAAATCACTGACTATTTGCTTGTACGCTCACAAACAAAGTAGGCTCCCATCATGTGCAAAAACATTTACTCAAATCACTGAGATATGAAAAACTCCACTGTGTGCCTTTAAAGCATAAGTTCTTGTCTCACTGTGATGCCGGTTATTTTCAGATAGTGGCAGAGTGGCCGTGCCAATCAGCATCAGAGCTTATAGCACTCACATTCGTTTCCCTCAGCTGCTGCGATTTTTTTTCTCCACGGGATTATTGTTAGATATCTGTGAACTTGTTGACTCGGCCCCGAAGCACAACTGACACTGGGAACAAAGAGGAACTGGCACTGTGAGCAGGGAGCACACAGACTAAATACACAAGGGAGAGAAGGATAATGAGGGACAGGTGCAAACACTCGCACACACACACACTCTCTCACACACAGATAGGCAGGAAGTGAAGAGTAGAGGCGAGTATATCAAAATAAAATTGGAAACAATGACGGAAAAACCTTAAATGTCTCAAATATAATTCATCAAAATGTCATTTTCATCAATAACACCTCTGCAGCAAGAAATTCTTAGCGGAGAGAGAAGTCAGACGCATCAAAGAATTAAGGCTCAGGTGTTTAATCACAAAATAACTCATGCATGGTTTGAAGATCACAGATTCATGATTTACTGCAGAGTAACAGTGTCTGAGAGCAGATCTGTCCTTTAACACCCTCTTCAAATGTCTGTGTATTGCTCCCCACTTAATGAACCCACTGGAAATGGCAAGTACTATTGCACTGAATGAATTCAGACACAAGGTCGGGAGTGAAGTTAGGACGCAGGTCTTTCCACACACGCTCACACACATACACACGAGCGCACACACGCCCCCCCGTGTCCATAAATCCAGGCATGTCGGCCTTGGTGCAGTAAAAGAAGCATTCTCTTTCTTTCTGTCTCTTTATCATTTCTTACAGAGTCGTCACACACTTCAACACATTCATCCCCCTCGCCCCCCACTCTCCATCTCTCCTCTTTACCTTCGGCTTCATTCGGCCCGACCAGACCTTGGGAAAGTTGAAATTGAATGCAGTCGGAGCACCTGAGGAAAAAGCATAAGTTGCGCTCGAGTCCTCAGGACGAGATAACCAAGCGTGCTTTCAGACTTGTTGGGCCCCGATTTTGTGCCATATGAAAACTTTTTTCCAGAACCACAGCCGTGAATTTTCTCTGACAATACAACGAGTCTGGAGAATGTCTCACAAGCCTGGAGGTCATACAAATAAAACAGACTGGAAATAAAAATGCAGTGCAGAAAGAACATGGGGGTGGTGCCAAAACCCGCAGAAGACACACAGCAGATTTGAGATCTAACTTTTAGAAGTCAAATGCAGAACTATATATTACAGTATTAGTATGCACTGCAGGATGAGGACAGGACTTCACTGCGAGAGCATCATTTTTATCTAGGTCTTTATCCTCTTACTCCCTTCCTCCCTTCTGTCCTGTCTCCTTCTTTTCTTCCTCATATATTACCCCATCCTTCTTGTCCACACTTGTATATTTACGGTTTTATTTTTTACAAGGACATATACAAGCGGGATGACAAACTGCCAGCAATTGCTGGTTGACTTGTATAACAGTATTCCTGCTGTTGTTGTCCATCGTAGTGGTGCTCCAGTATCTGTCAGATAAATATGGATTTAAGGTGCCACTTGATCATGAAAACGGCGACTTTTTTAATAATCGGGTAACCTTTCTGTGACAAGACATTGCTTTCTTCTTCAGCACCTGCTCAGGCAGGAAAAGTGAAAATGATGCGGTGCGAGAGAACAGGAAAAAAAAACTGCAAAAGCGCTCGCGGAGGAGTTTATCTATGTGTAGTACATGATATTTTCTTCACTTTAAGAGTCTTGAGCTGTGCTGCTGTCAACATGATGGATAATGTTTTAGGGCTAGGTCTCATGGGAGCGATCTGTTGTCTGTACCATCAACTGTGGAGAGCTGAGACAGAAAGAGAAAGAGAGAACGAGGGGAAACTGACAGAGGGCGGCAGACAGAGAGAGCATAACCAGTCCTCATTACAGCCAAATCCTGCTGGGGGTTGACCAAACTGGGCCGGTCTTAAGTCTAAAGTTTAAAGAATTTCCCCTGTCTCTTTTCGCCGCTATCTCTCTGTACTTTAATAACAAGGAGAGGCTCACACATACACACCTTCGTTCAACACACACACACGGTCGGCGCCCCATCTCTGGCCTATGGGAACTCATTATCTTCCCAGACGAGCAGTGCCATGAGTCGCCAGGTCGGTCTCCTGCCACCGCATCACTTTGTGACATCGGGTTCAAATATATAGGTTGCAGAGACACTTTGGCGGGAGGAGACAGAAAGACAAGGCAACGGTCCACACAAGGGGCCTGGTTAGGGTCTATGGGGCATCACATGCTGCGTCTGTGGAGGGTTTCATGATGCATTAGTTGGGCCACTTCCAAAATGCCACTACCACTGCAAAACAACAGTTAGACTTGTAATAGGTTAACTCTTATGGATAAAAGCCCTTAATAACAAGAGCTTCATATGAAAACACAGCTTATTTAAGCTTTTTTGTGACATAAAGCAATAAATATGCCACAAGCTACACTATCAAATGCTGTTAAACTGATTTACTACTGTAATCGCTTATTATTTTGCCAGGAGATGCTGAAGCAGGAGGCTCCGTCACTGTCTGCGCTGTTTGGCTCTCACGTGGACGAGATGTGATCTGTCTATTTCGGCGGTGACCCTGGATGGAGGTTAGCGGGTCATCCACTCACCGCCACACAGATGATCTACGCACTGACTCCAGGAAATAGGTCGATGGCATAAACTAAATCCAATAGGAATATTGCTTTTCATTGATTTTCTTATCCACCTTGGGATAATACCAGTATTTCAGGGAATGGATGGGCCTATGTGTGTGTGCGTGTGCACATGCATAAACGCATGATGGATAAAACCCGCAGATGATTGGTCGTTACAGTAGGTGTTGACTAATGCTTTCATCATGGGTGCGAATGGAAGCGTAGCTCTTATCGGACATATAGGAGACATAATACAGTATAAGACTATAACTTAGAACCAGTGTGTTATTACTAGTGCGCCGCGGCTGCACAGAGACTGAGGGGAGAGTTATTTGTTAAATGCCACTACGACTGCACCGGGGTCCTAATTGGATTTCCTCTCCCGCTCAAAATGTCCCCTCTACTTTTTATGAGAATGACCTCCGAATCGGTCACAGACTATACACACACACACATAATTAAACACACGTTCAGGTGTAGATGGATATTCAGAATGTGTGAAAATACACTTTTCTCTTGATTATAATTCACCATAAAGGTTTTTATTTGACTACCAAATAGATCTCAGGTCTGCAAACTTCATTATGATCATTATAATCAAGTTGACATGACTGAATAATTATTAGGCTGAGTGCTTAAGTGGCTCCTTGGTTAAAGGCATTCTCTTATATAAGACAGTGAGGATAGGCAAGAGGAGCTAACTATTGTTTATGTGTGAATGGTGAAGAATAGAAGCCTAGCTGTGTGGGTAGTTCAGGTACCACAGTTTTTAGGTTTGTTTATTGTTTATTCTCCATTTTCAGGAATTGTGCCGTCTTTACATTTAGCAAATGCAATTTAGCTTTTACAAAGAGCTGGAAAGGGCTGATAAAAGAAAAGTCTACATGAAGCAGTCAGACAGTATGGAATAGGCTGGATTAAAAAACTTGAAAGCTGTCCGTAGTGGTGTTTTAGGCGGGAATAATGCTGCCGTCTGGGCCTTAAATATGTGTTTGCAAGCTGCAAAGAAAACACGCTGTGTGCTCCTTTTGTTCTAATGTTTTATCACAATATAGCACTAGGAAGTGTACATGTATGAAAGCCGCGTTGCATTGCAGATGTGTGTGCCAAGTTTGCACAGGGCCAGTGGGGTATAACCACATATTGTATACATTTATGCTGAAGTTCCTGGGGCAAAAACAATCCCTCTCACTCTTTCCACACACAGAACTGTCATTCCCTCCTTGTGTACAAACCTACAACTTACAACTAAAGAGCCATTATTGTCATCTAAAGCGTGCTTTCTCCTGACTTTAACTGCTTATTTGTGCTGCTTTACTTGCTCCGTCTCATCATTCTGAACACAAACCTGTCTGCCTGTTTACAGATGGCAGAGCTCAGAATAATCCTCATTCACACCCACACACACTGGCTGGCTTCACTTATACCTTTTTTTCCCCTCTCATATATTTTCTACTCCTACTTTAATAACCGCTCCTGTATACAAACGCCCACACATGTGAATATTATATGTTTTCCATATGTAATGCTCATACGTTCAGATGCTGGATGCTCCAGATCCTCAAGACACATAAGAAACCACAGGTGTGTTGGATTGGTCCTTTTTCCTAATTAGCGCTAATTAATGCTAACGAGCCTATCAACCAGGAATCATGTGTGTCGGCAGTGTTTAATTACCATACGAATAAATAAAGTGAAACGTTGACATGAAGTCAGCATATTGTTTACTGTTTGTATTTGGCCAACACAGATACAGCAAATGTGTTCATTTACATACATGATAAGAAAATTGCCTTGCGTGGCTATTAGCATGTAAATGGCCTCATTCACTATGTAGCCAATTGAGGCACTAACCAAACCCTCTCAGAAAGATGTGAGGAATGAGCTGCATCCACACTGTGAATGCAGGTTTCAAGTGCCGCCCGTCTCGGCAACAATTCAGGGAGGAGGAATTGAACGCGACGCGGGGCGATATCGTCTCGGCTGGAAAAGAAATGTTCGCCATTTTCACCTCAAATTATCATTCCCTCTCTCTCCTTTCTTCTCTGAAAGGCAGAATGTCACATTTAATATTCACAACAAGCTCCTCGCCAATCCCCAAGAGTTCCCTGGTGCCAGATGACGAGCAGGCTGTCAGGGGTCACCCGGCAACCCGGTCGCTCTCCAAACACCCCGCCGGTCCTCTGCGGAAGTGACCTAATAACTGTGCCAGGCCCCGCCGTCTCTGTCCCCGCCGCCCGCTCGGCGGCCACAGATCGTGATCTCACCCCCGCTGCCGCTGAGGATTACGGCGCCCTCCCCCCTCCCCTTCCTCCCTCTTCGCCTTTTCCCGCCTCAAGGAATCCTCACTTCTCAGAGCCGCTCAACACTTTTACGAGTTCTGCTTTTATGAGCATCATCTACTTATTTTGTCCTCTTCTTCCATTTTTTCTTTCCAGCAGACGCTTCTGCAGACAACTTTCCCAGCTCATTTCCATTGGATGCCCTACGGGGAATCGCCGAGCGTAAAGTTGTGTCTAACTCAACTTCCGTGCCTATAAAGCAAAATAAAAATGTGCTTTAGTGATTTGTCAACTCCTGTCCTTGAGGAGATAGAATGTAGGAGATGGGTTATCCTTGAAATCTATTGTTTCGGAGACGCCGCTCGAGTCATCGTTCAAAAAGTGTGCGGCAAACACTTGCCGTCATGATTGCGTGTCTGCGCTTGCTACACATGTGCCTTGTGTTTGTTTGTCCCTGCGATATGATCTATTAAGTTGTTACCATTCATGTGTGCACTGCATCAATTCATCCGTGTGCTTTCGGCAGCTATCACACGACGATGATCACATGATGACTATCGGCGGCCGCGCCGATCTGCCCTTTCTAATTCCAGCTCAAAGCCCCTCAGCGAACCACTTCATGTCTATTGTCATACAAACATCACCCCCCCTCCCTATCCTGTCTTGCAAGCCTTAACTCTCTTAACATGCGTCCGGGTGAAAGACAGCTTGTGACCTCCATCCATCCCCTGCCTTCCTGCCCCGCCCCCCCCTCTTTCCCTCCATTCAAACCCACCCAGCCCATTACCGTCAGACAGGCCCGCCGCGTGCTGCTTCCCGTCCCTCACCGCTCTGACGGGTGGCAACAATAGTGACAGGAGAGCCAAAATGGCAGCTGCCTGCAACTGTCTGGCCCGATCCCAGAGGGGCAGCGGGAAGGGGGTGGGAGGGGTGGTCGCATATCGGCCCAGCCAATCTTAATGCACGTCTTCCGCAACAAATTGGCCAGTTTACTTAAGAGTCTGCTGTGGCCCATGAATATTTGATGTGGTCAGGGCTGTGCAGCGGAGGGATACAATGACAGGGTCTTATCTTATTTAGCCAGACAGAGGGGGTCGGTTCCCCAGCCTGACCCAGAACACTCCACCGCTCTCCTGAGATCTGGAAGAGCCCGATCCAGGAGAGGTAGACACTATGACAACACTTTTTTTCCCTCCATTTGTCCACACCTTTGAAGTGAGAAAACCTCAGGTTTCCACTGCTGTTGGATGAAAACCAAATTGAGAGGCAGAAAGCTCTTTTTTTCCCTCTTATGATTGGGGATTTCATACAATGGGCTTTTAACAGGTTTAATGGACCCAGGAGTGATACAACACACCCCGGCAGGCTCAACACAAATAACACAGAGAACACATGATATATATAAAGACGTGAATACCGAGGGACCGGGACGCCGAGAGCGACGCGGCGCTCGCATTACATCTTCTGTGTCCTCTTACAGACGTGGAGATGTGATCGGTCGGCGCTGCGGAACGGGAAGACATCGCTCAGGAATAAATGTGAGGGGAAACGTGAAATGTTATTTCTCTCAGTGATAAAATCAGTGCAACGAGGCAAAGGGTGGCAGGGAGAGGAAACAAAATAAAGATGGTTTTCCCAATTATCCTGCTGCTGTCTCTCTCTTTGTGCCTTCTCTCTGTCCCTCTGGGCTCGGGGTGGCCGTGTGATTTAAAAAAGGCCTCTCATATTGCCTTGGCTGTGATGGCTAGTAATACTGTAGCCTCCAAATCAATGGAGCCTGTCCTAGATTTCGCTGCGGTCTCAACTCTCTCTCTATAAAGGGATCTGGAGGGCACTCTATATTTTTATTACCTGCAGAGAGAAATGGAGAGGCCAGGACCTGGATCTCATTTCACACGCACACATACTTGGATGGATGCACACGCACGTTTGCACACATGCTCAAAAACAGGCTTGCGTGCATGCAAACATTAAAAAAAACAAAAAACAAAAAAAACTGTCACATACACATGAGCATATGAACAAACACGCAGTCAGGCATTCGAGTGCACACCAACTGTCCACCTACTGTACCTGAGAGCCCTGGTGGCTCGCAAAAATGGACCCCAGCAGAGACTGTCTCTCTTCATTAGGATCTGAACGCACACACACACACTAAAAACAGTTGGGTTAAAAAATAACCCAATTTTAACCCAAATGTTGGGTTGAATAAGGACCAACCCAACATTTGGGTTATTTTAACCCAACAGGTTGAGTTATTTTTTTTGACCCAACTTTTGGGTTGAATTATTTAACCCAAGAGTTGGGTTATGTTAACTACAACATTGGGTTATTTTTAACCCAACTATTGGGTCGTGTATAAAGTGCTTGCTTAACCCAATAGTTGGGTTAAAATAACCCAAATGTTGGGTTGGTCCTTATTCAACCCAACATTTGGGTTAATGTTGGGTTATTTTTTTTAACCCAAATGTTGGGTTGTTAAAAACTACAGAGAGTGCTCCAAACTTTTCTACCAAGTGACACCACTGTCACAGAAATAAATGGCAGTGGTGTCACTGGTTAACAAGTTTGGAGCGCTCCCTGCAGACCTAGATTGAAAAGTGGTTAAGTGGTCCTTCAAGTACAATTACTTATCATTAGTACCTCTTTAAAAGAGAAAGGAAACTTCCTCGATTGATTATCTTATGTTTTAATATAAACCTATTAAAAGTAAAAACTTGTAAAAAATAAATAAATAATATACACTTTTAACATAATTACAGTGTAAAACAGGTAAAACAGTATGATATAGCACAGCACAGAATTTTATTGCAAAGTTCAACTTTACAGTAACTTACCAACAGCCATGGTTGCCAGAATTTCACCATAACAAATATGGTACAACAACACATGAGGAATTACAGTTTGTCAGTATAGATTTAACAGGCAGCAACTGCTTATCCTTATCCTGATATCACAAACTAAGACCATTGTGAACCAGAGTAGAACATCATTGTAAAACTGAAAGAAACTCTTTTTGCATTTACACATTCTGTGAAAAACAGGACTGCTCCAATACCTTGTCCAGTACACAGTGTTGAGATCTTGAAAAAACAGCATGTGTCCATATATGAAGGATAATCCATAGTGAAAGAAAATTAACATCATAAAAAAATTAGCCACTTGCCCTTGGTTGATCAAGAGTAATGAGTCAATAGCGCAGTCTTGGCTGTAGGGTGCTCAACACGGTGTTCTGGGAAACTGGAACTTCAAGGATTCACCAGTCACCAGCTCTGCATGAGACTCCTGTTGTTCATCGGGTGTTTGGACTGGCATGATCCTCTCTGCAATCAGAAAACAGAAACATAGCAAAAGTTAGATTGATGCAGTACCTTAGCATGATGCCCACACAGAGATAAACTCAGCAATCTGTCGCTCCAATGAGCTAGCTAAGCTAACCTAAATACAGATGCATCTCCTCAAACAATCAGACAGTCACCACATTTGGTTCAACACTGCTGTATATTAAAAATGATTTTTTTTGGCATTTGGCAACTAAACCACTGCTTACCTGTGATTAACCCTGACAAGACTGGTGTCAGAGTCATTGGTCCAGACTTGACTGAAGACAGGTGGGACAGTAGCCGATGAAACTGTAACTTTGAGCAGGTGGTGTCATTGTTTCTGCTGGAAGATTCCCAGGGTCTCAATCAGGTGTTTACTGTGGACTGGCATGATCCTCTGTATACAGACAAAGAACAATGAGGAAGATTTTTATCAGCCATAACTCAATTTTATCTATTTAATGATTCAATTTACAAATGTACTCACTGCTTAGTGTTGATAATGCTGAAGACAAATCAGTTTGCTGGCCATGCCACATTGCTGCAAAGTTGGCTCGCCTTGCATCCTCCAGCTGCACCATGCTGTGGAGAAGGTGAAATTATTTTGTAGTGTTAAAAAGGTGTACAATGAAGGGATGGTACAAATTTGTATGTTCAAATAGACAGTGGTTGAACACAAAATTGCCGTAACTCATGCTCTACTTCATGGATATCGGACCAAGGACATTTTTAGCCTGGTGTATTTTCCCACTTCTCCATAAACAGAGTAACAAATACCTTTTACAGTAATGTGTGATGTTGGCCTCCGTTGGGAACTTCTGGAGGCTGCTCCTCCAAGAGAGCAAGGCTCCTCTTCAGACTGTCTCTCTCCATGTGCTAGCTTCCACATACTTTACTCTGATTAGAAAACACAAAAACAGTATAACATGAGGCTACAGTAGACACAGTTTACTCTCTGGTCTGGTCTCTCATGCTACAGTAGTTGGTAATACAGAGGTAGTAACATCCAGACATACACACAAAAAACTGCCTGTTTGCCAAACAAAAGCTGAACATAAAACAGGTTTTCTTTTAGCACAACATGCTAACCTGAGTCACATAATGCTGACAGCAGAGGACCAGCCATGAACGGTGCTTCACCACCGGCAGTGAGCCACTGACCCACTCTCCACGGCAGGTGAGCCCCCGTGGGGTCAGTGGCTTATTCTGTGAGTGAACATCAGTTGTGAACCCTGTTCGCATTTAGCATCAAACACAGGCTATTTTAGAAGGAGGAAATCTCCACATCTAATTGACTCCAAACTTATCCATGACTGCTGCTATGATAAACTACTAGCGTTGTTAACTCTTTTCTCTTTTTTTGCATTAACATGCGGCAGCAGCATGTAGCTCATCCTCACACATCCACTGTTAGCGTTAGCCTAGCTCATGCGCTAAAGGCCAAAGTAACACAAATATACTCATTTTAAAATACTTACAGTTTATCTGTAGCTTTGCCACGGACAGTTGGTATCGATCCAGCCTGAGAAAGTCCAGTCCAGCGGTTCATGGACCCTTGTAGCTGAAGCAGTCAGACTTTGCCGACTGAAGCTGGGGCAAATAAAATTAACCCATGTCTCTTTGGCTGGGCTGGGGGCAATATGATCGAGCGTGAGGGTTTGTCTCCAACAGAGCAGCTTTCCGGTTGTGATAGCGCTCCGGCCGTCACATAAAAAAAGAGTAAATAACGGATCTCCACAGGTATGGGTGGAGACAGCATTTTTCAAATCCGGTTATGTCACAGAATTACCCAACCCTTAACCCAAAAAATGGGTTACTCACTGAAAAGTAACCCAATTACTTGAACAACCCAGGAATTGGGTTAAATTCATAGCCCTATAACCCTTAAAATGGGTTACACCCTGGAAAAATAACCCAACAATTTAACCCAACACCAATAACCCAGAAATTGGGTTACAGAAATAACCCAACATTTTTTAGTGTGCACATACACACACACACACTCAGAGGGGCATGATGCAAATGCCACAGTGGGTTACACTGACTACTCTGCTGACTGTGCACATTGGGAGGCTGCAGCAGGAAAGGTTGCATCCAGTTTCTAAGAGCAAGGGGAGGATGAGAGAAGAGGAAGCTAAGAAGCAGAGAGGAGATGCAGCTGTGTAGGATTTGATGGCACGACAACAACAACAAGCATCCGAAAAGTTCTTACAGCGCTTAATGAGCCATGACTTTTTAAAGTCTTGTTCGCTCTTTTTATTTTCAAAGTATTAAACATTAAACATTCACCCATTGTTGGCTTGAAATCAGCTGCTGCTTTTGCCCTGCTCTTTTTTGGGTTACAGTCAAGGTATCAAAGCATCGATAGAAACTGCTGCCAGGAATGACTAATGGCAGGAAGAGTTGAATACCTTAGTACCAGAGTCTTCGGACTAAAGTCACCACAAAGACAATTCTGAGACAGTCTGATTGCAGATGAATGCAAGTCAACACAAACAGATATTTTTATCTCAAAGTGAGGAGGCACATCTGTGCAAGTTGAAATGTTTTACTACAGACGGAAGAAGAAAGAAAAGAGAGTGATTTGAGCTGTCACGGGCACAGAGACATGCTCTGCAGCTACAGTGTGGTAGCTAACAAAATGTCATATCTCTAAATATCATATAAAACATAGAAATACAAAATGTCCAGTGACATGTTAAATAGGGGTGTAAGAAAAAATCGATACACTTAAATATCGCGATACGGTATCGATATTCGGTTTTCCGTATCGATTTTTAAAAACTTTTTTTTAAAAATAAAACATACAGAAATACAAAAACACAAGGGGGGATAAGCACTACTTAGTCTTATTTTTTTCATTTCTTCATGCAAAATTCCTGCCAATGCTTGTATTTCTTCAGCAAGCCGATGTTAAGCATGTAACAGCATGTGTGTGCTATGTGCTACAATTTTCTTACAAATAAGTTCTTTCAAAGAAACTCAATATATCGTTGTTCCTACAGTATCGCAATATATCGTATCGCTGCCCCTGTATCGTGATACGTATCGTATCGCCAGATTCTTGCCAATACACACCCCTAATGTTGAAGTAACATTGCAGAGTTTTGTGGAGTTTTTTCGGCCTTAAAATAATGTTTACAGACCCATTGCAGTGATAGAAAAATGGTTAATAGGATGAATGGTGCTGCTGCCAAGGTCTGAGTTGGCTGAAAACATTTGCACGGGTGCAAAACATTCCTCCCCCTTGCGAGGATAGACAAGGTGGGTAAAAGCGAAACTTATGGTTCCCCTCCGGTCGTGGCCGCCGCCGCCGTGGCCGCCGCCAACCTCCCCCCACCACCTGCCACACAGTCTCCATGCAAACATGTGGTAAATACTGTCGATTATTAATGGCAATCAACGCTAGATGCCCCGGCTGATTAGTTCGCTTTTGTTTAGTTTCGTTTTCTCCCGCACTGAGCTGAAACTCACTACGGACATACACTACGGAGGCTCATGGAATTTCTTGGTTTCCCTCATCAGACTCCTCAAATACACAATCCAACAACTCCAAAAGTCTCATGGACAAGTTGTGACCTGCACATTCACCACGCTATGAGATAATAACAGAACTTTACGAGACAGAGTTGTTTTCGAAGTAAATTCATGCAAAACAGCTGATGCGTGTTCCCGTCAGAGGCAGTTTTTCGGCAAGAAGTCTCTGCATTTGCCTCGAAAACAACTCCATCTCGTAACGTTTGGTTATTGGAGTTGTTGGATTGTGAATTTGATGACTTTGATGAGGGAAACCAAGAAATTCAATTAGCCACCATAGCATAGCTCTGAGCAGCTCGTGGCTCTGCTCTGCTGTTCTAAAAATAGCTTGCACCGGCAATTAAAGGTAATGAACCTACTCCTAAAACTATAAACCTTACGGATTATGGCAATGGGTCAATTTGCCAGAAATGTTGAACTATCCCTTTAAACAACCTTTCAGACCCCCATTTAGGCCTGTTTGACTCTGTTTCTGTTCCTTTAAGAGCGGTTTTACTTTAATCCCATACTCTCAAAATGGTAAATGACTTCATTTCACACACAGCAGCAGCAGCAGCACATGCAAAACCTGTGCCAGCCCCATCCGACATCAGCGGGTTAGAGGCGAACAGAGGCTCGTCTCCCCCCCTCCTGAGCCTCTGCGCCCCCCATCCACCCACCCAACTGCCAGCCAGCCACTCAGCCAACCTTCGTCAGCAGCTAATTAAATCTACTGCTATTCATTTGGTCCTAATGTGCTTTTAATTGGATTACAGGGCCGGTCGTGGGGAGGGTTCAGGGTGGGGTGAGGAGGGCGGTAGAGAGCGGGGAGCGAGGTGAGGAGATGAGGGAGGAAAAAGATGTTTGACATTAGTGGGAGCGAGGTGGCGTTATTATTCTGTCCAGGCGGGAGGGGGGGCGGGAGCAGGGGAAGGAAGGATGGAGGGGGACAGAGGGAGAGAGGAGATTTTCTAATGATGCGATGAGTGTTTGTTTTTTTACAGTCAGCAGGATTCGTGTTTTAAGAGGAACTCTGCACATCTGCACCTGATGGGAGGAGGGATGGGGGGGTGGGGGGGCAGAGAAGGGCACGGATGGCAGGTTGGCACAGAGAGGAGACAGGGCTTTGATTGGGCCGATATGAATGTTACAGTACGTTGGCACGTTTTGGCAACTGTGAGTAAAAGAAGAGCGGCGAAGAAAAGACAGGTGATAGCCAGAGAGGGAAGGAAAAGATCAGAAGAGCAGGGGGAGTGACGAGAATACGGATGGTGGAGAGGGGAACTGATGTCTCGGCGTGGCAGAGAGAAATGTGTGAGTTGTTTATTGTCAGAAGTAGAAGTCCTAAGGGTTCTGGAGATTCAGCACAGCAAGAGTTGGAGTGAAGAGCTTTTAATAGTCTTTCTTTTGAACTCCAAAGCAGGAGAAAGATGCTGCTTCGCTCCAACTTGTTTAACTTTTCTTTTTTTTTTTTGGAGGGGGGGGGGGCTCACATTTGACCGCTCGCTTGGTATTCAAGTCACCACGTACAGCAAGATTAAAAGGGGGGATTTTTCAAAGAACGAGGTCAATGTTTAATTTTTAGTTGAATTGATAAATAAATTACAGCCGGATCGATGGGGTTTTAATCTGCGGCCGGTCTTGACAGGCAGCCAAGTCTCACTCGCCCCTCCCGCCCACTGCTGCGCTTGGCGGCCTGATTATGAATGAAACTTGTGGCGAGCAGGTTGACCCTTTATCTCCGGTGGCCGACCCGCGTTAAATCTGCTACACACACACACAAAAATGCAAACACACGACATTTTTGGAGCTGCTGTTTGGGATGGGTCTGATGACTGGATGCAAACGGTTGCACATCCACAGAGAATTGTACTTTTATTAACAAATGAATAGACCACTGTTTATTTCTAGTGATACAGTTGAATTTACAATTTCCTGCATTGCCCCCAAGTGGCTGGAAAAATAAGCTTATGCTGTTTTTAAATGTTTCACATACTTTTTTTTTTTAGTTGTGATTCTGTGTATGTTGAGGTCATGCATGTGGAGGTGTTACTTTGAATGCAATGCAGAGGAAGTTCATTTGTCTCATCCTTTTTTACAGTAATTGAACTAAAATGTAAATGAATCAATGCAATGTAATGATTTATTGATCTTTAAATAGATGACGCCGCTTTGATTTATGTTCTCTTGCCCACACAAAATAAAGGCTGCTTGTCTGGAGCTACTGTGTGTTCCTCTGCAGGTTTGTCTCACCTCCCAGAGCTCACAGCCACCCATTGTTTAAAAAAAATAAATAAAAAAAATCCATTAATAGCCACCGTTTTCATTTTTTCTATTACAGTGCACTGTTACATACTTCTTCTGGCCTGCAATGAAGTGTCAAAACACAAACTTAAGACGGAGTGGCGGGCAAATTTAGGTGGAGACGTGCATTGATTTCTTCACTTTGAGTTCCGGTAGAGCGGAGCTACTTTCAATACAAATGAAATGATTGTGACTTTATGGAGCTACAAAGCCACGTTTGGTAAAATTAAAAGGGTCATCATCCATCAAGTGATGAATTATGTCCGCCGGTGCAGCAACAACCGCTTTAATGCACTTTTGAAAACAATGGGGGGGCTGTGACCTCTGTGGTGGGAGGCAAAACGAAGACGCTGAAGGGAAACTCCACACAACGCACAACATCATTACTTTTGCAGAGGCTGCGTCTGCGATTGTTGCTTATTTACGCATTAATATTCAGCGCCACAGAGAATTGCTCGGAAAAATTGGAACAAGCTCTCCTGCTGCTCAAAAATCTTACTAATTAACTTGTCGTTTCTTGTAGGTTTAAACAGAAACGCGAATGCAACAAGCTGTATCTTGCATGCTGTATCTATTTCTTGACGTGGAGCAGCTGGCACAGTGATTCTGAGTCTTGTTGTCACCATCCTGTTGCGGGATCTCAGCATTTCTCCTGAAAAAGGAAAAAGTCCCCATGAAAAGTGTCGACAGAGTGACTCTGCGGAGCAACGGCGTATTTTCGGGAATGGAATTTCATTTTATCTGTGATAATAAGAGCCTTTAAAAGTCATATCTTGAATAAGGCTCAGCAGCGTTGAGCTCATGAACCTCGTGGCCCTGCTGACACAAACAAGGTGACATTCCGGCCGCCTTGGTTTAAGGCCCAGCCTGTGAAGCGCTTCCCGAACAGATGATGTCAAAATCAATATGGCAATGTCATCGGGCCTGCTCCAGGAGTAATGATGGGTTCCTCAACCTGCTCTGAAGTCACGCGCTTAAACACGCCCACGTCGCTCCCCCCCGCTTCTTCATCATATCATCAGGCCCATCAGCAGGCTTAATGGGGAAGGGATCGATACGTCGCAAGGGGTCGAGGTGAACGCACCGGCGGCTCGTGACACTCGTACTAATGGCGCCCACGCCACTCCACTGTCAAACTAGCTGTCCCTCCGATGAGCCGGCCATTGTCCTTATCATCACCGTGTCCACCTTTCGCCTAAGCCACTCACTCTCTCCGCGGGTGACCAGCGTCGTTGGATGATCGTGAGGCCGAAGGTCAATCCCTCTTGATACTACTTGGTCTTTAGTTAAGTGTAGGGGGGGAATCATCCAAATGAGATCTGGGTAGATTAGAGTCGGCGGCTTCTTGGTTTCGGTGGCTGCGCTGGGCAAGGAGCGAGGGGCCCTCCGGGTTTTTGCTTGTTGGCCGGAGAGCAGGTTTATGTTTAGTCTGTCCCCCCTCGCCCTAACCCCTCATTACAGCCAGTTTATCATGCCAGGAAGAGAGTGGCAAAAACAAATTAGTCCACGGGAGAGGAAAATAGCCGGGGATATCGATTTCGCCTTTTCATGCCAGAGTGGAGCACAGAAAATATTGGGCTATAAAAGGGAAACAAGGATATAAAGCCATTACGGTGCGCACTTAATTGATCCCACTTCCCATAACAAATTAATTGAGCGGAAAATGGCAGATGGCTTTGATGAATGTCATAAAAAAGGCTTGTCAGCAAGCCCAGTGTGTGCGACCCCCTTGCTCACCGGCTGTATCACATGAAGGAGCTGCAGGAAGGAGGCTCGCAGGAGTGCTGTGTTTGTTTCTTCCAGTATTTACATCCCAGTGATCCTGATGTTAATCATGTTGACTTATTGACATCATTGCTAATTGTGCGCTGCTTCTCGCTGGATTTTCTTTTTTTTTCTTCTTTTCTTTTCTTATTGTCTGGTTTCTCTTCCTCTGCAGTGGGTTGCACAGGACAGACGTGTGTGTATATGTGTGTGTGTGTGTGTGTTACTCAGTGCATGTTTGTATACTGACAGGCTGCTGCTCCAGTAGCAGAACAAATGCTAATTTAATCAATTGGCTATAAATCCTACTGGCCGCTGACTCATGTGTCTTCTGCCCTGGGGACTCCAACAAAAACCCTGCCAGTGCAGTTTGTTCAGCATACACACGGTCACTCGTGCCCACACACACACACACACATACAAACATCCATCTTCCATGCTCATCTTTTCCTGCTTCCATCGCTGCTGCATCAGGATTATTGTGCTGAAAAGCAGCGCAATACAAACACATGCAGATGTTGACACGCTGGGATAATTGCTGTTTTTTTCTTTCAGCTAAAATTGTTCAGCTGTGCAGACGGCTCGGAGGCTGCCATTGATCCAACACACACACACACACACACATAACAGGCATCCATCTCACGTTAACTTTCCTGCTACCCATCTTAACTAGAGAATTATTTATTGAGTGCATATTCCCACTCACTTTTACCCTCTCTCCTCCAAACACACACACACACACGATGCTGACACACCTGCAGTTTCATGACATCCAAATCTGCCGAAGCTGCTGAGACAGCGTATTCAAGAGGGGGGGGTGTGAGACTGGTTGGGGGGCTCAGTGGGGCGATAGAGTGACAGAAAAACAGGGATGCAGAAAGGGCAGAGTGACAGAGAGAGGGGAAAAAAACGTCTGGAAGAGCAACAGAGCGATGAAGAAAAGTCAGAAAAAAGTGTGACGAGAGAGGAGAGCGGGAGGGAGCGGGAAGGAGAGGCGCTGCTGTCTTGGAGCGGCACGGCTGGCTCGTACCCACAGGCTCTGTTCTGAATTCTGCAGGGCCTCTGTGGCCCCCGTGTTCCCCATCAATCTCAGCCTGCTCTGGCAGACGCCAGCGGCTGCATCTTAATCTGCTGGGGCTGGACGTGAGGACGGACAGGTCGCCTGGGCCGTGCAGTAAATAACCCTTCTCCTGACTGTCCCCTCCTATTCCCTCATGCATACGCAGGCAGGGAAACACACACACACACACATTCTGGCTGCTCTTTCTCCACAAAAATATTGCTGCATCTTTTGACAAGCCCTCTGTCAAGATTTAAGCATTAAAATGCGCTTGATGATTAGAAAGTTTCAACTGTCGAGAGGGTAAAAAGTTTAAAGTCAAACAAATCCTCTCATGTTAAGTTATAAACACACAGCAGAAAATGGAATATTTTCTAACATCAAGTCCTAAGATTTCTGCAAATATGACATGAGAAAAAAAAACAGCATTTGCACTGGAAACAAATGCTATTATGTGAGAAATTAATCTTGGTCTACTTTTGAAGAGAACACGACTTGAACGCTCAATATTAAACACTATCACTTGTATAATTGATGTCAAGCTCATCTCAACATCACAAGATCTGCAGCGCTGTATAAACAATGTCTACATGCTCCAGCGGCCTGGAGATACATTCCAAGAAAACATTTTTTGAATATTCCACTCATATATGAGATTGAGATTGAAACTCCACAACAGAAGATGCAGAGGAAAAAAAGGCAAGAATGAAGATGAAAGCTTTCAAAGAAGCTGCTGTGATGTAGAATAAATATGAGACTGTTTCTCCAGACTTTGACTCCACCTTTAAAGAGGGATGTTTGCTTTTCTGCTGTTTTTCTAACCCTCCTCTCGGCCATGTGTTGAACTATCCCTTTAACTGTCTCACTTACTCCAGCTTTCCCAGGAAAGACGGAAGGAAGGAAGGAAGGAAGGAAGGGTTAGGGTTAGGGAAGGAAGAAGGGAGGAAAGAAGGAAGGGGAAAAGGAAAGAAAGATGGGAGGGAACAAATAGATTCGTATAAGGAAGGAAGAAGACGGGAAAGAAGGAAGGGGAAAAGGAAGGAAAGAAAGATGGTGGGAGGGAACAGATTAGGTCAATTGGATGAAAAGAGGAAGGAAAAAATGATTGTGGAAAATTGGGAACAGACTGGGTCAATGTGACCCAGAAGGACAACAGGAGGGTTCATATGTAGCTAAATATGTAGGTAAATATGTAGCATAGCCACTGCTTAGTTCCTAAAATATCTGTGACATGTGACCCTAGTGGTGCCTGACGCTCATTTTTTGGGGTGTGGTTTATAAAGGCAACTTGCACATCTGCTAGTCTTCTGTCTAGTGCCTCTGTCTCACATTTACACACACACGCGCACACACAAAGCCAGCATCATCCTTACAAGCGGTGGCGGTGACAGCTGCAACGATCTGACACAAAAGATGCGCTATCTGAGAAACACGGAGGAGGCAAGGTAAGAGAGACTCCGAGGATTAGAGGGCGGCTATCTCTCTCGCCCAGGGCCCTCTGAAATCCAGGAGGCGGCCGGCACGAGTCGCTGGGCTCAGAAGCTGTAAGGCCGCCCCGCCCACCGCCCCGGCGCCTCCGCTCGCTGAGGATCAGTTGAATTTACAACCCGGCGCGGCCCTCGTGCCTCTAAACCCCACCCCTCCTCCCTGCTCCCGCTGTAAGACCTTGACGGGTCAGAGGTCAACGTATCCTCCCCGCCCGCCGAGCGCGCTTGCTCCGATGGCTCCGGGGCAGAGCGCACCGTGTTCCCACTGGGACGCCGGTAGCCATGGCAACCTTTGAACTCGGCTGCAAGAGGAGGTGAGGGATGAGAGCCGGGTTTGTAAGGTAATGGTGATCTGCCTGTGTGAATGACAGCTTCCCAGGCTCTTTGTATAAATCTTTCTCAACACACACACACACACGCTCAATTAGAATCATATTCAAGTTGCAAAAACAACACACACTAGACGGAGATGTAGGCGCACACACATTCTGCATAGACACACACAAACACATGCTTGCCTTCTCTGTTTGACAGATGACCTTACGCTCTGAGTCACTGAGCCGCAGTGTCTGCCTCTGTTGGGAGTAATAGTGTCCAGAATGACATGTTATGACGGGATCTAGCACTGCAGCAAGTCCACACACATACACAAACACACACACACACACACACAGCACATAGCCCATCATCTGTGCGTGCGTCTGTCTTGCCCTCCTACCGAATCACTAAAAGAAAAAAGACAACAGGGGGGATTGAGTGTCGATTTTCAGCTGAGAAGCTGAAAAAGATCAAAAGCTGGAATATGAAAAATGCACTTCTGTATTTTAAATGCCTTTTTTATATAAAGAAATATATTTTTTGCATCAAATATTTGAAGATACATGAGAATGATAGTCTGATATCACTCTAGAACAACTTTGAACATGGTTTTCTTCACCGTGCAAAATCACACAGTGTCATGAAAATGTTCTGCTCGTCGGGGCAGAACCTCCACGTCAATCACATCCTCCTTACAGGGTTAGGAACCTCGTGTTTCACCTCAGGCATGAATACCCAAACAAGCAGCTATCTCTCCCTCCGCAGGACCTTAAATCGAGGACGGAGCGTCTCGTATCGGGCCGCTATGCCTCTGGTTTATTCACGGAGATGAGATGGCAGAAGCTGGAAATCAAATTGCTCTGACAAACACGGCGTGGTGTGGAAAGAGCTCGTCTAGCTGTGTGAAGCCAAACACGCGGCGATAAAGGAACACCGGAGACCGGCTTCGACACTCACGGCAATCAAAGAAGAAAATTACAGATGCTGCAGTGGCATAAAAAAAAAAACTGAACAGAGTGCATCAAGGTGGTGCTAAAAATGAAAAACTGAAATTGGAAACCTTCAGTGCCATATTTGAAGTATCAGGACGACTTTACTGACTGTGATGTTATTTGTATTTGTTAGCTGTCTCAGATATTTGTCAGAAAGGAAGCCCAGTGGTCACATCAAGCAATATGAGGATTGAAAAATATGAAATATACAAGGATGTTCCCTGCAGGATCACAGCTTCACCTGGAAAACTGAGGTTTATTTCTTTCTTTCGGTGTCTTTCTAAACACAACAGCTGCTGAAACTTACTCGTAAACAACAAAGTTGAAGAAAGAACTGAAGGCAAATGTTTTGAGGGCTTCTAATGAGAAAATGCACAGATCTACCGTTTTATTCCTCCAGACACAGACTCAGGATACTGAACTAAAAGGAACTGTATCTTCTTTCATGGTTTACTCAATTCATAAAAGTGAATGGAATTGAATGAATGTAGTCAAAGCTATTGATTTCTGCAATGACACGATCAAAGAGACTGGATTTAATGTGAATTCACATCACAGCTGATGGCTAGTGCATCAAGTCTTGTCTCCTATTGAAATATGCAGCATGCTGTCCTGCACTTGCAGATGAGTAGCCTACTGTATTAAGATTACACTTCAAGAAAAAATCAGTGACCTTAAAGACAGAGAGAATCAGCAGAGAGGAGGGGAAGGTGGTCAAACAATCCTTGCAGGAAGGGAAAAGATAGAGAAGGAGGGAGGAGCTGACACCTTGACGGATTGATTGAAATCGCCCAATACACGGTGTTGCCTGCAGCCCGGATTAGCACGAGGTCTGGGTCAGCACAATCTGTGTGTTAGATAACATCCCTGCCTTGCAGCTGCGGCTTGATACTGCGACGCGGCGGCAAAAAAAGAAAATATTTCACTGGATATCTCCGAAACTAACATCTTCAGATTTGAGAACCTGGCTTCTATGTGTGCACGATACAGAGGGAAAGAGAGAGAAGGAGAGGGAGACAGACTGACTGTGGGGCCCTGTATCCATGGCAACCCCAGCCAGGTGCATTGGTTCATATGCGATTCAGGTAATTCAACCTACGATGAAAAGCATGCATATAAGGTCAGTGGTATTCAAATTCACTGCATGTTCTGTCCCCCCCCCCCCTCACCCCATCCCTCCGTATTCATATCCACTCCCTCTGGATGGCGCCACATGGCCTCCTGCGTGACCACGCCAGCAGATATCCCCCACAATGCCCTGCTTGACTGGCAGGTATGATATTTCCACTCGGTTTGATTGAGGACTGCGTTTAAAAACGCGACGACAAACTTGACAGAATATATCAGGCATGTTATTAATGCACTCAATATTGCGGCGCCACGCGGATAAGACATGCCTGACACCGAGGTGCGCTTGTTACATACACTGCCTCAGGCTGTGATTTGGATAGGGTCATGATTTTTCATACAGCTGTGTCAATTAAAACACACACACCTACCCCCCCTAAAAAAAGAGGAAAACAGGATTCTACCAGGAAGAAAAGGAGACAGGAAAAAAAAGGGAGACACAAAAAATTGGGGAAATAGAAAGTGTCATAGGGTTTGCTGTCGATGGGGTTTTGGAGGCTTGTGTTAAGCCAGGGGCTTTGACAGCTGGGTTTAGGGAGAGAGGAAAGGGCTATGGATTGGAGTCAGGTCTTTCCTTCATATTCTGAAGATTAAACTGCTATCCTCCTCCTCCTACACCGTTTTGGACGTCTGTGGCATCGTTTCTCTCTGCTGTGCCTGTTTGTGGGTGTTTCAGCAGTGATTTGCAGACAGGGTTTTGCTGCCGTGGTGGTGGCGGTGGCGGTGGTGGGCTTCGCTGCAGAGCACTCTGTAATCAGACATTCTGCACAAGAACTCAACGGCATTAGCTGGCTTTAATCAGCGTGGCGTGCACACTGACCAAGGTGCTGGATTTTGAGAAAATACAAGAAGACATGCAGACAGTCTGACAGAATTTGGGGGTTCATGTGTTTTCAACATAATATGTCAGTTACAAAAAGAAATCAGGAAAATTAATTCACCTATAATTGTTTTAATATTTGATTCATATGATTGTTTTAGCTATTTAAAAAAATTACTGTAAACATGCTGGTTATTTAGTCTATTGCAATAATGAAAAGCATATTATTGTGCACAAGCCTGATATTAATATGCCTGGGGAATAGAAACAATAAGCAAATAACTTTTTCCCTCCAGCATGTTTGGTTTATTTATGTACAAAACAATGAGAAACTGACAAAATATGAACAGCAGACATACAAATTGTAGACTAATTTTCACAGAGACACAAACTAATCTGAACGTGCACAGCTTGCTAAGCAAAGCATTCAATTGGCAACTGATGAAATCTCTCCTCTCATGTAGGGAGGCAGGCTTATTATTGCAAAGCTACCCTAGCTAGTGATCATTATTAAGGGAAATCAATGAATCAAGTCATTAACATGGACTGAGGAGCAAATACAAAGGCTGCTCCGTGACAAATATTTATTATATCGCTATTAGGGTTTCAGAGGAAGAATAGGTGGAGGCACAGTTCATTATTGGTGCTTCACTTTGAATGGAGAAGAGCAAAATAGGACTTTTGTTGCAGGCCACTATTCAGCCAGATTTTATAGTAAAGGACACGAGATTGGTAGGGTCAGCAGTGAATATGTTTGCCTCGCTGGTGCAGTCAATCACTCAATAGGTGAAGATGGGTATGTTTGACGTCTGTGTGTGTATACAAGCGTGTATTAAGAGGCCTCTGAAATGACCTCGCACATAGAGATGATGGTCATAAATTGGTCTGAAGTCTCATTTTCCCTGCAGGATTTTGACCAGCTGCCACAGCTTGAACCCATTTCACTCCTACTGCACCAGTCCACACACGCTGAGTGACAGAGTTAATGAGCACATTTTTATGGCTATTGAGTCAACAACCAAGGAGAGGAAAATATTATGTGAATCACGAGGACTGTGAATAGTACACAACATGTGATATGCATTGCAGCCAGAGCCCAGGCTGAAATCACAATCTGGTTCACCAGTAGATAGCCAGTATCACAGTTCTTACATCTAATCAAATGCACAGACAACTGATCATATCAAGTAGGAATAAAAGAAAGAAACATGTGCCTGCACAAACCATGGTGGGACAGTGGCAGTGCTGATTGTCACAGTGGGAAGAAATAAAGAAGGATTTTGCTGCCACCATGTGGACAACATAAACCATGCAGCCCATTCAATTCAATGATAATCTCAGCAATGTGCCTGATTTCTATTGAAATATTCAATAGATTACGAGTCAAAACTATGATCTGATGTAGAGTAAATAGTGTAAAATTAATTTAAATAGTTATAAATAATAATTTATGTAATAGATAGATAGATAGATAGATAGATAGATAGATAGATAGATAGATAGATAGATAGATAGATAGATAGATAGATAGATAGATAGATAGATAGATAGATAGATAGATAGATAGATATTTTTTATTACATAACTCGGCGCATGCTCAGGTAAATTTTAAAGCATCACGCATTCTTTCTCGGCTGCGTTCGTGGTCTTACCTCGTCTCCTCGCCAGGCTTCGTCACTTTCCGGCCCTCTCCGTCACCGCTCGGCTCCTGTCGATAGAGCTGATTTTCTCTGTCGTCGTCTCCCTCGTCCTCCTCTCAGTGTTGTTGTTCTCGGTGACGCGACGGAGGTGTAGCCTGACGCGGTCTCTTACGTGTCGGTCTGAATAAAAGTGGAGCTCCGTAGACCCGGGAGTGACGAAGCGAGTCTGTGTTGGTAAGAGGATACGCATCCGATGTTTGCTAAACAGATAGATGGCTGCCCAGAGAAGTTATTTGCGCCTAATATCCGCACAAAGCCAACAAAGAGATCATGGCGGCGGTGTTGCAGAGGCTCACAAAATGAGTCAGTCTCTGCAAGGCTCGCTGGCTCTCAACACAGCTGAGACATAGGTATTAATTTGGGAGGGGGCTTGAATCTTTTTTTCCTTCTTTTAATTAACAATCTCGATTAAAGTTAATGCGGCAATCAGCCGCGTGCATTTAATTACTGCTAACATTGTATTGAACTGTAATTGAGGCAACAAACTCGCTAGTGAAAGTGGGGTGCCCTAGTTTCAAACAAACTGGCATACAATGCATGCAGACGTTTCCCTCCATAAAGGCTCACCGTTAGCATCCCACCGTTGTTAGCGGTGGCTAATGCTACATTAGCATGGGCACACAGTTGAAACCTTGAAAACACAGCACCAGTTGGTGATACGAGCTGTTAAACATTGATGTATAAAACTGGTGGTCTTAAATACAGTTTTAATAAAAGCCGTTTTTATGTGTGAAAATTTAGAATAGCGCTAATAGCTTGTTAGCAGCTACATGCTAACTTCAAGTTGGCAATAGTCAGGAATACTATGGAGTTAGCTTTAGTATTTGGCTTTTAAAAATCACCTAACAATTTATTTTATGTTTGTACGTCATACTGTTCGGACTTTTGTTTTACATCTTGTACACGCTTTAAAAGATTTGTTTTAAACACAATCCCGCTTGATTCTACAACGAGACTCGTTTACGCTTCTGTATTTGGACTGTATGCTAGCATGTTAGGCTAAGCCACACCCTCCTTTCACGACATCAACAAGCTGTAAAGTTGTGGATGGGATAATTACCGGTGTCGACTGTGTAGATCAGACCACTTTCTCACAGTTCCCGCCAACCGTTCCTATTTTAAACGTGGTAATATGTGTGGAAATAAGAGACGTCTTACTTTTTGCAGATTTTAAATGACCATGGAGGCTGGTGACACACAGCAAAGTGGTGAAACGGTTGTCTCAGAGTCTGAGGCCCAGCAGATCACCCTGGCCCAGGTACACATCACTTACCCTCAATTTAAATTTACACTTTGCATTACTACTACATGGAAACAGCAGAACCAAAGAGCTGGATCTGCTCAGAACTCTCTGTAACTTTGCAGATAACAGTGTAAAAGGTATATGAATGTGGTTGCAGGCGACCATAGCTGCGGGCCAGGTGACGTCCAGTAGTCCCACAGTCACCCTCGTGCAGTTACCCAACGGTCAGACAGTCCAAGTGCACGGAGTGATCCAAGCTGCACAGCCCTCTGTCATCCAGTCCCCACAAGTCCAGACAGTACAGGTAAGAGGAAGAAGAAATGCTTCATAGTTTACTATTGTTTAATGGAAGCAACAGATTATATTATACATTAACACAAAACTGTTTTTTTTCTGTTATAAATTACAATGCAACAAATCTGTATAAATTGTCATGGCACTGATACATCTTATTTATTTTTGTAGCCAGCTGTTTGATTTCTTTGCAATCACAGTGTTGTGGTTTTGTAAACTTGCAGATCTCGACTGTCGCTGAGAGCGAGGACTCTCAGGAGTCTGTTGACAGCGTGACGGATTCTCAGAAGAGGAGAGAGATCCTATCCAGGCGACCCTCTTACAGGTCTGTGTGGCGTCTTATCAGCAAAGATGTAAATCAGCTTTATGTTTGGAAGAGAATAACTGACGCTTCCTTCCACTTGTATAAACTATTGTTGTTCTCGAGCATTAAAAACTCCAGCTGTTTCCATGGTGAAAGCCAAGTTTTCTTTTCTTTTTTTTATAAGTTCGCTGAGATTTTTCTTCAACTGTTCCTCTTTGTAGGAAGATTCTGAATGACTTATCATCAGATGCTCCAGCGGTGCCACGGATTGAGGAAGAGAAGTCAGAGGATGACTCAGCCCCGGCTATCACCACAGTAACCATGCCCACTCCCATCTATCAGACCAGCAGTGGCCAGTACAGTGAGTGCTTTGATTGTGATACTGGGAATGAAGGCTTTCCTGTGGCATCATCTTATCTTTACAAATGTGATATGTGTGGTATTTTGAAGCTAGGCTGATTTAATTGGCAAAATTCTGCATCATCAGATACAACAATATCGTAATTTCTTATTTTTATTCATCTCATTTGTTTATTGGATATGGTGAGCATATGCAGTAAATTTTAACACATGTCGATGTCCCTCTGTAGTTGCCATTACCCAGGGTGGGGCCATCCAGCTGGCCAATAATGGCACAGATGGAGTACAGGGCCTGCAGACACTGACCATGGCCAACGCTGCTGCGGCCCAGCCTGGTGCCACGATCCTGCAGTACGCTCAGACCAGCGACGGGCAGCAAATCCTGGTTCCCAGTAACCAAGTGGTTGTACAAGGTTGGAGAATTATTAAAGACGATGATAATCATGAGTAAATAAATACTTTTGTTTTGAATTTTCTAACATTTATGTTAAAAAACAAATGAAACATCCTCTTTCTCTGTCAGCTGCCTCTGGCGATGTCCAAGCCTATCAGATCCGCACAGCGCCCACCAGCACCATCACTCCAGGCGTGGTCATGGCGACTTCACCTGCACTGGGCTCAGGAGGAGGCACAGAGGAGGTCACACGTAAAAGGGAAGTCCGGCTTATGAAAAACAGGTGAGGTCCCTTGTGGTGTGTCTAATTCCTGTTGCTCCAATACCAGTGGCATGGCTAATATTAATAAATCCCTAAACGGATAGTTCAACATTTTGGCAAATTGGTCCATTGCCATAATCGCTATAATTTTAGGAGTAGGTTTGTGACCTTTAATTGTCAGTGCAACCAATTTTTCGAACGACTTAGCTCGCAGCTCTGCTCCGCCGGTCTAAAAAATAGCTTGCAGCAACAATTAAAGGTAACGAACATACTTCTAAAACCATAGGGATTATGGCAACGGGCCAGTTTGCCAAAATGTTGAACTATCCCGTCAAAATAACTGACATTATTTTAACATCTGGTTTTTCATGTCACACAGAGAGGCAGCCCGTGAATGTCGCAGGAAGAAGAAGGAGTACGTCAAATGTTTGGAGAACCGCGTGGCCGTGCTGGAAAACCAGAACAAAACCCTCATTGAGGAACTCAAAGCCCTGAAAGACTTGTACTGCCACAAATCCGAGTAGAAATGTCTGCAAACGTCTGCCAGGGGCTTGGCATGGTGGCCGCCTGTCCCCTTGTACAGAGACTCAGCACAGAGCCATGCATCTGGATTCTACTCCCCCCTCCCCTTTTTCTACTCTGCTTTCTTTTTAAAGACTGCTGAAAATCTGTAAAGTGACTCACCAGGAATAGAATAAAAACACTCCCCTTCCCACTTCACCAATTTTACATCCAAATTCTGTTCCCATCACTTTCCCATAAAATGGTGAGGCAGCGTGAAGAACGGATGTGGTGGAGTTTGCGACGATACAGGGTCCTTGTGGTGAAGTGGTAGAACAGACAATGAGGCTGTTTTTTTTTTTTTCGTTTCGCGCCACCAAAGGGAAGCATTCCAGTCACTGGTGCCTGGGACAAACTGGGCAACATCACCAGCAACGGGGAACTGCTCCGTTACCATCACCACTAACGACGGAACTTTTTACAGTTTAATTTCCCTGAGACGCTCGGATCATCTTGAGAGGTTACCTTTGTGTGCAACGTTTGTTATCGTAACTGAGCTCTTGCATTAACATCTGTTACTTACTAATGCTTTGAACTATAGATGGGCTGTGTCATGGATATTTTATCTTTGAACTGTGTTTCGGTTAATGTACTAGATTATCTGCTCTGAAAATGCCATTTACTTTTTGTTAACTTTTATTTACCTTGCCTTGATATGACGTGAACAAAAAAAATGCTAACTGTTAAACCAGGTTGTAAAATACGTTCATGGTAATTGCAGCTTTAAAACTGGAAACTATGGGCGTTAAAATTTTTAAATCAAAATATAGTCTTTGTAAAAGCTTTATTTTGAGCTTTAAAGGCACAGCAACAAAGACCTCCATAGGAAAGTCCCACAAAACACATTTGATTTGAAAACTCATCAAATGTTTTGGGCTCTGTGATGCATATTCCCAATCCCATTACTGAGGTTCATTAGTTTGTTTTTGTCGTGTCTTGACAAAAACAACCTCGTAGTCAGAAAAACAGATTTGCAGTAGGAGTTCCTACTGAGGAATAACACGCCTCCAGTATGAATAAATGAACTGTCACTCATACACCAGAGTAGGAAATACAAAGCAAGGTTAACCTGTAGTATTTGGGCTAAACCTGTTTGTGGTTTTAAACCTTTTTTAAAAATTTGTTTTCTCCCATATTTTTGTATTTCGTCACTTCATTTTTTTTTAAAAAGTTTGTTTTATGAATTCCTGCAAAACCAAAAACGACAAGCCTTACGTGTTATGCAATGGAATAATATCTGCATATTTATAAACAAATTTTGGAGACATGGCCCTTTATCTGGAATCAGGAATTGCCTGGTATGTGTCTGTGTTTTATTGTCTTTAAACATGTAATATCTCCACCTTTTTTTATCGGGAAAGCCCACATAAGGTCTGTACAGGTGAGGAGAGAAAACTATCCTGCAGTTCAGGGTTGGCAACTGCAAAGAATCTTGAGATACCAGGTCGCTTCTATGAAGTGGCGCCCATGGCTGTTCAGGCATCAGCAGAGGCTGTCTCCAAATTCTGTTTACAAGATTACAAAGTGGCATGCGCACTTTCCTTGCAAAAACAATCCTAGTACATTTCACATGTTTTAGCAGGAGAATCTTTTGCAGCACTAATAGGGCAAAGCCTGCTGCTGCAAGGTATGATGCCTCGAAGGTTTTACGTGAAAGTAAGACTAACCAGTAATTAATCACAAAGTGTCTGAGAGTTTTGTTGCTCGTTAATTATTAAGGCATCATCACACGTTGATCATGATCAGGCATCCTTAGTTAAACCTCACCAAGTACAACCCGATTGCACCTATCACAAACCCTGCAAAAGGATTGCAAAGTGCGACCAAATCAGAAAACACAGTGAACAAAATGGATATTTTCATAATAACGGAATGTCATACTGTATTCTTTTAGGTATTATGTATAGCCATGACATAGTATGCTTTTTTTATGTTGCTTTTCATGAATTTTGTATTCACAATTTATAAATGTCAGCACCAACTCGTATAATTCAGTGCATTATGTCAGAGCTATTCAAATATTACATTTTTGGCAGCTGGTAATAAATGTGTTTCTGGTAATCTTTGATGATGACTTGTTTTATTCAAAATCAGTACCGTATTACAAAAAAAGAAGGCAGACAAAGTAGTAAGGACACTCAGTTGTCACAAGTCCCTCCTGGGTGGCAGTTTCCATGCTTTATATATATGGATGTCTCTTTGTTTCTCATAGTAGACCTCTTCCACTCCGAACTTCTGCTTGAGCATGCTCAAAAAGTTTGTATCTCGCTCGTAGCGGATCTTGCAGGCCAGTAACACCACTGTGGTGTCTGAACACAGATGCTCCATGGTCCGCAGCAGCGGGACGAACGTGTCCTCCAAGTAGACGATGTCAGCTCCAAGCACCAGATCAAATGCCCCAGCTGGGTACAGTTCAAGGCCTTCACCCCAGGTCAGCTCAGATACAGTCACTGATCCCTTAGAATCTGGGGGCAGGTTGGCCTTCACATTTGCAGAGAGGAAGTCCAGGGCGGGCTCTCTGTCAGTGATGGTGACTTTGGCACCTAGACAAGTGGAAAATGACAGGGAAGATTCATTTTTAAATGCACATTTAACACCTTAAAATGCAGTTTCCAATTGCTGTCACTATTTATGATGGTATAAAATGCAATGAATGGTTGATACTCACCCAGCAGGGCTGCTACAATCCCAACTAATCCAGTTCCAGCCCCGAGTTCTATTGCCACCTTCCCCTTTAACTCCACCTGCCCCAGCTCCAGGTACATGCACATGACCACAGCCTGGAAAACATACATAGTATGCATTTAATTCAATACGTAGTAATAAATGGTGAACAGTAATTAAGTGGATCACTTACTGCATCCCACACAACTGCTGCTACCCCGAGCTTCTTCCAGTCCTGAGAAAGACGGATGTTGTGGTTGGCAAAATTGAACTGTGCTGATGAATTGTGGAGTTTGGAGAGCACAGGTAACGGATTTTCTTCATACGGAACGAGAGCCATGCCGTGAAATAACCAGAATCGACTCTGTGTAATAATGATATTTTCCTTGTGTCTTAGTACACATGCGCAGTGGAGTTCTTTTTCTTCTTTCCCGAGAAGGCTGTCACACTGAAAACTGTAATACTTCCCTCTAGAGGCAAGGCGTGGCTGTGCATCCCATAATATTAAACTAATAATTCCTTCCAATGTAGCTCCACAAAATTTAGATATGAAACCTGTTTTCCACTTCATCATTTTAGAATCAACTAGGCCTCCTTTAAAGATTATAGTCGTATTACATTTTTGTGAAATGTTTCTAATCTGCTACTCTTCAATGAACAATTCGAACCAATCATGCAACGCCTCTGCTAAAAGCGACCAATCACAGAGCCTGGTTTTGTGGTGGGGGGCGTTTCTCGACGGCTGTGGTTTTAACCGTCATGAAGGGGGCGGGGCTGCGGATGAATCCCACTGGATCTGTGAAGTTAGCCAGACCCTGAAGAGGCTTGATTTCTGTTTCATTTGCGTTCCTGCGCTCAAAATAAAAGCGGAGGAATTAACTGACTGGTGGACGTCGACAAGGACTTTTACAGCGAAAGGCAAGAACCGGAAGTTACCCCTGAACTGACGGTGTCGGTAGATTTGACATCCAAGACATGTCTCCTGCAAATGCGACGAGATGAAAGCTAACGTTGGCTACCTTTTTAAAACTACAGCTTCAGCTACCTTTCCGCTTCCTTAATTATCTACAGAATTTTCTCACAGTTAGTGCATTACTCGGGCAGGGAAGTCTTTAACCGTGACAGAGACCTCAACGGCTGCGAAAATGGATCTATCCATGCTGCTGAAGGAGCCAGGAATGGATTGAGCTGCGGAAGCTAGCGTTAGCCGGCTAGCCATGGAGGGAGATAGAGGAGCTTGTGACTTTGTAACGTTGGCCTCAGTTCCGTAAAATGAGTCGATATAAGTCACTCGCCGTCCGAATCTATTCAGTGCACGCATGTAAATCTTATTAATGTGCGCCAGTGCTATGCTGCGCACACGTTACGAATATGTCAGCTGTCCTGCACATACCGCAGATACCCGGTTGGCTGTCATTGCATTGAGCCCATCCTACTCAGAAGCTCGTTTTTTTTTCATTCCGCAGCCAAACACATAGGCTCGACTGGTCCCGATTACATTTAAACTCAAATTAGACCCTTTTGGATGTTCAATTTAAGCTTTTATGCGAAATCCGTCCCCTCCAATTGAGAGTTAAAACCTAGCTGTTTTCAGATCTGCATTGATTTTACATTTATCAGCTGCCACTTAAAAGATTTAGATTACACTTTGCGTAACTTGCAGACTCCCTGCTGCAGCCCAGACAGCGTTAAGTTAGACTAGTAGGTAATCCCTCTGCAGTTGTATGGGAAACGGTGCTGGCTGTAGCAGGACTGTTGTAGGTCAACGATGGGAGGTTCGGTGTCTTGCTGCATCTCTCCCCGAGAGAGTCCCAAGATCCACCGGAGAGAGGTGGAGCTGGAGGAGTGTCCCATCACCACCACAGAGGACGTGAGTGAAGATACTGGGACCTACCTGCAGCACATCAGCGACAGGGAGCTCCCAGATGGTGGGTTTACTTGTATATGTGTGGTTTTATTTTAAAAGTAAGTTGATATAGAATAGTACTAAATTATGCTTGCATCTTGCAGAACTGGCCCAAGAGGCCAACCCATCTGACCACCCCAGAGCCAGCACACTCTTCCTGAACAAGTCCCAGACAGATGGTATTTATTTCTCTGTTAATGATGTAATTTGTTGATTTTGTTTTTTAAATTCTTCCCTTGGTCCCACGATCTAACACACCTCTTTTCTTCTGCACTTCAGTGCGTGAGAAGAGGAAAAGCAACTATTTGAACCATGTGAGTTACTGATCTATATGTGCTTATTATAATCTTTTTGTCTCATCTTTGGGTGCAACAAAGTTAATTGACTCTCTTTCTTCAATTTTAACGCAACAGCATCTGGAATATTAACTGACATTGCTCCAGTTATTTGGATTTTTCTGAGTTTCCACTCCTCCCCTCTCAAATTCATCTTTGCTTTCTGTTTCAGATGTCCCCAGGGCTCCTGACAAAAAAGTACAGTTCCTGCTCAACAATATTCATCGATGACAGCACAGTCAGCCAGCCCAACCTCAAGAGCACGATCAAATGGTGAGTGACTTCACCTTGACAGCCATAGTTTGTATATGAAGCACGTCAGAGGCCATGTGATGAGGGAAGAGTTGAGGCATTTATCCTTAACTTTTGCGCGACTTTTCCGAACTGCAGACAAAATATCAAGATGCTCTTGAATGCTAGTTGCGTCAGAATTGATCTTCTTCACCGCAGTCGGTAAAACTTCAGAGACAGCAAGAAGACAGGAAGTACAAATGCACCATCGGACCTCCTATTGGTGTAAAAAAAAAGAAAAGAATGAAATCCCATCCAGTGGTTCATTGTTTGTGTCGATTTCTCTCTGTTCCAGCGTTGCATTGGCCATATACTATCACATAAAAAACAGGTAGGAAAAGTATTATCTGCTTCTGTCATGTCTGTACAGTAGGTATTCGGTTAGCAATTGAAGTGACAATGAAATAGGTAGTAGGTTTGGTTGATCAAACTGTAGCAGCAGAATAGATAGATAGATAGATAGATAGATAGATAGATAGATAGATAGATAGATAGATAGATAGATAGATAGATAGATAGATATTTTGTCAACCTCAGTTGATAGTAAGTAGTTAATTAGTAATTGGTCAGTAATATAGAAACTCCATATAAGATCAGACTGGAGACAAGATGGTTAAAGGGATACTTCACCCAAAATCAATAATTCACCAATTTTCTACTCATTGTCATGCCAACAAAGGGTTGAGAGAAAATTGGTGAAGTATCCCTTTAGTGATTTTTTTACTCTTACTTTTATATGGGATGAAAATGAAGTAATATTTAATGTTATCTTCACCTGCAGAGATTCAAACCGATCCCTTGACATATTTGACGAGAAGAAGCACCCTCTTTCGGTAAGTTGAATTGTTTGATCACAGTAATCTGGAGTGTTTACCGTTCGCTCTGTCCTGATGGACCAGTAATCATGATGATGATGGTGATGGTGGCCCCTCTGCCTGACAGCGAGAAAAGGTCCCAGACGACTACTCTGTGGTAGACCCAGAACACAAACTCATCTACCGCTTCATAAGGACGCTCTTCAGCTCCGCCCAGCTCACTGCTGAGTGTGCCATTGTCACTCTGGTAAGTTCACAACACTGGGTTAACTGCAACCTACTATGTGTGTACTGCCTGTGTAAGTGAATGATTATGCTGCTGTGTTAGGTTTACCTTGAAAGGCTGCTGACTTATGCGGAGATGGACATCTGCCCTTGCAACTGGAAGCGCATCGTTCTCGGTGCCATCCTGCTGGCCTCCAAGGTCTGGGACGACCAGGCGGTGTGGAATGTGGACTACTGCCAGATCCTCAAAGATATCACCGTGGAGGACATGTGCGTGTGACCCACTTTATTGCTTTTTTTTTTTGTAAATAAAAATCCTGACCTCTCTGACTGACTATGCGTCACTTGATTTTATGCAGGAATGAGATGGAGCGTCACTTCCTGGAGCTGCTCCAGTTCAACATCAATGTCCCAGCCAGTGTCTACGCCAAGTATTACTTTGACCTGCGCTCACTTGCTGACGACAACAACCTCAGCTTCCCGCTTGAGCCGCTCAGTAACAAGCGGGCCCAAAAACTGGAGGTGAGTAGATCCATTCCTGCAGATGAAAGCCTCCAATGTCAATGTGTTACTCCCTGCAATTTCTCCTTGTTCTGTTGCTCTGGCTGTCTAACACTTGCCTGTATTTGGTGTTGTCTAGGCCATCTCCAGGCTGTGCGAGGACAAATACAAGGACCTCAGTAAATCTGCTATGAGGAGGTCGGTCAGCGCAGACAACCTGGTTGGCATCAAGAACTCCCAGGCTGTGCTCTCTTAAGTCTTGGATCTGGTGAGGAGCTGGGATAACGGGTTTAGAGTGAAGCTACTGGACATGATGCTGCGCTCAAGAAGTTTATCAAGAGACATTTCCATAATAGATTATGTTAATATCAGTAACTATGAAGTTCTATCACAAAATGTTGAATGTCGACTTTGCGAAGGAGCAAAAGAAAAAACAAAACAGAAGTTTACCATACAGTATCTCTAAAATATAATGAATTCAGTCTCTATGTGTTCATGACAAAGAACTTCAGGTATCTGCCTTTAAAGCATGGTAACTTGGTGAAATATTTTGCAGACTGTCACGTTTTTATTTGAAATTGTGGACGTCTACCATTGGATGGATTTGGCACGAGAATGTTTCCTGATGCCGCACAAATCGAGGACACCATCTTTTCTTTCATCACTCTGTCTTTTGGGGAGTGTTTTCTCTGGCTTCGGCTCTCTTCTCTCCACCAGCTGTTCCCCCTCTCTCCTTCATGCGGATGGTGACAAACTTGTCTTGAGCTACCCTGTGGTGTAGTTCTGCACATGGACAAAGAGTAGACTTTGTTTTGCTTACTATGTAGGCCCCTATAGCTGTGAAATGTACAACACTTTATTTAATTCAAAAATAAATTCCAGTCGCTGTTTAAAGTTGAGGCTGCTTAGGTGGGAAACTGTGTGGTTGTTGTTTTTCTTTTGTGGGTTTGAAAGGTCTTTCTGACATCTGGTGACAGCTGGAAAAACAATCACCAGCTCATTCCTACATCACAGTGTAGTGGAATGATCATTTCATTTATCAGTGTATATACCCATAAAATATTTGTTCATATTAATCCATAGATCTCAATTCAAAGTTTCAAAAAATTTCCATTCCCAAGGGCTCTCATTTTCTGCAAAGTTTAAAATGGTGGAACTTAGGGCGATCATAATGCCGTCAGTGCAGAAATACTACCTTTAATAGCAACACTGACAAAAAAAATATTCCCATGTGGATTGTTAAAATACATGACTTGGTGGAGTTACATCAGTGCACCTCCAAAGAAAGTAATCAATAAAATTAGATTCTGGGATATGTGTAATCTGTTATTTTAACCCTTGATGGTACTGTGTTGCCCTCAGACAACAAACCAATTTTTTGCTCCCCTCCACAATGCATCCCTTTGAATGGTGCAATACTTTAAAAAAGAGGGAAGAGCATAAGCCAATAACAGTGCTTTAATTTGTTACATGATTTTCAGGAAGCCATATAAATCCTTTTTTGCAGACATTTTCAAATGAAACAGCTTTGCCATTTTGCTCCACAAAAAGGGTCTGAAAACATAATTACCTGGCCCCTTCCATCTTGAAAAAAATATTGACAATAATGGGTTTGTAAAGTTTAATTTTTGATAGTTCCATGAAATCTGTGTTCTTACATAATGGAAATGTGTTAAAGAGCACCTGTTGCCTTGATGCAACAACTGTATGTAGGAAATTGCCATGTATGCATATCCATAATGGAATTACCATGGCAGCTTGAGATGCAGAACAAAAATCAGCCAAGACGTCTTAAGTGGTTAGCGAAACACAGGTAGGCCTACAGTATGTATGACTACACCTTACATAAAGATGCATGCATATTTTCAACCGCTGCACGATGCTGTGTAACTGGGTCTTTGCAGAACAGTGGTGCTCAGTGAGAATTAACATTTTCAATATTGCTAAATATAAGTTATTTGAAGGCATGATTTGGAGTAACTACACAGCACATGTGAAATCAGGCCTATAGAGGCTTCTTCCTTTTGGTGCAGTATTAACAGACGTCAGACGGATCGATATTTACATATGTTAAATGATAAGCGGACAGGTTGTAATAACTAGAGTGCCTGGAGAGAGAACTGAATTTACATTCAGCAGCCTGTTGCATGTGTTGCAATCGTTAGCCAGACTGCTAGCCTATATTTTTATCTGTTAAAATATTATATTCTTCTAATATAGACGGGAATAATCCGCCAACATACTCAATTACTAATGTCGATTTAATTTCGATTCACTACTGATATGAAAATGTCATTTTAAAAACATTTTACCTTGAACAAGTGCTGCTCCGACCAGCTGCTCCATTGGAATACATTGAGCGGCGGTTAGCTTATGCTAACTTGCGGGAACTTTTGAGGGGCTCCATGCGCCGACATTACTGTGAAAAAACTGAACCATTGCAGTGAATGGAGTTGTCGCCACTCTCTCTCTCCAGGCACTCTAGTAATAACTAAAGGTTAGCCCTTAGTCTGCCCTCCTGCAATTCAGGGGATATCATATGAAGGAAATGATTACGGGTGTTCTGTAATTTCTGTCACTGACAACCTGTTAACCATCGGAAAATGGATGAAGTAATCATCAGACTCCACATGTGGCACTTATGCACTGAACTAAAATGCAGTTGTATAGGTGCAAGGATAGACATCAATGATAAATAAAAAACAGACGACAGTGCGAGTACAAATACAAATACGAATGACTTTATTAAAGGTAGGGTCTACGATCCTGTTCAAAAGCACGTTCTGTTGGTGAAATGGTCCCTCTGTTGCCCGAGGAATTAATACGTTATGACTTGAAAAAGTCATAACAGGGACATGAAAAAAAATCTGTGCTGTCTGGCAACTACAGTGCTGAGAAAACTTCCACCAATCACGTTGCCCAGACCCGAGAGGGAGCAACCAATCCAAATCCTTCTGCACGCACCCCCGTGAAAATGTCAAATGGTTAAGGTCAGAGGTTAAAGTTAAGGTGTCCAAAGGGCTCGGGTGGAAAAAAAAAATTAAAAATGTAAATCCTAATTTTAGCTTGTGAGATGTCTAACTAGGGGTTTTAAGGGGTGCCGAGTCCATTCCAACCATTAGTTTTGAGTTAAAATGTTTCCCTGACCATAAATTATTGGTATATTTGAGTTATGTTGTATGGCAAAGGGTATAATAAAAGTAATTGTTGAACGGATTCTAGCCTATTCTAAATCTAAAGATTCCATTCTAAAAAATTCAGCAGCTTTACAGCAAATTCAAGTATATGTGCACCTTCAGTGATTCACTTACAGAAAGACAGTATCTATACACAGGACCATAGCCAGGATTTTGAAATTGGTGAGGTCTGGAGGGTTCCGGAAATAATTAAAAGGTAATTTTATATGATTTTTTTTTATTGCATGGCAGCCATCTATGGAAGGTTTTCACCACTGTTCTAAGCTTAGCGTTCTCCTTTAGTGGATAATGGCGCCTCTCGCATGGTTCACTGGCACCCCAGAGCTTTAGAAATGTCTTTCCAGACCGGTACGGTACAGTAGGTGTCAATTCGTTTTTTCATGCAAAAAAAAAAAAAAAAAAAATTATCACAGTTAGTTCATGATTTACAATGCTGCATTACTTTGAACCCCTCTAGCTATACATAATAACATCAAAATGACTCACAATTATATAAAGTTTTCATTATAGACCCATTATGAAAGGAGCCTGGTTGAGCCTTACATCGTTGACCAGCAGGACACACTTGTCCTGTGGTTTTCAGCCTTTAACATCAGGTATGGTTCCCTCTCAATTAAATACAGTGCAGTGAAAAAGTATTTGCCAGCTTCTGGATTTCTTACTTTCTTGCAGATTTGTCACACTTTATCAAAAGCCTTTGACACGGTAGATCATAACATCCTATTACACAAACTCAAGTCCATCGGCCTTGATAGCAGCTCTCTTAACTGGTTCTCCAGCTATCTCACCGGGAGAACGCAAGCAGTTGCTGTAGATGGATTTAGATCCAGCTCGCTTGTATTGCACAATGCCGTTCCACAAGGGTCCATTCTTGGCCCTCTTCTATTCTCACTATATGTTAATAATATTGTTACTCCCTCCCCAGCCTGCAACGTCCATTACTACGCAGACGATACTATTTTATACTGCACTGCTCCTACTCTCAACTCAGCTGTTGATAATTTACAGTCTTCTTTCAACCATTTTCAGTCGTCTCTGTTAGCTCATAAACTTGTACTGAACTCCAGCAAAACTAAATGTATGTTGTTCACAAGGTCCCACGTTAACATCTCCCCTCTCAGTATCCACACATTAGATGGTCAACTTATTGAAACTGTCAACACAAATACTTGGGCATCTGGCTGGACTCAAAGCTTTCTTACCGTAACCACGTGGATCACCTGACAAACAAACTTAGGTCCAGAATTGGTTTTCTAAATAGAAACAAGTCCTGCTTCTCATTACACAGTAAGAAGATTATTGTTCATGCCTCTGTAATGTCTGTTCTTGATTTCAATGATGTGATATATGCATGCTTCAGCCTCAACCTTGAAACCTCTTGACGCTATCTTTCACAGTGCTCTACGCTTTATTACCGGGGACCCATATTCAACACACCACTGCACCTGATCACACTGGTTATATATTTTTTTCCCCAATATGATGGACCATGAACTCTATCAAGAAGGTTGGTTACCTATTGAAACTGAATTGATACATAAATTGGCTCTAGCTCATCACTATATTACAACATAAACTAGCTCCTATGGTTCTTATCAACGTTTGCTAATGACTGATGCTTGCTAACTAGTTATGTAACATTAGCTAGGTGAATGGTTGTTCCTTTTAAGCAATAAACAAGAGAATATTAATACATTTCTTAAAGCAACATTGCGGAGTTTCAGCTCAGTGCGGGAGAAAACGAAACTAACTGAAAACGAAACTACCGTAAAACTTCAAATAAGCGCCGAGTCCCAAATTGCCGCCGGTCCCAATTAACCGCCGGGGGTATCAAAATATTTTTTATATTAAACGCCCGTCCCAAATAAGCATCGGGTCAAATATTGTTTTTCTGGTTGCCAAAAAACATTCTAAGCAAATATAGCATACCTACACACAAACAAATTAACGAATTGAAAAGTGTGGGGCTGTAGGCTACCGTACCTTTCTTTTTTTTTTTTTTGCTGTATTTAGCCTACTGGTTAGTGACGTCTCTGATCTTCTCCGGTTTCAAAGAGAGAAACATACAGACACGCATTCCAGCACCATGGCCAGCACCACAGCTCCTCACAAGAAGTATGATGTTAAATTCAAATTAAATGTAGTTAGATATGCAGAGAAAAACAGCGGAGAAGCAGCGGCCAGACAATTCGGCGTGGATAGCAAAAGAGTGAGAGAGTGGAAAAAAAAAATAAAACCAAGCTCCAAGAGCTAGCAATGGAAAACAGCCAGCGCGCCAGGTTGCATGGTGGTGGGAGAAAAAAGGTGAGCGAAGAGCTAGAGGCTAAAGTTGTAGCTTGGATACTTCAGAAGTGTGCCAGACACCAGCGTGTGTCGCGGAAGATGATAAGAGTGATGGCAAAAGAGTTGTATCAGACCACAGACAACGAGAAGCTGTTCACGGCTAGCGCTGGCTGGCTAGATCGATTCGTGAAGGGGAACGGCTTTAGTGTCCGGAGACACACAACCCTGGCCCAAAAAGAAGCGGGGCAATTCACTGAAAAACTTGTGAATTTTGTCACCTATGCCACACGGCAGTTCATTGCAAAGAAGATAAAGAATCGAGACGTAATAGCAATGGACGAGACGGCGGTGTGGTTTGACATGGTGGGGTCAACAACTGTGGAGCAGAGAGGAGCCCGCAGTGTACAACTTCAAACAACAGGCCACGAAAAGAGTCACCTCACCGTGGTGCTGGCTGCGAGAGCTGATGGAACAAAGCTGAAGCCCTACATTGTCTTCAAGGGAGCTGTACGAGATGTGAAGGCAATGCAGACCATCGGAGGAGTTGTCATCGCTTCGTCAAAGAACGGGTGGATGAATGATGCCCTGACTGCAGACTGGCTGCAACGAGTGGTGGGAAAGTTGAACTTTGGCCACAGACTTCTTGTCTGGGATGCATATCGGTGCCACATCAGCACCGCGACAAAGGCGGAGCTCAGACGGGGTTACAATGTGACCACAGCAGTCATTCCTGGAGGGTGTACAAAGTTCATCCAGGCCCCAGATGTTGTGTGGAACAAGCCATTCAAGGCCAGCCTGCATGAATCATACGACAACTGGATGGCCGGGGACACCGATAAAGAATACACAGCTGGAGGGAACCTCAAGGCACCTGCCCGCCGCCTCCTCGTCAAGTGGGTGCTCTCAGCGTGGGACAAACTGGACGTGGAGCAGGTTAAAAAATCCTTCAAGGTAACCTGTGTGTGTGTGTGTGTGTGTACATTCTGTGAAGGAAAGTAGATAAGCCTACCGGTAACTGAAAAATATTTTTTTGTAATATTGCTTTACAAGGTGTGTGGCCTGACACTGCCCGCCGATGGAAGCGAGGATGACCTAATCCACTGTTTCAAAGAGGGACAGCCGTGCGCAGCAGGGAAGGATATGCTGGCTCGGGCCAGACAGAGGGAGATGGCAGGTGTCGAAGAGGGAGAGATGGTAGAGATGGAGGAGGAAGAGAATGACTCGGAGGAAGAATTTGAGAATGAACTTGTAGTGGAGGATGATGGGGAGGAGAAGGACATGGAGGAGGGTGAGGATGAGGTGGATAATGATGAGTCGGTAAAGGAAGATGATGAGTGAGATCTGACATGACAGTAGCCTATTATAGGCAACAGTTTGGCCCTATAACCTACATGTAGCAGCAGTATCTATTGTTAAAATATATTGTTAAGCAGTGTTGGGATATTTTTTTGGTAATTATCAGCGGGTATATTTTTTAAATAGTGTTCGTTCATCTACTTGTATTGATGCATGTTATCAGTGAGATCCGACATGTTTGCACCTATAGCCTACATCAGCAGTATTGTTACGATGTAATAAGCAGTGTTAAAATATTTTGTATGGTCAGGTCCTGTAATAATATCAGCGGGGATTATTTTTAATGATGCTCGTTCATCTAGGCTACATGTGGGCTATTGATTTGTAGCTCACCGCTAAGGTTCGGTTTGTTTATTTTTATTGAGTAGCCTGTGTGTTGTGGAATTTATATGGGCTAGACGAGGCAAGTTCTGAATATTTATTCTGAATGAGAACTTCCGATCTGTTTTGTGGTGCACAATGAGTGTAATGTCAGACTGAAAAATAAAGTTTATTCTTTTTTATTCTTGCATCCTTTTCCCTTTTATTATAAGGTAATATCAAATTACAGCTGCCACTTTAATCAGTATTCATATTGCTAGTAAATGTCCCATATCTGCAAAGGATTGCAAAGTAGTTTGAGCCGTGTGTCTTAGTGTAAAAAGGTCTCCATCTGCAATAAATTACTGGTAAGTGATTTGTTGTCGCTAAATACCGGTCGGCATAACATGATTAACGTACCAATTTAAATACAAGTACGCTAAGTGTCAGGCTACTGGTAGGCTATTATTATTAACATTTTATTACCGGTAGACACACAATTAATAAACGCAGGTCCCTAATAAACGCCGGTTGATTTGAGCGATTTAAGCAAATAAACGCCCGGGCCTTTATTTGAAGTTTTACGGTAATCAGCCAGCGCATCTAGCGTTGATTGCCATCAATAAACGACAGTATTTACCACTAGCCTCGTAAACCAGCCTCCCCCTGAAATGCATTTAATTTCATTTCACAGGGGGAGTCTGGCCTCATCTCCGTTGTAACCGTGGGTCCATGGCATTGGTCCGACCACCCATTAGTCCGACCTCCCATTGGTCCGACCACCCATTAGTCCGACCTCCCATTGGTCCGACAATCTGAGTAATGAGAGTTCGAACTAATGGGAGGTCCTCATTAGTTCGAACTGGACTAGTATTAGACCAACTCTCCATTCCCAACATTCACCATGCATTTATATAATTATTCATGTAGGCTCCACCTGTCTGTCAATAAGACACACGTGGAAGAAGAGGTGCAGTTTTCACCAACGAGGAGCTGTACGCACGACTTTTACGCACTGCTGCGCGGATCATGTGCATAATTAACTGCAAAACAAGCACTTCATGACATATAACGCTCATTCTGCTTCTGGCCTGTCTAGCCTCTACCTGGCGTTTTTACTAAACTTAACCAACTCCTTTCTTCATTGCCTAAACCAAACCAAAGCCAAATTTACTCTCTCTTTCTTTCTCCCTCTCTCAGTCTACTGTCAGCTGGTGCGGCGGCTGCAGCAGGCTCGCGGAGCGGGGAGAGAATAAAAAGTGTATTTACTTTACTCTGTACTCTGGGGGTCATCATATGGGAGATTCTGGGCCGCGCGTGTGGGGGGAGAGAGAAAGCTGCATGCTCGTATGAATGGAAGAGCTTGTCAGAAAGTAGTGATGACAGTTCGGACTAACGGGACCACCCATTGGTTCGACCTCCTATTGGTTGTGGTTGATTTTGTCGGAATAACGGGAGGTCGAAACAATGGGAGGTCGGACCAATGGGTATTTTGTCGGTGTAACGGGAGGTCGGACCATTGGGAGGTCGGACCAATGGGCAGTTCCCGTAACCGTTTCGCCGAAACACTCCGCCTACCGAGCCAATCAGGGACCGAAGAAGAACAGCGATAACGTCTTTTCCTCAAAGAAACTCAACAAGCGCCGAGTCGCCGACTCTTGCTCTCTGTAATTGATGGTATTTCATTTAGAACTTCCCTTACTGCTGTTTTTACGCCGCTGTTTGACGCTCCGCCATGTTTGTTGTAGGTGAGTCCAGTCCATGTAGTGATGTTTTCAGGCCCTAATTGGCCAACGTGCTGTGTCAATCACAGCGGCAACGCTGATTGGCTCGGTAGACGGCCGATTTGTGGCGAAACGGTTTCAACGGGGATGAGACCAGACTCCCCCTGTGAAATGAAATGAATTTCCGGGGGAGGCTGGTTTACGAGGCTAATTTACCACATGTTTGCATGGAGACTGTGTGGCAGGTGGTAGGGCGAGGGTGAGGGTGTAAATTTCGCTTTTACCCACCTCGTCTCTCCTCGACGCAGAGGGGAGGGGGGAGGAGGGGGGGCAGTGTTTCGCACCCGTGCAGGGAAGTTACATAGCGGGTTTCAGCTGACGCGACCCCGCTCAGACCTTGGCAGCCGCGCCATTCATCCTATTAACCTTTTTTTTTACCACTGCAATGAGTCTGGAAACATTATTTTAAGGCCGAAAAAACTCCGCAATGTTACTTTAATTTGGCCATCATGACCATAGAAACCACACTCATGTACTGGGTATCATGTGCGTGCACAGTTGGTGTGATCACTCTTCTGAAGTATGACTGGTCTGGTCTGCCTATTGTTGCTCTACTTGTGTGACATCATCCTCACTATTAACACCTGTGTTCATCCTCGGTGTGTATATATATTTGATGTTATGATGGATGAGATTGCCTTTTTGTATATGACCTGTATTGTATTGTTGTGTATAGACATGGCTGTAGCCAGCTATGAGGTCACCGAGGTCTGGACCTCAGTAAAAGTTTCTGTGAGTAAAACATAAAATAAAGTGTGACAAATCTGCAAGAAAGTAAGAAATCCGGAAGCCGGCAAATACTTTTTCACTCTACTGTAGAGAGGGAACAATACGTTAAAGGCTGAAAACCACAGGACAAGTGTGTCCTGCTGGTCAACGATGTAAGGCTCAACCAGGCTCCTTTCATAACGGGTCTATAATGAAAGGTCTAATATAATTGTGGGTCATTTTGATGTTATGTATAGCTAGAGGGGTCCAAAGTAATGCAGCATTGAAAATCATGAACTAACTGTGATTATTTTTATTTTTTATTTTTGCATGAAAAAACAAATTGACACCTACTGTACCGTACCGGTCTGGAAAGTGTTACAAAGACATTTCTAAAGCTTTGGGGTGCCAGTGAACCATGCTCCCCAGCCATTGATGTTTGATTGTTAATATGTTTTCACCTTGTTCAATTGATTGAGTACCATTTTCTTTAAAAATCCCTTGACTTCCTGGTCGCAGTATGAGCCTGAAGAAGCTACAGGGGTAACGTGTTGCTCTGAAATAAACTAAAGATCCTCATAACCCAGTCTAGTTACTACTACTGGCCAGGAGGAACTAAACTTGTAGCTATCACATTTAAATGTATTTATTTGAGTCCAGATTTATTGTATGAAAAAATATCAGTTACACCACTGGACACGGGGCTGCGTCACGTCATGCACACATTTATTTATCTATAGGCTACAGTTTTTTTTTTGGACTGTGAAGACTGACTGGGACTGTGAAGCAAATTATCAAGAGCAGTAATAAATTCTAATCTATTCCACTTCACATCTCCACCTTTCGAGCTTTACTCCTGCCCCTCCTCCACATACATCATTTCAGCCAGATTCTTTGGCTGAACAATTGCCTCCCCTTTTTCATGAAGATGCTGCAGAATTCTTCAGACTGCTCTTTCTCCGTTCCATCTAACATGACCTCTACATGTGACTGGGACTTTTCTTTTTCAGAGAAAACTTCTCTTGCACTTTTTCTTGCATTTCTTGGCTGTTCTCTTTTTTCAACCACAGCAAATGGATTGCTCCTTTTTGTGGTCTTGAGGTATCGGCAAATATTGTGGCAGGCGCAGTATATTCTACTAAAGAATGTATCAGTGTGCGGTTTTGGGATGACCTTTATTTCTGTTTTATTTGTATTATCTGCCATAGTGCAGAAGCAGACTCAGATCTATAGATTCAGGTGCATTTTACAGTTCTGTATATTGCGCTGTTTTTTCCTGATGTGTCAGATGACTTTGGCTTTCATGGCTGTAGAACGCTACATTTTCATCTGTCATGGTATCCACTACCTCAGGATGATCAATACCTACAATGTTCTCATCAGTTTGGGAGTCCTTTGGCTGGTCAGTGTGGTGGTGAGCATTCATGGAGGGTTTGTACTGAGCCAGATTCAGACTGGCCAGCAACCAATCAGTGGACTCCTGTGCAATGCTGTTACCATCAAGGAACATGTCAATTTTTCCTGGGAAGAGGACATGTTAGCTTTTGGGCCCCCTTCTGTCATTACAACTTTTTGCATATTGACCATCTGCTGCTGCTATGGGGGCATATATCATGCAGCGTTCAGGGTGTGCAAGGCTCTTAAATGTGGAAACCACCAAGCCGGCCGCACTGTGGGACTCTACGTTTTTTTGTTTTTGCTGCAGTTGGTACCAAATATAGTTTTTGTCATTCTAACACTGACAGCAGAAAAACCTTCCTGTAGGATGACTACCCACATACTGAGGCTACTTCTAATGATAATACCTTCATGCATCAGTGCAGTTTTCCTTCTCACCTGGAATCCACAGATTAAGCAAGTACTCTTGGCTTCATGTCGCCTGAAATGTCAGTTTAGAGCCAGCACCGAGGTGCCCCATCTGAGTAGAGAAGAGCGCGTGAATCAGATTGAAGAGAATTGGCAGGCACAGATGGAGAACTTACCAACTTCTCCTCCTCCTCCTTTACCTGGCAGTGTTTTCTCTTCTGATTCTGTGGACTATGTTTAGAGTATGGGTAATATGATAATATGGTCATCTATCTATCTATCTATCTATCTATCTATCTATCTATCTATCTATCTATCTATCTATCTATCTATCTATCTATCTATCTATCTATCTATCTATCTATCCATCCATCCATCCATCCATCCATCCATCCATCCATCCATCCATCCATCCATCCATCCATCCATCCATCCATCCATCCATCCATCCATCCATCCATCCATCCATCTATCTATCTATCTATCTATCTTCAACTCAGTAATTTAATATGACAAGTAGGTTGTGGGTATTGTGATATTACAATATTTGTGATATATAAATGAAATAAATGTAATGTTAGTACCTTTAGTTTATGCGTTCATCTTGTTGGCTGGTTAACTGAAACTCTTTTGCTCAGCTTTGTTTACACAAGGTTTGGTGCTTATTTACTGTAAATCTAATATGTATTTCCATAATTCCATACTTGTTTGTAACTAAACATATTTGTTGGATCTACTGTGAATGTCTGTCCTTTTTTTTGTGACAACTTTGATAGATAAAAATATTCACCACTTTACTGATGAGCTTGCCATAGGTTTTTGAAGGTTATCAGAATCAGTCAGTTCATCTTTGTTGTAAAGGTCCATCCATCCATTATCTTCCGCTTCTTCCGGGGCCGGGTCGCGGGGGCAGCAGTCGGAGCAGGGATCCCCAAACTTCCCTCTCCGCCGACACTTCCTCCAGCTCTTCCGGGGGCACCCCGAGGCGTTCCCAGGCCAGCCGAGCAACGTAGTCACTCCAGCGTGTCCTGGGTCTTCCTCGGGGCCTCCTCCCGGTGGGACATGCCCGGAACACCTCACGAGGGAGGCGTCCAGGGGGCATCCTATACAGGTGCCCGAGCCACCTCAGCTGACTCCTCTCGATGTGTTTTTTGACCGAGCTCCTCACCTTATCTCTAAGGGAGCGCCCCGCCACCCTGCGAAGGAAGCTCATTTCGGCCGCTTGTAATCGCGACCCTGCTCTTTCGGTCACTACCCAGATTTCATGACCATAGGTGAGGGTAGGAACGTAGACCGACCGGTAAATTGAGAGCTTCGCCTTTCGACTTAGCTCCCTCTTCACCACAACGGACCGATACAGTGACCGCATGACTGCAGCCGCTCGATCCGCCTGTCGATCTCGCGCTCCATCCTTCCCTCACTCGTGAACAGGACCCCGAGATACTTGAACTCCTCCACCTGAGGCAGGATCTCTCCCCCGACCTGAAGGGTGCATGCCGCCTTTTTCCGGTCGAGAACCATGGCCTCGGATTTAGAGGTGCTGATTCTCATCCCAGCTGCTTCACACTCGGCTGCAAACTGCCCTAGTGCACGCTGCAGGTCCTGGCTCGAGGGAGCCAGCAAGACAACATCATCCGCAAAAAGCAGAGATGAAATCAAGTGGCTCCCGAACCGTACCCCCTCCGACCCTTGGCTGCGCCTAGAAATTCTGTCCATAAAGATGATGAACAGAACCGGTGACAAAGGGCAGCCCTGCCGGAGTCCAACATGCACCGGGAACAGGTCTGACTTATTGATGCGAACCAAGCTCCTGCTCCGGTCATACAGGGACCGTACAGCCCTCAGCAGAGGACCTCCGATCCCATACTCCCGGAGCACCCCCACAGGATGCCACGTGGGACACGGTCGAATGCCTTCTCCAGATCCACAAAACACATGTGGACTGGTTGGGCAAACTCCCATGAACCCTCGAGCACCCTGCGGAGGGTATAGAGCTGGTCCAGTGTTCCACGGCCGGGACGAAACCGCATTGTTCCTCTTGGATCCGGGGTTCGACTATCGGCCCCTTCTCCTCTCCAGTACCCTGGAATAGACTTTCCCCGGGAGGCTGAGTAGTGTGATCCCCCGATAGTTGGAACACACCCTCCGGTCCCCCTTTTGAAGAGGGGAACCACCACCCCGGTCTGCCAATCCAGAGGCACTGTCCCCAACTGCCACGCGATGTTGCAGAGGCGTGTCAGCCACGACAGCCCCACAACATCCAGAGACTTGAGGTACTCAGGGCGGATCTCATCCACCCCCGCTGCCTTGCCGCCGAGGAGTTTCCTAACTACCTCGGTGACTTCAGCTTGGGTAATGGATGCATCAACCTCTGGGTCCTCAGCCTCTGCTTCCTCAGTGGAAGGTGTGTCAGTGGGATTGAGGAGATCCTCGAAGTATTCCTTCCACCGCCCGACGATATCCCCTGTCGAGGTCAACAGCTCCCCCCCTCCACTGTAAACAGTGTTGGCGGAGCACTGCTTCCCCCTCCTGAGGCGTCGGATGGTTTGCCAGAATTTCCTCGGGGCCGCCCGGTAGTCCTCCTCCATGGCCTCCCCGAACTTTTCCCAGACCCGAGTTTTTGCTTCCGTGACCGCCCGGGCTGCTGCTCGTTTGGCCTGCCGATACCCATCAGCTGCCTCGGGAGTCCCATGAACTAAGAAAGCTCGATAGGACTCCTTCTTCAGCTTGACAGCATCCCTTACTTCCGGCGTCCACCACCGGGTTCGGGGATTGCCGCCGCGACAGGCACCGGTGACCCTACGGCCACAGCTCCGGTTGGCCGCGTCAACAATGGAGGTGGAGAACATGGTCCATTCGGACTCAATGTCTCCAACCTCCCTCGGAATCCGGGCAAAGCTCTCCCGGAGGTGGGAGTTGAAGACCTCCCTGACAGGGGATTCTGCCAGACGTTCCCAGCAGACCCTCACGATACGCTTGGGTCTTCCAGATCTGACCGGCTTCCTCCCCCGCCAGCGGATCCAACTCACCACCAGGTGGTGATCAGTTGACAGCTCAGCCCCTCTCTTCACCCGAGTGTCCAAGACATACGGTCGGAGGTCAGATGATACGACTACAAAGTCGATCATCGACCTCCGACCTAAGGTGTCCTGGTGCCACGTGCACTGGTGGACATGCTCAAACATGGTGTTTGTTATGGACAAACTGTGACTAGCACAGAAGTCCAATAACAGAACACCACTCGGGTTCAGATCGGGGAGGCCGTTCCTCCCAATCACACCTCTCCAGGTATCACTGTCGCTGCCCACGTGAGCGTTGAAGTCTCCCAGCAGAACAATGGAGTCCCCAGTTGGAGCGCTTTCCAGCACCCCTTCCAGGGACTCCAAGAAGGCCGGGTACTCTGCACTGCTGTTTGGCCCGTAGGCCGACACAACAGTGAGAGACCTATCCCCGACCCGAAGGCGCAGGGAAACGACCCTCTCGTTAAGCGGGGAGAACTCCAACACATGGCGGCTGAGCTGGGGGGCTATTAGCAAGCCCACGCCAGCCCGCCGCCTCTCACCTTGGGCAACTCCAGCGTGGAAAAGAGTCCAACCCCTCTCAAGGAGTTGGGTTCCAGAGCCCAGGCTGTGCGTGGAGGTGAGCCCGACTATCTCTAGCCGATACCTCTCAACCTCCTGCACCAGCTCAGGCTCTTCCCCCCAGCGAGGTGACATTCCATGTCCCTAAAGCCAGAGTCGTTGTCCGCGGATTGGGTTCGGGGCCCCCGCCCACGACCGCCACCCAAATCCCTTGGCACCATCCCCTTCTGGACCCTCCCGCGGGTGGTGGGCCTACGGGAGGGCGGGCCCATCGATGCGCCCGGCCGGGTATGGGCCCACGGAGCCCGGCCACCAGACGCTATCGCCTGCGGGCCCCGACCCCAGGCCTGGCTCCAGGGTGGGGCCCCGGTACGCCAATCGGGCGACGTACACGTCCTTGATCTTTTGTCGTCCATCAGGGGTTTTGAACCGCTCTTGGTCTGACCCGTCACCTGCGACCTGTTTGCCTTGGGAGACCCTACCAGGGGCATTAAGCCCCGGACAACATAGCTCCCAGGATCATTCGGGTGCTCAAACCCCTCCACCACGGTAAGGTGGCGGTTCAAGGAGGGGTGTTGTAAAGGTAAAGGTGTTGTAAATAATTATTTTTTTATTATGTTGTAAAGGTAAATAATCATAATACAGTTTTTCTCAATCGCTTTGGTGCTATTCTCAGATCAGAATGAAGGTTCTCATAACTATTAGTTCAACCTCCACAACATGTAGTCATTTGTGCACATCATCGTAGCAGTTTCTCCTTCCTCTGAACAAATTGCAAATGCTTTTGGACATGTATCAGTTGCTTTCATACAATTCTCTGCTGTTTTATAACATTATCATTTGCTTATGTCATGTCAGTCAAAATGAACTGTACTTTTCAACATTGAATAGTCTTTCCCTAAAAAACTAATAGTCCTCATTTCATTGCTTGAGTCATCACATACAAAATTGTTGAACTAGTTTTCAAAATCTGTCAAACTCATTGTAAATGTTGGGAGAAGACTGTATTCAAACAGAACAGGTGTGTATAATATTGGACAGTAATTCAGCACTAAACAATCTGCTCTGCTCATTGTGTCAGGTTTTACTGTCAGATACAGTGGGACAATCATTTTTTTTACATTTACTGTACATTTAATCTTACCAGAGGTGTATTTAGATAATTCGTTACACTACTTAAGTAGTTTTTTGGGGGATTTGTACTTTACTGGAGTAGTTTTTTTAATCAGAACTTTTACTTTTTTGTTACATTTAAAAGAAAAAATATGTACTTTTACTGTGAATTTGTTTGCCACCTGTTCACGTTACAAATTAAAATAGAAATATAATCAGCCTACTTGTTTGGTAATGATCGCCTGCGTGCAAATATGGCAGTGTCTTTCGTAGATCTCCACAACACGGCCTCCCCGCCCGGCCCCGTCGGAGGAGGACGATAGTCACGTTCGTCCCCGACTTGCCCCCCCCCCACAATTTGAAGGTTTTTGCCGGAGCGGCGGAGTTATCAGCTCCAAAGATCCTCAACATGTAACAGGATCGATCACTCTCACTCTTTTTACTTTTTACTTTTGATACTTAAGTACATTTAATGTGAGCTACTTTATGACTTTTACTCAAGTAATTTTCTTATGCGTGACTTTTACTTTTACCAAAGTAATTTTTATTTATGGTACTTGTACTTTTACTTAGTTACTTTTTTCGAGTACTTTATACACCTCTGGACTTCACTAGAGACCAGATTTACGTAAAGTTGTACTCAAAGACTGTTCCTTATGTCTGTTGTAGATGACTGTAGTGTATGTTTCTATTGCACGATGCTGTGAACAAATCAGAATTGCAATGAGCATATGCAGTAAAAATGTGAAACATACATATTCAGTATTACTGTAGTTACTCCACTACAGTAGGCTAATGTGTAACTTTACTGTGTCTGTACATAGTGTATAGTGCTGTCTTGAGCAAAGTATCATCACTTTTTGCATTGGAAAACAATAGAGAATAAAGTGTCATAATGAAAACATGACAAAGCCATTTGACTATCATGCTCATAAAATGATGGCAAGAATTTTAAACTGACAGTTTCACTGACACAAGTACTTGCTTTTGAGGGATGGACGATCCATTTTGAGCAAGTGACGCACTTTTGCAGGTTGTCCACTAGGTTTTGCAGTTTGTAACAATTGTTTTGAGAAATGCACTAACTGTTGTGCAAATGTTAAGAGTGAGGTGAGAATAGCACCAAAGCGATTGAGAAAAACTGTAATCATAATAATTATAATGCATTTAATCTGTTAGCCCCTTTCTAGGCACTCAAGGTCGTAGATAACAGAAAACATTAGAACTGTACAGTACCAAATAATACAAATTAAAAAATATATACAAATAGCAAACAAGTGGAACATACAAATAGCAAAATAAATGTACAAGTAATAAACATTCAGAACGTACAAATACAGGTGGCTGAACAGATGGATGAACTATTGGGTTAGGCAATTTTGAATTATTACTGTAAATTAAGATAATTTAATTATTAATTATTAAGCTTGAGCTTTAAATCCAGTCTTGACAGCTCCACAGGTGCGAATGGTATTTCTTGATATGATATGATATCGTTACCTTTGCACATTGCTATGGCAACTCAAGGTTTCTTTGCCAATTAGATAAGATGTGAAAGGTTAAAGGAGTGGAGATGTCATCACCTCCTTTCAGTTACTTCTGTGAAGTCTGCCAGAACACACAACTCAAACTGAAACCTTATTCCTTATTTCTTTTTTTTTTTTACCTGGAATGAAGAAAGACACCAATGGCTCTCAATAATTCCTCTAAACTGATGGTTGCTTGCTTTCAGAAGTGTAGTTTGTGTTTGTAACCACAGAGGGGCAGTGTTGCACTATTAAGGTAACTGGCCAGACTGCAGGTGTGAGATTAGCCCCTGTGTTAATGCGACATCCTCTCAACTCTCCCAAGCTCTGGTGCAGCTTGCTTGTATCATCAAAGCAGCAGATAGACTCAGTCAGGCCACTTTCATCTCAGCAGTGACGACTTGCAGATGTTTGACTGCGCTGTGTTTTTGATGATGTAATGCTGAATTTGTAGTAACGACCAATAGGGAGGATGGCGTTAAAATGCGAGATAGATATGATCTTTCTTAAAATATTCCACTTAATGCTGTAACGACTCCGATGGGAGAAAAGACATGATGGAAAGATTTATTGATTTTAATTAGACAATCCACTTGAAGTGTTCTATCTGCAATTGGCTCTACAGTAATGCTGTGTCGTCTTAATCTGTTTACATACAGGCTTGTTTGTGAGGGCTTTTAACTTCTGCACAAAGTATGCACCACCCTCATTGTAATAATTACCCGCATCCTGTTCAGCTCAGATCAGTGTAGGTACATGAAAACTCTGATAATCTGAAATGAATAATGTGTGTGCACATGTGCTGGTGACAGTGTGTGTGTGTGTGTGCGTCCTGTCGGGATCACAGTGCCAGTGCAGCTTCATTAATCTCTCAGCATCATGGGACTTGTCTGAACTCTAAAAGAGGGCTAGAGAGAACAAGCTGCCCCCTGGGGAGTCACTCCGTTTACCCTCCACACGCTCAGGTCACTCCTCATATCACATACTCTTCAACTATACAATGTCAAACCTTTGAGAAGGCCTGAAAATAACACACACACAAAAAAAAATGAAATGCTGCTCGCGCTGATCTACACAGAATGTGTGTTGTGCATATTTGTGTGTGCATATCTGTGTTTGTCCATGCATGAAGAGTGGTAGAAGGTGAGATTAGACAGTGAGACTTTCCCAGCAGTATGTGGGTCACCCTGGATGCATTGCATGATTTCTTCAAGTAGGAAAAGGCAAAACTGTCCCACAACTGTTTCATAAATATTCATCTCCCCTCAATAATGCATAGGAAAGCACATACACTGATTACATTACAAAACATACTGCTATAAATATCTCACACATGGATGAGATTCACACTAAACGCATCAGAGTTAGCGCGACATATTTTCCTTTCCCTTAAATCATGCGTCGCCTCGGTCCACAGCAACAAAAGGAACATTTTCACAGCTTTGAACTTGGCTCCATGGTGAGCTGAGGTCAAATCAGCTGTTTTTCCTTCATTTTCAGAGCACTGTTGCGCAGAGGGGACCCAAGTGGATCCACCGCAAAAGCTTCTGCAAACAGAAAAGTAGTTTCCCTGTGTTGAAGATGAATGGTAAACTAAATGGGACTTTTAATTAGACAAGCCTGGGAGGATGTAACACGTTTGGCTTCCATGCAGCTCTGACTCACAAGAATCTCAGAGATTGTCTCTCCCTGTGTCATGGTGTAAATAGACTGCTCTGTCTTGAAAGATGTGAATAAACTGCTATTAGGTGGTTTATATTGTGCAGAATAAGCATACCACTGCAAACCGACTGTCCCTCTGATCTGGTGTCAGTTCATGGTGCGGTGTGGGCATGAATCCCTGTAATCAGTGATGTCCAGCCTGCACTGTCCTCAGGACTTGCCACATAAAAGAGATTCTGCTTCGTGCAGTGGCACTGAACGTTCCAGTGGTCATAAATTGTAAGGTGCAGAATCATCCGATATGGATTCTTCCCTAAGAGTTTAATTGAGTCTAGCCCGGGTTCTGTTCCCTTGCTGCGGGTCACAGTCTGCATTAGTGTGGCGAATGGATCCCGCCAAACTCACTATCAGCGTTATCATCTTAATAGCTAATTAGAAAAAAAACAAAAATAAAGACTGCCTGTGTGTTTGCATCTGTGTGTTTGCATGTCTGCGTCTCTGATCCAAGCTCCTGCGTCTCATGGATCAGCTTCCATCACAACTTTGCCGCCCCACTGTTGTCACCACTGAGCTGGCACAAAACCGGCGCTCGACTGCCGCTTCGTCCCTCTTCCAGCGAACATGCTGTACGATTTAAACCTTGTTTTGCTCCCCTGGCCTCTGGCATCAGGGAGAAACTTTCTCTGTGTTAAACCCCCATTAGTCTGATGCCAACGATCAGTTTGGTCCAAAGAAAGGCCAAATACACTTTGGCTTTTAATGAGAATGCAAAAGGAAATACTTCCCCTTCCCCTTTTTACAATCCAAAGTAGATGAAGGACGTAGGGTGAATTACAGTGCATGTAGTTGTGATGTTACATGCGCCTCCATGATTGGAAACGTTGTACATGACTGAGCCGCTGTGCTGTGCTGGCTGGTTAGAGTCATCGGCCCTTTTCACTGTATCTCCCATAAAGTTCACAGAAGTGCTTATCCGCATCCGTGTTTTCCTTTGCACAGCAAATGAGAAAATCTTGGCTTCGCTTAACGATTTGTCTTCCTGCGAGTTGCACATATTGCATTCTCTCACCTACGTGGGCGTTGCATGATACTGTCCGCTAATTGTTTTTGTTACTGTGAAATCGTCGTCATTGTTAGATATGACTCTTTCTTTCATCGCCAAGGTAACACGGATGTCTTTGCACGGTTTTACATTTGCATGAACAATGTCCAAAATTGTGAATTGTCTTGCCGTGTCCTGTACCACTTCATACTAGATGTTAATTTGCCCTGACAGTCACAAAGGTCCTGTCAGAATTATAACCAGCAGTAAGAGTATAACCTTGCCTTTAGAAAAATCTGGTTCTGTGAGGATGAGGCGGAGCAACTGCCCTGTTCATCTATAATCTTCTTGACGACCCACATCAAATACCTTTAGAGATCCTTGCTTCTTTCTTATTGCAACAGCAACTGGACAGGAGGTGTGAACAGGGAGTTAGGAGGGGAGGAAAGCTTTGAGATGCAGCTGAGGCCCTGTGGTCACCTGGCAACTGGCGGAGCCTGAGTTTTAATGTTCCTCTGCGCGCTGTGATCAGCAGATGCATTAGAATGATGATGACGCGCTGAGTGGAACAAAACTGTGTTTAATGGGCTAACGGCCCGGCTGCTGTGCAGTGCTGGCACAGAGTGGAGGCAGAGGGTGAAGCATGTGTGTGTGTTTGTGTACATTTTTACTTATATAAGAAATGTATGGAAGGTTTTTTCTATATTAGAGTCCAGTGTTTTTGGAGGTTTAGCCATTACTCTTTTAGGGATAGTTATGTTTTAAACCAAATGTTAACTTTAACATTCTAATGACAAAGCAACATCCTGTTTGACATTGAATTTAGTATATTAAAGGATAACTTTAGTTTTTTACAACCTGGACCTTATTTCTAGCATCAAATAGCCTACTACTATCATTTACTCACCCAGACAAATTTGGTGTCATTTGGAGTCTATCCGTATAATGCGAGAACACGGGGCACCCAATGCAGCCTCTAAATAACACATTATCCGCCGAAAAACTTGTTCATTTCGCCAATATTTTGTGATGATACACTAGTGTTATTCCCCTGCGAGCCCGTGGTGGCATGTTATCAACATCCTGCGCCTGTACGTTGACCTATTAACCGCTGGATGATGTCATCTCTGGCGGTGGCGCAGCGCGGCTAACTTGCTACCACTAATGCTATGGTCCGTTTCTGCGTGTTTCTGACTTGTCAGAACAAAATGAGCAGCTGGCTGGAGTTCAGCTTCGGTCAGCTTCCACGGGCTTCCTCTCTGCAGCCTGGACTCACCAAAGCGCCGGCTAGTTGAGCTAAAAAGGACCAGAATGCCGAAGCGGAGTGATTATTATTATCAGAATGATCCGGGCACCGGTCGGAGATGACATCATCCAGATCAGAGGTTAGTAGTCAACTAAATATACGAAATGAACTAGGAGCAGGATGTTGTTAACATGTCATTAGGGCTCGATTGGGGAGGGCAAAGTTGTTTGAGGATTTGAATACAGGTTGTGGGACCATCCTGCAAGTTAATATGAGGCAAATTTAACAACATTAACAACATTAAAGGTCCAGTGTATAATATTTGTCAAGGTTTATTAGCAAAATCTGAATAATATTTGTCAAGGTTTATTAGCAAAATCTGAATATATTTGTATACGTTTATAATCGCTATAAAATAAAATTTGTTTGGTTTTCATAGCCTTATAATTCTTCTTTTATATTATATACCTATATAGAAAGGGTATCGCTTATAAAGTGTTGCCATCTTGCGCCGCCGTGTGAACAGAATGGAAAATCCAGCCAACCAGAGAGCACGTTTTCAAGAGTTTCACACTCATAAATAAACGATAGAATTATTTAATAGATAAATAATAGAATGCTAGATGTCACTGTCTCCTCTCATTTTACACAGTGGCCCTTTAAGACACAGTTATTGTATTAGATATCAGACAGAAGCCCCAGTGGCTTTGGGAAAACCCCCAAAAACCAACTGCAGCGCAGTATCAAAGCCACTGTGGGTGTACTATAATGTTGACCTTCACGATCAGGTAACTGTACAATAGCCTGATTCCTCAGCCAAGGGACTGTAATAAAGCTAATGGAGCAAAAGAAAATAGAGAGAATGGGGGGAGGAGGCCAGGAGACGGCCATGCATATAGGTTCCCTGTCCAATCCCCTCTGCGAGGTGTATGCTATATGCATGTGACATGTCATCATCCACGTCCGCCTTTACATGAGCTCCTCCACTTCTTCGTTCTTCTGTTCCTCTCCCACTCTCCCTTCTTTCATGTCTGTATAATCCTCTTTTGTATGACTCGTTCATACTCTCTGCTTTTTAATCAGGATAATTAGGCTTAGACTTCTCCCATGCCACTCCTTGCCTACATAAGATGGTGGAATGTGTGCGCAAAATAATGGTCCTATTATTGAAGGATAATCATCTAAAAAATGAATTAAAGGTTATATTTTTATGACAGTGGTGAAGGTTGAAGATAAGCCAGTGAGGTTGGGGTTTATGGTCCATGATGCCTCAGAATGTCCAGAACAAAATCCATTTTAGTGACGGCGCTCCGCTCTGCAGCAGGAAATGAAACGATGGTACGAGGCTGCATCGTAGGTTTCCTGCTCAGCTTTGCATGACTTCTGTCTTGTCTCTTCTCATTGTCTCTCCTCCTCCTGACACAAAAGATGATCCTCAATCATTGGCACAGCGGGTCAATAGTTTTAGAAATGACTTGGATATTCGTTATTTACAAATTGTGCAAAAATATCTCGCTCGAGGACAACAAAATCTGATTCTGAAAACATGCAGCAAACATTTGGTGTCTGTGCTCAAATTAGAGACTGGTGCAACAAGAATTTGTTTTTTTAATATAATATAAATATAATATACATCTATTTTGCTCTGCAATGCAAATGTTTATGCCCCCACCTCATTGCTGCTTCTCTTCTCTTCTCTTCTCTTCTCTTCTCTTCTCTTCTCTTCTCCTCAATCAAAGCCCAAAACCACATTTTCCCATTTCCCCTTTTCACTTGTTTCAAAAAAAAAAAAAGTACACTCTACAAAAGGACTTATAAGCTAGACATTTTTTTGCAGTGCAGCATTGCCGAACACTTATACTGCTCAGCAGCCGCAGTAACAGTTAACAGGATTAGGCATGGCTTACATAAACATCTCCCATGGCAACAGTGCACTGGCGCCAGGCAAAGGCAGGGAGAGGAGCCGTCACCGGAAGACATCATCGTTGCTCTGGTCAGCTGAGTGTCAGCTGGCTTGATGCACCATGTTTACAGCCATGTGTTTCTCGTGCGTGCAAAGTGTGTCCGTCTTCGCCCAGCCTTTAGTCGCCTAATGAGCATTACAATATTATTTCACTCCTACAGAGCGTTTATGTTTGTAACATGTATGCAAATTGTGTTATTTCATCTGCAGTGTTTGAACACAAAGCCAAAAGACTGCAGCTGAAATCCTCTTTTGTTTGTTTGTATGGCTTCTGTGCAGCGTCTCTGCGTGTGTGTGCGACAATGTGTTGTGGCCCTGCCAGTGTTGTGACAGTTTGTCAGCGACGCCTGAAGTTGTGTCCCGTTGGATATACTAGGCCTTTAGAACGGTTCATTTCCCATAATTCCCCCAGGAGAGACACATTGCTCACTGCCTCTCATGGCTTCGGCTCCGAAGGAGAGTAGAGGTCTCTGTGTCTCTCGCTGTTTTTCCTCGAAACGCTTCTGCTCGCATCGAGTCGACAATTCTTGTCCACGAAAGCAGTCTGGAGCTTTCTTACATGACCTGCATGGTTCTGTGCCCAATCTTGTTTTGTGGTATAATGGTCTGTTATCGGGATAGGTGATGTGAAAAGATGGAAAATAACAACATGGAAGAGGTCTTTCCCTCTTTTAATCGGACCTTTAACGCCTTTTCTCCTTCGGCTAACCATTTCAGCAGCTCCCCTTTCCTTGTAAACGTCCGTCTACATCCACCTTCGGTCTCTTCTGTTAATTTGACTCCCTCCCTCCTCTCTTTGTGTGTTTTCTGTCTGCTTTGCTCTGTCCTTTCCCATTTGTCCTTTTCCTTCTTCTCTCTGCCTTTCAGCCAAGATAAGGAGATTTAGAAGGAAGGGGGAGCTGCTCCAGTGCCTTACGGGTGGGAAGTATTTTGCCTTTGCTCATTTTTTTGTCCATCATTTCCGCGAACGTTCTTATTTCCCTAAGAAGCAGACAGACCTCTGTGTCACTATGTAAATTTAATGTCACTTACTGCGACAGTTTAACATTAGCCAGATCCAGGATGTCCTCTTTTCTCTCACGTCTCCTTCAAGGCCACTGGGCATTCAATGAATCAAATTCAACTTGTGTAGGTGTGTCTGCACAGGGGACACAAAGAAGCACATTGGCTTTTGAGATCATTTTGTAAAATAACCATTTACCTAAATGTCTTCCCAAGCATCCCACGTGATCATGACCATATATGGTATATAAATCTATAGCAATAGGAAATCACCAACTGGGGCTCTGAGATGAAATGTCTGCACTTGTCAAGGTTTACGTAATAGCAACTAGGTATTAACACAAACTCTTGCCTTGGACATGGAGTGGGCTTGTTGATTTCCATCTCAAAGCCCAGTAAGTCTTCTCCAGATTGGTCCAGACAGGTCTCTGTATCTCCCTGCTGCACAGTAATTGCTGGGATTACAGTATTTTCTAAAGGCTGCACTCTTCCACTCCTGCCTTTCTCTCATACAATCTGAAATGCATGTTGTGTGATTACCCAGAAGACATTCAGTGTTTACTTCATGTTCCCTCCCTCTGGTTTCATGGTTATTTTCTCTCATCTTTATCCCCTGCTCTGCAAATTGCCCCTATCCCGATATCGCACTGCTGTACGGATGAACTGGATGGCGCTGGATTGTCACATTGCCTCACAGCACAACGGCCCCTAGCAGTCACTATTCAAAACTAAGGCTGTGATCGGTGATAAATGTGTGCAATTAGACTGAGTACGGGTCTTGTTGTCTTCCCTATTGATTGATTGGCTCCTTTGGGGAATTAAGAGGTCTGCAAAATCCTAAAGGATTAAATGGAGAGGGTCTCATCTTTAAGGGAGCCAAACTTGACTTCTTCAATCATGCTTGTGGTTATTTTGTTGAAATATTCATCTACAGCCAAAAGAGAATTCTCACCTTTTCTCTGTCGGTTTATCATATCGTCTTTGTCCTGTGCCGTTAAGATGAAACATTTGTCTGACATTGTTGTTCCTGTCCTATTTACTGTTGCCACCAAAAGGGATGTGTGTGTGGGATCTGAACACGGTGTTCACCTTGAGATGTCTCCCCTGGCACTGGTGTGTTTGTTGACCACAAGGGGGTCTTTAACCTACATAGGTAGCTACATTAGCGGGGCTAACAGCAACGCCAGGAAAAGCCAAGTCAGCAGCGGGTGTGAGCTATGAGTTGGATGTTCTGATATAAGTGGGGGGAGGGAGGGGGGGCAGGGGGGTTGGATAACTTCCCTCAGGCTTTTCTTGCTCCAAATGAAATCGCCACAATACAGTGTCCTGCTGCTGTGCTCCAGTCTCACAACCTGTGATGACTACAAGGAGGTTATAAACACAGTGCTGGATGTTCTTTTCGTTTCCTATATTAGAAACAATTCATTGACAAAATGGCATTGATTGTTTATTTCATTTGCCATTTTATGTTCATTTCATCACTCTTTGTGTCCTGTTTCCTTGGAGTAACCTTGGATAGCTGACCAAGTATAAGTGGCAGTGGTAATTTCATGGCATGATCCAAACTATTGTGATTAATAATATACATAGAGAAGAATAATTTCGCAAAATATAGGATTTATTTTTGTGCTCTATCTCTGCAATGCATTTCGGTGACAGTTGTAATCCTGCTGGGCTGATTCTATTTATCAGTTCTAAAAAAGCCAAACGAGACTGGGCCTTCCCCACTTCCTGAAGGCTCATTACAGGGAAAGCTGCACAGCGCATGATTTAAGGAATAAAGTGGAGAGTCAGGGGTCGATTCTAATTTGGCCTGGGACTTCAGCTGATTGCGACGATAATGGTGCTGTTGAGTTGCATTACGCTGCTGTCGCCTGCCTGATACCTGATTGCATCTTATCAGGGGCATTTGCATCACTGATTACCTTCTGTCTGTTGCGGCTGAACCTCGATCAGCTGTCCTTGTCCCGACTGTACAACAGTCAATCTGACAAAAAAGTTCAATTCAATTAAAAGCAAAAAGCCCCCTTTATGTATATATACTGACCAACATCAAAAGAGAATCCAAAATGGATCATATTGTCGGAAACAGAGAGCTGATCCACTTCTCTGTCAATAGCCTGGTCATCACGCCTTCCCTCCCGTCTTCTCCTCTCCCTTGGGGTCTCAAAGGAAAGGTTGGGAGTCCCTTTATGTGTGTGTGTGTGTTTGTGTGTATCGGGGGGAGGGGACTAGACGTTGTGGGATAACTGAGTTTTCCTTGGCAGCATGCCCCTGAAGTGTCACCGCTCATAGACCTCCACTCTAAGCGCACCAAAGTGCTCCCCCCGTCCCCCGTCCCCACGCATAATTTGCTCCCGCTAAAGATGAACCTGTCACCTGGAACGGAGGTGGACTCCATATCCCATCATCCATCTGAGCGCAGAACAAAAGAAGCGCCATCCTTACCTTTTTTATTTTCCTTAGAAACGGTCATGATCATAATTATTACTTTGTAAAAGATCAAATTCAGCCTCAGTCAGCTGGTTAAAAATACTGAATGGCTGGGAGATCACTGAGGTGCTATGATCCAGTGTCATTGAGAACTACTGATCAAAGCACCTTCACTTAATAGACTGAGCCATTGATCACAGGCCATAGAGGTCACCTCTGTCTCTGCGGTGCTTTCTCTTGGATTAGATGTGATGAAAAGATACGTTTCTGATACAACGAGGTGTTGTCATTATTATGTATTATTATGTATTATGTATGGCACCCTACACCTGGGAGTCAGAACTGGCACGCCTACAGTGCAAAAGAAAGGGAACCTTAATTCTATCTCATGCGTGTTTTAGAGTTTCACATTATTCTTAAATTAAAGAAGGGAAAAAATGGATATGTGTTAAGTAGTTCTTAACTGAACTTGTTAAGTCCTGCTCTGGGCAGGTTTTACACAAGCACTGGAGGAGGATAAAAACACATGTAATGTATGTATTTGTCTTAAAAGGCAGGAGGGAGCCAGAGTAAAAAGAGAAAACTGCAAAAAAAAGAAGAAAAAGGGAGAGTTAAAATGGAGGAGAGGCGAAAGTGGAAAAGAGGGAATACAGGGAGAGAAATGGAAGGCAGATGAAACTGTGTGTTAGTGAATGATGAGGTGTGTGATGGGACCTAATCTGCTGTCTGCTCAGTACAGTGCACGCTCTGTGCGCTGAATGCGAATGGGATGCCGGTGCAGAAAACTAAACTCTGCACCTCCGACTCTCTCCTGTTTCTCTTGCAGTCCGTGCAGCCGGCTGTACCCGCTGCCTGTCACACCCAACACGCCCGTGGGCTGTCCCCTCTCCAGCGCAGGCCCCCATGTGACGCCCCCGCACGCCTGCAAACTCTGGCGGTGAGCTGCTTTTACTAATTATTTTTGATTATGTGCTTGAAAGGCATAGACTTTTCTCACAGCTGGGGGGGTCACAATTCCAACCCTGCTGTGTGAAATTGTCCTTAGGCAAAAACCAAAGCATCCCATCATGCTTTGTGTTGTATATTATCCTGTATAATTAGCTGCATGCTAGCCTGACTAACACCAGACCCCATCTCAATGTAGAGTGAGATTTGATCATTGTTTCGTATTTGAGGCATGGTTTATGAATTTGGCACTTCAAATGTTTATCAAATGCATCTGTACGTAGCTTATAGCCAATCGTATCAATCATACCTTATGATGACAGAAAATCAGCTCACTCCCGTCGCTCTGTTTCCTAAATAAACTTACGGTCTATACTTAAAGCAGATATCAGCGATCCGGTCGTTTTGGCTAATGCTGCGTTCCAGACAGGCTTTTGAAACCGTAAGTTACAGCTTCAAGTCACAACTACGATTTTGTAGCGTTCCAGGCAACCAATAACTCGTGTTTTTACCGACCTGTTGCCTGTGAAAGTTCACTATAACGGCCTCTCGTAACTTCAGACCCGTGAACTCGTACCAGATCGAACTGATACGACTTCACAGGAAGGAAAAACACAATGAGTTAGCAGCCCCCGCCCTCGTCATGGATCTATTGGTCCTCGTCCCTACGTCACCACATTCACGCGCATCCCTTGGCTGCACACACAGCCCTTCATGCCGTTCTCTCTCCTCATTGGATAATGTTTGTATCCCACAAGGAAAGTTTTCTCCTCGTGTTACAGCAGAGCAGAGTGACGGAGAGACTCGTGTTTCGGCCCAAACACTCCATGTAAGTGATTGCTGACGGAAAATAGGACTATTTAGGACTTACATTAACAAAAACATTCCGCTGACATGTTGGATCGACAAGCTTCTGTGATTGGCTTTCTCGTTGAGGAAAAGATTGGGTCCATGGTTTCCAAGCTGACTTGCAGAGTGAATAGAATCGCATCATCACAAGGCAGCATGGGTATACCCAGGCTAGCATGCATGAAATGCCATGAAAACCTACCTGTGTTTCGCTGCTAAGCTAAGTTAGCCCGCCTCAGTCTTCTCGTGAAAGTCTCTAATCTCATCAGTGGCAACAAATCTGTGTAACTCCATTAATCTATGATTAGACCTTTGAGTCAACAAGGGGGTTCAATAGAAAAGATGCCCTGTACATATAAAACATTCATGACAACCTTTGTTGTGTAAAGCATTACCTCATATTAGACCGACTCAGATTTTGTTTGAATGTGATGAAAAATTTACATGAACCTTGCAGTGAACAAAAGAAACACAGAAGATGTGAGCATGCAGGTGAGGCTTTACACCTGGAGCATTAAAGCACAATGCTTTACTCTACGAATATGAAAGTGAGCATTAATAACCACCAGTTGATAAATATTGATAAACATGACTCGAAAACCACCGGTGCAACAGAGGATAAATCGGCTAACGCTGTAAAGCCCCTGTTTTTTTGTGCAGTTGGTGAAAAATGATAGATTCCGATCGTGCTGCAGATGACAGGGGAAAGTCATTGAGGGAGAAGTTTTTTTGGCAGGCTGCTCTTTTTCACAGGGTTTCCAGTCAAACGGATAGGCAGTGTGACAGGCCAGTCAATAGAAGTCAGCAGTGATTATGCAAGTTGCTTATGCCTAATGAGAAAGGTCAGCGCATTGCCAAGAGAGTGGGACACATGCCCAGTCTCACACTGAGATGTACAGCACACACTGCTGTAGGATACTGTGCCGGACAAAAACATAGTCCTCATTCATCTGCTCTGCGGAAAGTAAAATGTCCTCTTGAAATATGTTCATTTTTTATTCTACATAAAACGCAGCCTGCTTCGTATCGAAATGGTTTTATATATAGATGTGTCGCAGCCTTTGCAAAAATAAATTTGGACTAGTTCAGTGGAAAAGGAGCAGGTCCACAAAATATCATCAATAACATTGAGCTAATGGAAAAACACTGCCTGCTTTGCATTCGTGTGCCCGTTTGCTTTTTTTTTTTTTTTTTAGGTGGCGCATTTTTTCCTCATTCCTGCAGACGAGATGCGGCGCAGCCAGGTCTTTAAACGTCTCAGGATTGTCAAGATGTCAGGATCGGCCGTCGGTCCGTCGGCGCGAGGCAGTGAGGAGCTGCTTTCTGTAGAGCTGCCGTCTTACATCAGCGTCATCGTGACATCGTCCATTGACCGCTGCAGTTGAGGGAGATGTTTGGTGTTGGAACCTCAGTAGACCGAAATGCAATGCGACACCGCGTGCCTTCGAAAACCGCCGGCTGGCTAAACACATATTCTCATCGATGAATGAAAGCAACACGTTCAAACTCATTATTTTTAGGATATTGAAAAGAATGAATTGCTCTAGAGTCATTGCCCCTTCTTGTGATAAGTACTCCTATAGTGTAAGGTGCTTATTGAGTGAGGCCCAGAGTTTTCGATGGGGGTCATCATGTGATAACAGGTGGTTGTGGTCTCCGTCGCTCCCCTCCGTCATCTTCCGACAGCTGCTCACAGTGGATGCTGTGACCAGTCGTGGCCTGTTGTTTGCAAACAGCTGATGTTGTTGCTCTTTCAGGCTCCCCAAGGGTCGCTGCTGTTCCATCACCCATGTGGTGAATACATCGAGACCCATCTGAAAGGCAGATTATGAGTCTCCAAACTAACTGGGTTCAACTCAGGAATGTCATACCGGTATATCATTATGTCTCCTCTTTACATTCTGCTGTATCATTGGTCACTAGTGTTGCAGTGCCTTGCTCAAAGGCATGTCCTTTCATTTGTTTGTGCCATAAAACCCTAAATGACACGTTTTCACTCATTCATTCGATCGTCCATTCGCTGCATATGAGCGGATAGCAGATAAATAAATTACATCATGCACATTGTCATGGAGACAAGACACTGTTCATATAGAAACGTATATGGATGCATGATTTACTGTGTGTGTGTATGTGTGTGTGTGTGTGTGTGTGTGTGCTGCAGAGCAGATTTCACTACACAGTAACATGAAGAGTAGGTCTGATGGGAGCAGTTCTCTGTCATCATTGGAAAGATTTGTATTTTTTACAGCCAGTGCTTTTCCATATGGCCAACAATTTGTGTTATGTACCCCCCCTCCCCCCCCTCCCCCCTCATGTCCCCTCCCCTTGCAGGGCTAAGCTAGCTTTGGTTGACAGAACAGCATCCTCTCTACACTTTATCTCCCTCGCTCATTGCTTTGATGTGTTGTGATTGTGTCGGTGTGGCGGCTGTGCGCAGGGTGGGAGGGGGGAGTGGTGGTGGTGGTGTGCATTGGTGGTGTGGGGGGGGGGGGTCGGTGGTGGTTGTAGCAGAGAAAAGCGTTCTGCAGTGAAAATGTGCTCCCACTGAAGCGTAGAGAGACTGCAGCACAGTGAACGAGCCTGTGCACCACCTGCAGTCGTGTGTGTGTGTGTGTGTGTGTGTGTGTGTAGGGAGAGAGGGGAAATAATCACCCAAGACACAATGATTCAACACCCTGCTCCTCTCCTTTCCTGCCATCCTCTATCCTTCCTCCCCCCCTCCACCCCTCTCTCCTCCCTCCTTCTCTCCCTTCGACCCAATTCTCCACTCACTCCACGATCATCTGCCTGGTATCAGCCGTGCACGGCCATGGCTGCTGTGCGTCCGTTTCTCTTTTTTTTCTTTTGGTGAGTGTGTTGCGCAGGCTGGTGTGTGTCTCTGCTCAATATTCTCCAACACATTCTCCCCTCCTGCCTCCTTCCTTTTCTCGCCGCCTTCCCCCCTTTTTGTCATTCCCCTCCTGATGTCTCTCATCCGTCCATTTTGACTCCTCCATTCACTCTTTCAGTCCTCTCTCTGTCACTACTTGATGCACACTTTCTCCTCCTGTCTTCTCTCCGGTGACACTCTGAAACATCAACACAGATTGAACACACTGAGCCGGTCCTTCTCAATAGAAGCCCCTTCTGTTTTCTGTCTTTTTTCCCCCCCCTCTCTCCCTTTCTCTTTCAACCGTTCTGTTCCCAATCATTTCTCCCTTTCCCCCCCCTCCTCTCCTCTCCTCCTCCTCCTCCTCCTCCTCACTCTTTTGCTCCCCTCCTCCCGCGCTGGCTGAGTAAGTGCTGCAGCATCAGTGTATGTGTGTGTGTGAGAGAGAGAGCCGCACAGAGCGAGCAAGAGAGAGGAGTGTGTGTAAGCGGAGTGTGTGAGCGTGAAGCACCGGGGATCCTGAGCTTGGAGGGGGAGCCGTGTGATGAGAGGGGGGCTCTTCTACCACTGGATGTATGTGGCCAGGACAGCTTTTTTTTCCCTCCTTTCTTTCTTTTTCTTGTTTTTTTTTTGTGCGTGTGCGTGAATGTGTGTGCGCGCGTGCGTGAGAGACAGTGAGTGCGGGCATGTCAGCGTCGCGCGCGTGTTATGTGTAACAGTGTCGTCGATCAGCGACAGGCTCTTCGCATTATGCAGCCGACGGTGCTCATCACACTTTGAAGACTGACTCATCTAGATCTGTGGAGACGGAGGAAGAGACAGATGGACGGGAAGACAGGAGGACAGTTTTAGGCTCTCGATGCTCTTGGTCCCTCAAGACCGTCCAAGGGTCTAGTCTGTTTGTGGGACGCCAGCAGCAGCTTCTCACTGGCCGCCCCCTCCTCCTTGCCCCCCCCCCACCCCCCAACAAATTGGGATTGCAGACACACATCCAGACAGGTAGCCAAAATTTGCACACAAAAAAAGAAAAAGAAAAACCCTGAAAGGAAAATAAATCCCCAGTCGTCGCATCGTCTGACTTGAAGGAAGCTTTTCAGTTCAATTCAGCGCCACGGACTAGGACAAGAGGGTCTCCTGCTTTTTTTTTTTCGCTTGACATCCTTCTTTTTTAAGGGGAAGGGGGGGTAGCAGGATCCTAACCCCGGAGACGAGTGGGGGGTGGGAGATAAGAGGCTGGCAGACGAGACGGGACAGACGCAGGCATGGCTCGCCTCAACTGGTGCCTGGCTGCCGTCATCAGCTGGGGCAAGTTCCTCTTCGCCTGCTTCTTCCCTCTGCGGGGGGCCAAGCGAGACAAGGTAAGGCTTCGTGGAGGAAAAGGGGGTGCAAAAAAAAAGGGGGTTCAGTTGGACTTACAGGACGACTTTCCTGCACGTGTCGTCTTTCATGCCTCACTTCAACCCATCCAGGTGACTTGCTTTGACAATAAAATGCCATCAAACATCTGGGATTCTCATCCTGCATGAAATATACATCAGGATGGGCCTTGTTCTCGGTCATACCACTCAGCCGTTACATGCGTACAGTCGGCTTTACCCTAAACCACCAAATGACGTAGCTGTGAAAACGAGCTTTTGCCGGCTGGTCGTGGACCATGGGCTCTGGAAGGCTGGTTGGTTGTCCCTCCTAAGTGCTGACTCAAGGTCAGTGTTACATCTCCAAGTGATCTCCAGGCAGCTGCCCCAGATAAAGATGGTGGGATCAAAATTTGGATTTTGCCACTTTTTTTGCAACAGCCACCAAGGAGCAAAATGATTCCTCTTCTCCTGATACATAGGGTCACCTTGCTTTCACATCTGCAGAATTGTAATGCACCATTATTGGGGGGGTTTGCGTATTCCCAAGAAAGAGCTCCCGCTTCACCCCCCCATTCATCTCCTTCCATTGCACGTCATGCTGTATTTGCTGGTTTTTGATGAGGGGGTTGTGAGCCTTTCATCCCCTGCGCCATATTCCGACGGTCGTTTTTTGCACATGTGTATGAGCGAGAAAGGCCAATCTGAGTTCATTGAATGGTATCAGCTCAATGCACACTCTGTTTCCCTTTGAAACCAACGTATTTTGGCAAAAACCTGCACTGCAATCTTTGCCTTTTTTTGCAGATAATCAATCATGTGTTACAACTCCGGTATGTCTGAATTGCACATTTCCTCTTCCACACTCCTACATGCGCACTTAACACACATGTGAGGACACCAGAAACAGTGCCTGAGGTGATCCTCTGATGAATGGTGATGGGTTGGATTTTTATTATTTTCTCTGCACAAACATTTCTCAATCAAAGACACCTTTTTTTTGTGTAATGGTCCTACGCCTGGAAACAGCACCAAACGGCATAATGCATTGCAAACCGTGACCAAACGGGATAATGCATTGCACCCTCAGCATTTTTTAAAAAAAAAGATGATCGGCCCTTGACTGAGAACATTACCATAAAGTAATGGGGCTTTTCATGTGCCCTTATATTCTACGTTTTAATCCCTAACTTTGGCTAAAGCTTTAATCCTGGCCATGGATCTCAGTGGAAACTTGAGTGTTGCAGTGCTGTAACTCTCCCTCCACTGCCACTGCTCTGCTGTTGCGTATGAGAACAGCTCAGGCAGCCGTGTGCTGTTATAAAGTCCGGTGGTGATGATGATGATGATGATGATGATGATGATGATGATGGGAATTCGGTTCATGGTGACGCCGTGGCGTGCAGTGCTGCAGCCGCCCGTCTCCTCCAGCACCCCCCCCCCCTCCTCCCAACACCCTCCCATCAGCACCAACACCAACACCAGCAGCAACCACCACCACCACCCCTCCCCACCCCATTGCCGCAGCTCCTTATCTCTACACCCGCGCTCTATCCAACTACACTCCCCCCCCCCTGTCGCACTCTCTTGTATGTGTGTGGAGCTTGTTAGTGCTTTTGCACACACACATACACACTCTTCGACTACATGCAATGAAACCACAACCTATTATGTACATTCGGTCACAGCTTTTTCTCCTTTCAGTCACAAAAGGCGATTTTTCTCTTTTGTTTGAAATGTTATCACCCCCAGAAACACTCACATGTAAACCATCCATACATCAGTGTGGTAAATGCAGGCTTCTCCACCAACTGACCCCAGCCTTTTTATAGAGAGAGGACATCTGCAACATCTTCCACCTACGTATATATGCACCTGTACTGTAAAATGGGACAGATGCTCCACTTGCTCCACCTCTAAGATATAGATATAGACATGTAGCCTTAAGGCATGGCCCACATCTTTACCCTTGCTTCTTATACACGAGGAGGAATATTCATATACATCTATTTTTTGTCTGTATTTGGCCCTTTGCAGTAGCCTACAAGAACATTTCAACTCGTTTTCGCATACGCTCAACGTATTCTAGTTATTTATCTCAATGCCAGCGTTGCAGCCTTCTTGATTCTTTCTCCTTTCCAGCAATCTAGGATATTGTGGGGGGAGAAAAGTTCTATTGCACTCATCAAAACTTCAGTTTTTCTCCCGATCTATGATCAACTTTGATATTTCATCCAGCACACTGGATTGTTTTCCTTGTTGCCATCCAGCAGCCACACCGCAACACATCAGGCAGCTGAACTCCGGTTAGACGTACGCTGCATCCCTCATCTTGTTTGATTCAACTAATGAAATGAGATCCGTGTCTCCAAATGGCATTTTCCAGTCACTTTTCACAGTGCGCACCGCCACGACCATTCAGACTGTTGCTGCGCTGTCGCTCCAGCTGCAGCGCCGAGAGCTGCTCACGTGACCGACTGGGGAGGTGAAAGTGGAGAGGTAAGGCTCTGTGTCTTCCCCTCCGAGGACCGCCCTGAGGTGTTCAGTTTCCATGGCAACGAGGCTCACGCGGCAGTTCCCGCATGATGGGGGCCGGGTTTACTACAGGAGATGGTGCCGAGAACATTGTCGGCGTGGCGTGTGTTTGACTGTGAATGGCTGAGGCTTTCGTATAGGGGAGAGATGTGGCAACAGAGGGAGGGAGGCGGCGGCATGATGATGCGTAAAGGCTTTCTCCATGTGTGTTACTATGGAGACACTATTGTGGTACTATGGAGGGGTAGAACCGTCTCCTCATATCCTCATCTCCTTGTCGCTCCAATTTATCTTCCTTTCTGTTTCTTCCCTTTAAGTTCAATGAATCATCTCTTTCCTCATGTCTCTCTGTTTCCTTTCCTTTCATCCTTTTCATCCACTCATGTCTCCTCTATCCTCTCCGTTTTTCTTTACATCTGTTGCATCTGATTTCTCCTTTCTCCTGCCCTCACTCCCTTCTCTTCTGTATTTGGTGTTTACTTGCTTCCCTATTCATTTAACTAATGTCCCCCCGGGCAGTAAATTCACATCAGGCAGTACTGCAGACAGCCAAAAGAGAGGAGGGTGATGGGAAACCTGTCCACTGAATGGCTCCTTATTCTCTCCCCCTAGATTGCCTCTCCAGCATATGCATGAAAACCTCATTCATTGCTCGTTGTATTTATCACATGCTCCCAGCTTACCTTTCACACTGAGAAATATTGGCCAGGCCGCGGCGAGTTGCTGTGCAGGTACGGTGCCCAGAGGATTGCAGACTTCCACACTGAATGGCTCAGTGTATTCTGGGCTGGCGTTCAGCATGATGGATGCTTTGTTATTCTAGCATTAAAGCTTTAATGTGATGGATTCTCCAGTGACAGAAGAGGAGACTGCAGAGTCAATGTGGAATACTTCTCTTCAAACCATCCACCGCTTTTCCTCTTCTCTTCTCTTCTCTTCTCTTCTCTTCTCTTCTCTTCTCTTCTCTTCTCTTCTCTTCTCTTCTCTTCTCTTCTCTTCTCTTCTCTTCTCTTCTCTTCTCTCTGATACAACCAAAATATTTGAACGTCTTGTCTGGGGGTGTGTTTGCATTGGTGGAGCTGGTGATCAAATATCGCTTTCTATGTGCATTTGTCAGCACATGTACTTGTGTATTAAAGTTCCCCCAACCTTTAAATAGCTACAGCAGGCTGCTAATGTCGTTAGTCTGGCCTTTAATGGAGAGTTTTACTGTCCCATGATGGTCTAAATCCCTTTTTCCATGAGGACAATTCTGTGGAGGGAGGACAAAGTGAATGTGTAAGTGCGTGTGTGTGTGTGTCTGCCTGCCTGTGTGTTTTCAGAGAGCTCCGGCATGTTGCATTGGGAATAAGGGAATAAGAACCTGACCTCACTGTGCAAAAATGTTGTACTGAGAAAATACACCCCTCCCAATAGCAGCCACAAAATCAATGCTTTTTGCAGGTAGTAAATATCACTTAAATGGCCATTCTGGCTGCATCCAGAGATGAAAAAAACAAACAAACTGCATGCTTAAGCTGTGTATGCAGACAAGCACAGGCACCGCTTAGCATCTGCAGAGTGTCTGAGGGTTGGTTGGAGGCCACTAGAGGCTGCTAGCAACCCAGTTTAGACCAGCTGGCTGCAGGGAAACACTGACTGTCGTGTATCAAACACTGGCACCAAATCCATTGGAAAAGCAGCTCAGGAGCTAACATGCCGTGCCTTTGCACATCCAGCATTTCTTTAACATGTCCACGCTGTGCTTCTTGCTTACTTTATGTTAATAGAGTTCACACAGAGGCACACACACACGCATACAAACACACACACACAGATTATGTGTCAGGTTAGCCTATGGATCGAGGTAACTGTTACAGTGGAAGTGATGGAGTGCAGCAGGGATCAATAGAGGGTGTTTTCTCAAAATGAATTGGCTCTTAGCCCTTTATGGATCTGACGGTGGAGTGATGTAATGTGTCCGCACTGCTGATATAATGTTGATTCAGTGCTGTACTTTATATAGATGTACATATGCATAGTAATCCCTCGCACACGTGCTCAGAAATGCATGCATGCATTGTGTGCATGTTAAGTTTGCACACAGGATGTGCGAGTATCGACCTGCATGACTTCTATGCATACAAAAAGTATATTCAACAATATAATAACAGGTAATTCTAATCAATAGAAATGTGTGAATCCTGATTTAACATTGTGCTAGCAGGAAATATGGCATATATCATGAGAAAAGGTGAGGAAAAGTGGTCCTTTATCAGTTTTTAGGCCGCCGCCGTTCAATATAAACAGTTTTTTAAACTTAACACCAGTGTTCAGCAGAAGAAGTATGTGCATGCATGAGCCTCCATGTACACCTGCGTATACGATATCTGTTTGTCCGACCACGCGGCTGCATCACGGCAGCTGCCGGCGAGCGCTCCAGATATTTTGAAGGAGGAGAGGAGATCTGGAAACAGGAAGGGGTTGCCGATGAAAAATTGAAGTGACATTAGCGCAGACATGAGCGAGCATGCTTGCAGAAGAGAGGTGGAGGGAAAGAGAGGTGAGGTATGCAATGCAAGGAAAGCCAAAGAGGGTGGAGGGGGGTCAATGAATGGAGTGTGTGTGTGTGTGTGTGTGAGGGGTAAAGAAAGGAGGGACTAACAAGGATCATTTGAGGAGAGGGGAGTTCTGGCAAGGAGAAAAAATAAAGGCCAGGACTCACCTCCCCCCCCTTTCCTTCATGGAATAAAGTTACCACACTTCAAGAAGGACGGAGAGGAAGGCAGAAGCGAGTGAGAGAACAAGAGAGAGAGTGAAGGAGCAGCACTGGAGGAGGTAGAGCAAGCAAGAGAGGGAGGGAGCTCAGATGAGAGACTGACTAAGGCCATCAGAGAGACAAAACCAGAGCAGCATTCCCTTTCCCACCCCGCGTGCACCTCGCACGTCTGGCATGGATCTGTGTCGCCAGAGACGCCGTGAAACCGCCGGGAATTTCTGGGAATATTGTGGATTTCTGCCGTGAGCCTGGAGAGCCCTCGGGGTGGCACTTGTTTTTTTTTTTTCCTTTTTCCAGAATGCCCTCTGTGTCTCTGTCTATGCCCTCTGCTCTGGCAGGGAGGGCCAGGACCTGGGTTTGCCTCTCCTGCATGTTTTGGGTAAGAAAAGCATTGTCGGGGATGTGTGCAAGCTTGTATGTGGGTCAGCGGTGAGGAAAAAGGTCAGCATCATCATGGAAAAAAGGATTCTGTGTAGAATCAGAGAGTGAGAGCGGGTACCTGCATGAGTCACGTGAATGATCCACCTGATGGTTTCTCTACTCAGAGGTTTCCATCTAAACATCTGAAATCAGAAGCGGCCTCCAAGTCTTACATGTGTTTGATGTTTAAAGTTGGAGTTTTATTCAAAGGATATTTCGCTCACTAAAGGTCAAGTGCTCCTTTCTCATTCGTCCCACCCTGCACTGACTAGATCGCAGGGGCGCGATGAGCGAATCTACAGTAGTCGGCCGAGTTCCGTGATCCGGGGAGGACTAATCTAGTTGACTTGCTCTGTGGCGACTCGCATCGGTGTGTGTTCTTGCGTTGAGTCCACGCGGCCTCGGCTCTGGAGCTATTTCTGGTTTCTCCTGTATAATTTAATCTGCTGCTGCTCGCTTCTCCTTCTATCTGGGACTGACTGAGTGTGTCAGGAACAGGGGGGCTTTCCACACAGCATCTCGGTTAATAGTAAGAAGGAAAAAGTCAGGCATGCCAGCACACCCCCTGGACAAGCACAAAGTTGTGTTTGGCATTGGAAAACTGAATATGGAGCAGCTTTCTTCCTGTGTATTCATATAAAGTCACTGTTGAGGACTTGCTTTATGTGTGAAGATGCTCCTCAGCCACATAAAACACAGGCTCTTTTCTCTGGGCTGCACCGAAGCAGTGTTGATTTATTGCTTCTTTTGCTTTATAATGTATACACAGTGCATAATGATCACACCCAAGTGTTAAATGAAGCATCTGTCCTACTTTCCTGCTTGCAGTGGAGGAGTGAGCCATTTAGATGGAAGGGGGAAGGAGGCAGGGGCGGAGGGAAAAGCTCTCACGCAGTTCATAGGCAAAGTGAGACACCGGGGTTGTCCACATGCGATCCTTCCAATCCAGCACGTCAACAACAGAAAGACAACGTGAACGCCGGGGAGGACAGAGAGAGGGGAAGTCTCGATGAGTGACATCAGCAGAGAGGAGGAGGAGGGAGAGTAACGAGCAGAGGCTGAGTGACGTGAGAGGAGTGGGTTCTAAGAAAGCTCCTCAAATACATGCTATTAATAATTTATCAGCCCCATGCACAGAGAGAGAATATTAGATTTGACACGCTGACGGAAACAGCCACAAATGCAGGCTAGTTCCTCCAGCTCTGGCCAAATACTTCTGCAAGCTCATTACCGCCCTACAATATGCTAAGCAGCTCCGCCATGAGTAACAACAACACAACACCGATATAAAACATAATTCACTGAAGAGTTTTTCCCCCAGTGCAGCCATGGCTCTCCATTAAAACCAGGGATTACATTCCAGTGTCAGGATAAAGACATCCCCTCTTTTTTTCTTCATGCCAACCACTTTTCTGCTGCATCAAAACAGAAAGCACAGAAAGAAACTCCTCCCTCTTAAAACTCTGATTCTGACTTCCACGACCATTGGCTACGTGGTAAAGAAGGTTGGGAAGCTTTGTTTGCATGAGATTGATGGAACTTCTGCTCAAGCAAACAATAAATCACGGTTAATCCCATCTGTACAGGCAGGAGTGACTCTCTCTTTCTCCCCAAGAGCAAGAATATTAGCACATGTAGCCAACAGGCACTTTGACCTCATCACTATCTGTGTCTCTATGATTGAGTACTCCAACAGAAATTCGGAAGTCAGTTAAAATAACCTCAACTGGATGAGCCTCTCAAAATAGCTCCACTTAATTACACTAAACATCTAGTGTCGCTCCCCCTAACTCTTTTATGGCCAAAATAAAATTAAAACAACTCTCACCAATGTAGAGAAGATAAAAGAATCAAATGTCTATAAAATAACTAACTTCTTGTTAATGTTATTGGTGGTTTTCCTTGTGATTTTTTAGCTTTCTTGTGGTTTATTTGATGCTTGGCTGTAGCTCAACATTGTGGCAAATTGGCCCATTGCCATAGTTTAAGGAGTAGATTCGTTACCTTTAATTGTCGGTGCAAGCTATTTGTAGAACGGCGGAGCAGAGCCGTGAGCTGCTCAGAGGTATACACTAAGGTTAATGGGATTTCTTGCTTTCACTAACCCAATCCAACAACTCCAAAACGCTCTGGTGGACAAGTTGTGACCTGCACATTCACCACGCTATGAGATAATAACAGAACGTTACAAGACAGAGTTGTTTTCAAGGTAAATTCATGCAAAACCACTGATGCACGTTCCCGTCATGGGCAGTTTTTCAGCAAGCAGTCTCTGCATTTGCCTTGAAAACAACTCTGTCTCGTAACGTTCCTGGCAATGGGCCAATTTGCCAAAATGTTGAAGTATCCCTTTAACTCTTATATAGAATGATAAAACACAACTTTCCGATAAAACAAATCTGACAGGAGTTCGAGGCAGCTCATAGACTAGTTCTATGTCATAGCCCAGTAGAAGGCGGCTGTACGCTGAAAGCCAAGACGTATGGCAGATCCATCATGTCTTCAGTTGTCTAACAGAGTCCCTTATTGACTGGACAGAATCCCCCGAGAGCTCTGAAAATCAATCAGGCTTTGATTGGACTGTTACTGCCCGCCACGCCTCTGTGTGTGTCACCTCTGTATGAGTGTGTCTCCTGTGCGCACGCTCGTACGTGTGTGGCCCAGTGTGTATTAGGAATGTCTTTTCCCCGCCGCTAACAAGAGTGTATGTCAGGACATACCTGGTGATTAGCTGGCGCTGAGTGAGGAGATTCATCTGAGTAATGAGTCTGTCCCTGCGTCTCTATGTGCTGCATCTGTAACAGCATCAATACTTTCCTATATTAAAAACATAACAGTGTATCTCCAGGTAATTTAGTTTGGGGCCAAAATGTTGGAAACAAATATATTAAAAACAACAAGCATGAAAAGAAGGCATCCTCAGCTTGAGTATTTTTGATATACTGGACATAAAGGGTCAAATTATCTCAAGTGGCTTCATCAGGGAACTGCTGATTATGAGGATTTGACCCTCTGGAATAAGTACTGTCCAAACTTTATTGCTCTGTTTTATTACTTTATACTGAAAACTGAGAGTTGTTGATGTGGTAAAGGAAAAAAAAAGTGCTTTACAGGAAAAAAAAGTTCATTTTTTCCAGCATGGAAATAAAAACGGTGATGATATTTGTGGCTGTGATGATGATGTCCACCTCCAAGTGACATGAAACTGCACTCAGACCTAGTTTTAGTTTACAGCCTCCAAAGGGACCTCATGTCCTCCTCAGCTGCCACACAGGCTGGCTGTCCGCTGTTAGAGATCCCTCCAGCTCTCTGGAGCTCCGTCCTTCTTCTTCTAACCACTGCGCGCTTGCTGCGTGGCGCTGTATCTCGGAGAAACCAGACCGTCCTCTGGAGAGTGTCCCCATCGCTGCAGCTTAACAATGCTCTGTGTATATGTCTGAACAGGTGATTTATATGCGATGTGACCGGATGCCTCCCCGCAGGCCCCACCAGGCCACCGCCAGCCGGCCCGTGACCCAGCTTCAGCGCACTTCCCCTGGGCACAATGCACCGCTCTACCCTCCCTTTTCATACCCGGGTCTGGATCTCTGCCCGTGTAGTTTAGTAGATGTTGGCTGGGATGCTGCAGATCTGTCTGCAGACTATTGGAAACAAGAATGAAGAAGCGCTTGAAATAACCGCTATATCACTGCAGTTAATTAAAATTAGATTTAACAACAGTGTGGAAATCAGCAGAATAAGCAGGAATTTGCTAACTGTTGATATGTATATATACACATTTCAAAGCTGCGTGTCTGTTGTGTTGTTTTTGTCCTCTTATCTCTGACGTTAACTTAAAGAGAGGGGAGGTCGTTCGCAAACGTGGCATTCTGAGTTCATTAGCAGTCGACTAATGATCATAAGCGGCCTAGACTTCATGATCACAGCTCATTGATCTTTGTGTCTCTCAGTCGGCATCTGGTATTGATCATATCGCACGTTAGCGCAAACAGTGTACCAGCTGCGTCCTCGCGTACACACATGCAGAAGTGTACATGTTTGCAGGTTGATTTGATGCAACTATAACATCGCACACATGGAACTTGCAGTGTTTCTGAGTTCGCTGATGCTCGGAGGAGGAATCTACTACAATCTGGCAACCGGCCCACACTGTCGGACCACTGGGATCGGCTGTATTCACTGTCATAAATAAAACATCCTGAGCTCATATATGTTCTTGTAGACTGATCCATACTCCCATGATGTATAGACGTAGAAAGGGAAAGACGTGTGGTATATCAGCGCTGTAAAGCTGTAGAAATTCAGATTGATGTGCTACATATATTTTTTGATTTGTGCTGTTTGTGGATTCCCAAATGTATATACCTCCACCGCCTGTGGACTATACAGTTACAGCCTGCTAGACATGCCTTCCTATGATCATGGGTGCTTCTTTTCTGCCAATCATGATGTGCCCATAATCACAGCGAAGAAGGCCCCTCGGGGGTTATAACCAGAACAATGACTGTCCTGATGAGAGCTTTCACTCTCCCCTCTGTTATTTTCTCATCTACAGTAAAAACTGTTCATAAATGCAGGGCCATAGGACGGAACCTCATCAGCCTGGGAGTCGAGGCTAAGAGTCGTTAATTTAGAGGGTCTTTGACGTGTAGAATTTGAAGATGCCTCTGATTTCTGTGCCGAGTAAAGCGGGTGAAACAAACGCGATCTGGCAGCGGAGCTCCATCGGAATCAAACGGCAGGCTTCGTCTTAGCCTACCCCGCTAATTCCAGCCGTTTGATATGCCATCTGCGCGTTGAGATCACAGATTCAGACGGAGTTCAAGAGAGACGGCTGCCAACGAGAGCAGAGCTTCCCACGAGGTGACGCCGAGTCTCACAAAAAAAATCGTGAAAATGTGGAAAGACTATGACGTAGGAAGAGGATAACTCCATCGATTTTACAGATCATAATAGATATTTGTTCAAAATCATTCACATGGGTTGAGAGAGTGTATGAAACATGGACATGTCGCCACACAAATATAACAAATATCATCCTGGGTCTCGTTTTCCCTTCTTTTTGTGTCTCTCATTCTGGTTTTCTTTCTCTCTCTGTGTCTCACAAAGGCGCCCATTGTTCCTGACAGAATTTCAATTTGGTGGAAATTGAAAGCAGGTGTGGCTCCACTTTTTTTTCATCTCGGGAGGGGTGCAGGACTTTTCTCTTCTCCCGGCCTGTTACTTTCTGTGGGGCCTGTTCCTCATGCTCGACTTCACTGAGTCATGTCGTCCAGTGTTTTTTGGGCTCGGCTTGGCATTCTTTGTCTTTGTCTTTTTTTTCCCCCCCCTCGGCCTCCAGAGTGACTCATTCGCTCCCTGTCTTCATCTCGTCCATCAGCCAGGTAGTCCCTCATCATGCCTCCATTGGGAAACCTTTATGTGTAAGAAGGAATATTTATACCTGGTGCACCCCAGAGAAGAACATGTGTTTCTTCAGCACAGATAAACACAAATTCTGCTAAAAAAGTCTTCACTTTCTGACTTTAATCTCCAAAGGCCTGTATTTATTGCACTAATTGTTTCTATGAGACACTTATTGCACATCAGGGGACCCTCGATTAATGGACTACACCGGGTTTGTGTCAAATTACATCATTATGCAAAATGATACTGTGGCCTACATCTTCTCTCCAACATGGCCCTCTTTGTGTTTTTAAAACCATTCTTCCAACTCATGCAAAAAGACGCTCCTCTAACTGAGCCGTAAGTGGAACCACATGTGGAGTTTTACATTGGAAGGAGGCATGTTGGCCATGCGTAAGGGAGTGAAGCTGGAAGTTTGTGTTGACACATGTGTGAGTGTGGATTTGGATGTCTGGGGCTTAGTGCCAGATGTGGACGCTAGATATGCACCTGGCAACAAAAACAGGAGGTCCTGGTTACAGATGTTTACCCTTATACCGAGACGCTCCATTCATGACATTCATGTGTTTATGTTTGTGTGTAGCTTCAGAGCGCTTCTCATTTCAGATACGTTGTTGTCGGCTGGGTGTAAAATTTGGCTAAAGGAGTGCAGGAAACTGGTGAGCTGCTGTTTAGCTTCAAATCAACGAGCAACGCAAAAAATAAACAGTGGTTTTTATTCATGTTTGACATTTTGGAATTTAAATAACAACCAATCAAATAGCACTCGAAGCATCTTTTTTAGCTTTAAGCACTGGCAGTCTGTGAAGTGATAGAGATTTATACGAGTCTTGACATTTGTCAAAACGGCCACCATCAGACTGAAACTGTTTTAATTGAAGCCAAACTTCTTGGAGTTGTGCAAGAACTAAACTCTGAACCGTCCTCCACCAGCGCGAGGCCTTGTGTTCATCTGTGTAGTTCACATGCGTGGCTGGACACGCGTTTCTTTTAGGATCATTTGTATGTGCCACGGCTAATTTGTTGTTATGCGTCATCTCTGAGCAGAAGGACAGAGCGGTGCCTTTGACAGAGTCGTCTCAGCACCTCCCTCCCCCCCGCTCCCCCTCCCTCCCTTTTCAATTCCCTCCTGCTCCTTCGTCTTGGCTCTAAGTGGGGTCGCGGTTGAGGTAGCGTAGTGATGCTTTTCATTAGCTAAGTGCAACTGGGGGAGAGGAGCACAGAGCCTTGATTTACTGGGCCTGCTGTCTATATGCCTGGACACACACACTCACAAAAACACCTTCTCTCCTCTTTCTCCATCCCTAGCTCTTAGACTGTACACTCTATCCCTTTATCCCTCCTTTTCTCCCCATATACACCCACTTCCCTTCCCCGCTCTTGCTGTACTTCTCTGTCTGTCTCTCTACATAACTCTCCTCTCCATTTTCTCCCTCCGGCCTCTCCTGGGAGTCTCGCTCTAACACGACACTGAGGACAGGGCTTGTGAGTTGTCAGTTTTCTGCATCGGCTTGTCTTGTGGATGACTGCTTTCAGATGTGCGCCATCTATGTCGACGTGTCTGTCTTTTAGATCGAAAACGGACTCCAAGTTTCGATGATTATAAATGATCACATTTTGGCCGGTGATGTATGAGGCTTTATTTACCAAAAAATCAACTTGGCTGAACATTAAAGGGGACATATTATTGAAATATCTCTCTTTGAAGACTCTTTATTGGGTGTTTGTCTTGCCTTCTGGCCTCCAAAATGTGAGAATTGACAAAAAAATCTGTAATGTGCCGGCTCCCTAGGTTGAAATCCACGTGGTTTTATGAGCTACAACCCCTACCTGGGACTGGTAGAAGGGGCGGGGCAATCAGTGGGTCATTTGCATTTAAAGGGACAGGCACTGAAACCAGGGCTGTTTTGGGAGGATGAAAAACGTTGTGATGTTTGATGCTATTTTCCTGTATTTTGACTGCAGCATGTCTTTGAGACACCTGGGAACTATTTTAATTTGTGGAAAGTTGACATCATATGTCTCCTTTAATGAAGATTTCAGCATGGGGTCTTTCATGGAACACCATTTTATATTCATGAAGATTATTTAATCTTTTTTTTAAACTCATATTTTATCCAAACAGCCTCACACCAGCAAAGATTAAAAAAGAAAGTCACAGATGATTGACTCCTGTGTGGTTAAAAAGCTGATGGCACACATTAGAGAATCAGATTTCTGTATCAATGCATAATTGTGACATTTTTACTCCCTGAAGAAAGAAGCGTGTTCATAAAATGAAGTGTGTGAGAGCCAGTGAAACAATGAGGGTCATTTCCATTGTAAGAGGCAGAGACTGCTATGATCTCTCTTTCTCTCTTTGTTGATTACCTGCCAGTTAAGCTGCTGAGGCCCTTTTCCCTCTTGAATCCCAGATGCTGCATGGCAGTCATCCAAGAACCATTTGCACTCCTGTTGTGGCGATACTCGCTGTGGGCCTGTGTGCCAGGGCATGCATGCATGTTTCTGTGTGTGTGTTAGATGAGAGTGTGTGTGTGTGTGTCTTGTCGTTGTATGTCTTTCTCTCTTTTTTTTTTTTTTTTAAATCCTACCTCATCCATCATTGTTTGACAGGACACACTGACCCAAGTTGCCGTGGCAGCCAGGTAACCATGGCACCTGCCTGTGACACAGCTGGCTGCGTCTGATTGGTTTAAGCGGTGGCTTTATGCCAGGTCATCTTTAACATCATGGCTGTAGAGTGGCACCAACGTGCTCCATCTGCTATTTTTAAAACTGGCCACTGCAAAAGATGTCCCTCTTATTGACTTCTCTACTCTGAAACTGTTTTTATTTTGTTTCTATTAATGTATAGAACATATATAGCATAAAAAAGAATGATCTTAACCCATGGGAAATATCCTCTGATGTCTAAGGAGAGGAAATGTTCAAATATGACTTACATGCATGCACTGGGAGTTCTATTTCTTCATTTTTCCAATAGAGTTTTTCCCCTCTCACATTGTCCTTTTTAATTTGTCTAGCTCAGCAGTCCTGTGAGAGTAATGATGGATGTCAGTCAGCTCAGATTACATCCCCTCACTTTAATGAAACTGTGTGTGGGAGACGCGTCTGTGGTCTGACTGTGTTTAAACCTGAGCTGCTGTTCGGCACATCAACAAACGCAGGTCGCTAATGAGACGGGCGGCAGAGTGGCTGTTAATGAAGTCTTTTTTCATAGGAATGATCAGCGCCTGCAGCGTATTGTTGCTTTGAAGCTACCTGTTGGTGATGCGCCACGTCTCTGGCCCTGTGCAGCCAAGGTCGGCCATGATTCCTCTCCGGAGCTTATAGCAAGTGTGTCACAGTGTGACAAAAGCCATTAAGATTTAGGGAGATAGGGGAGCGAAAATGCTGAGAAATACACTTCTGTAAAAGCTCTGAGCCAAATTGACTGCAGCACACGGAGAAAGAGAGAGAGAGAGAGAGAGAGAGGCTTTGCAGCTTCAGAAAGTCGCCAGAAAATGAGCTGCAGGGCAGCGAAGTAAAGGATTACACATCTTATTCTTTCTTTCATCACGGAGCCTCATCACACCTGCAAACAGTGTTATGGTTGTAGGCTGCGGCTCACACACCATCTGTGTGAGTGAGTGAATTAGTGGCACATTGTAAAAGAGGTGAGATCTCCAGTGTGAGATGATGGAGGAACATGCGCTTTGTCTCCTCTTCATTTATTTGTTTCACCTTTTTCTCAACAGTTGATTCTGATGGGAAAGGGACATAAGGGACATAATTGGAAGCACTCACTGATAATTTGTCGCATCGGCCGAATCAGTGTTAAGTATTCCTGGAGGCAGTCGTTCCTCCGAGGTGATAGTTGGAACAAGGTGTCTGTAAAGTGCAGTTTTCACTGCGATTTACAGTCCAGCGGAGCCCAGCCCAGACCGGCCCAGCTGCACAAATACACAAAGGAAATGACATCATCATTATGACTCACTGAGGAGGCTGTTCAGACAGAGGGATGGAGAGGAGGAGGGGGGGGGGGGGGTCCATGAGGGTGTTTGTTCTCCTTGGCCTGACTTTGGAGCTGCCAGATGAAGAAAAGCTTGAAGATGTTGAATTTACTGTCTTTATGTGTTTGACCTTCAGACTGGGAAAGTATGAAACAGCTTTTTCTTCTTCTTCTTCTTTTTTTCTCTACAATAGCATAAAAGCTGATTGAAGCACATGAAGCCCAAACAAGTGGAAAGGACATTGCATCATGGTTAACAATGATCACTGTCAGTCAATCAGTGTCACATTTAGCTGTGGAACATCAGTCATTTACAGCAGTTTGCAGGCCGCGGAAAGTTTTGGAAATGCCGCAATATGCCAGATATACATTGGATAAGCCACAAGCGGTGTGCATACATCAGCTGCAGTCACCATCATCATCATCATCATCATCATCATCATCATCATCATCATCATCATCATCATCATCATCATCATCATCATCATCATCATCATCATCATCATCATTAGGTTTTGATACCTTCTGCTTTTCGGGAGGCAGGCGTTGTGTCCTCACCGCTCTGCTCAGGTTTTGGTGCAGTTTCTAGAGCTGCCGTGTCCTCAGGCTGCTGTGAAAAATGTTCCAGCGCCACCCACCAACCCCCCTCTGACACACACACACACACACACATATGCATGCGGAGAGTACAGTGCACACACACACATACACGGGCGTACATCATTCCTAGAGTTTTTGAGGTTGTTGGCTGCTGTGAGGCTTTTCTCTCTCTCCTCTTCATCATTAATTAGTCATTTAATTAGAGAACTTCAAAGTGAAAACATCCTCTGCTGGTGGGCGGACTGTGTCAGTGTGTGTGTGTGTGTGTTTGTGCAATGTATTTGCAATATTGTGACATCAAGTTATGTCTGTTATGAAATTGTGTGATCGTGCGGATGAATGTCCTTTCTTGTCTTTTGTTAAATGACAAAAAAACCATTATCGTCTGGTGGAAAAGATGTGAAAATGTGATGCTTTGTGAATCATCTTGCAATATCGCCACTTTTTTCTCAGAAATATTGCTTTTGAAGGCGGTAGCAATTGATTATCATCTCTTTATCAAACCTTAAAGCAGAAGTAAGTGGTCCGGTCGTTTTCGCTAATGCTGCGTTCCAGGCAGGCTTTTGAAATCGTAAATTACAGCTTCAAGTCACAACTTACGACTTTGTAGCGTTCCAGGCAACCCAACCTGTTTTACCGGTGAAAGTCACTATAACAGCCACTGTAACTTCCGACCGGTGAACTTACCAGATCGAACTGGTACCACTTCAAGTTTTTGAACGCACCATAACAGTCCTCGTCCCTACGTCGCCACATTCACGGCGTTCCTTGGCTGCACACACAGCCCTGCATGCCGTTCTCTCTCCTCATTGGATAAAAACTGTAGGATACGATAAATGTTTTCTCCTCGGCTCAGAGCAGAGCAGAGTGACTGACAGACCCGTGTTTTGGTCCAAACACTCTATGTAAGTGATTGCTGTCGGAAGATATAACTATTTAAGACTTATATTAACACAAATATATCACTTACTTCTGCTTTAACTATTTTTAAAATCAATATAAGCAAAGATTTCACACATTTCATCCCAAAAATCAATACTTTCTCAATTCTTTAACTTATATATAAAGTACTAAATGTATACAAGCTGTTCCTCAGCTATTTAGTGAAGACAGTTGTATGTTTTCTCGCATATAAAGAAATAAAAAGCAAAGGAAAAACGTCCAATGAGTGAACCAGTCAAACCCTGATGCATCATAGCTGAATACCAAATGTGTTTCCACTGGCCGTCGACCTGCTGGCATCCGTTCAACCCGCTCACTCCTGATCTCTCTCTGTCTCTTCCCTCAGCCCGACGAGCTGGAGGGCGTCCACACACACACCTTTAAGCTGAAGCCATTCAAGAAGGCCAAGAGTTGTGACATATGCAAGCAGGCCATCACCAAGGAGGGCCTCATCTGCAAAGGTGAGTCTTTGCGAGACGTTTGAAAAGATCCACAGCTGCAAATTCAACAGTGGATCGTTCCACACTTGTTCATTTTAAAGACACATATTGAAAATGGAAATCCTCTCTTCGTTTAAAGAGAAGGAAAGATGCTTTTAATCGAGTCCATCACAACACATAGTGAGGTCGTCAGATTGTTGTTGCCATTGGAAACATTAGATTGCATCAGTTCCTGTCAGCAGAGGACTTTTCCAGGGAAAGGCCTCTCGGATATCAGGTTTTTAGAGCAGCAAATGTAGGTTAGTGTTGTTGATAGACTGATCTTTCATATTCCATGCTTCACATGTGTCTCCCCCTTTCATCTGACTGCTTTAGTGCATACAGTGTACAGTAAAGTGCAGTATATGTCCTCTGTCCCTCCCTCTCTCCCTCCCTCCCTTTAAACCCAGCCTCTGGTCTCTCCCTCCACGATCCAGTCACATGTTTTCTGTTCTAATTTTAGAAGAACTAAAGGTTTTATTGTCACTCCAAGAAAAGTCCAGGGGACGTTAACGTTAGAGGACTCCCGGGCAGCCTCACATTTTCCTCTCTCTTCTTCCTCCATCTCTGTTCCCACACTTTTCACCCGCTCCTTCCTTTTTGAACTCCAAAAACGCAGCAGCGTCTTTAGCAGAAGCAGAGCTGACAAACACACAGAAGCCCGGGAGTAGGAGAGCGGGCCTGTATGGGGCTTTGGCTGAGGATTTGCTGTTAAAATTAGCATGGCTGCTGCTGCATTAGCCTAGATAAGAGGGAAAAGGGGGAGACGGGGGATGAGGGGTGGGGGGGTAGAGTGAGGCAGGATAAAGAGAGAGAAATTGGGGTATAGGGGGATTGGGAGATATACATGGAAAACAAAGGAAAGAGAGTGCAAAGGGGAGCATAGGAGAATGACTTTCCCTTTCATCCCTCTTTTGTTCAGCCATCCTCTATGTTAAAATGCAGCAGAGTGCATTAAGCTCTCCTTGACAAATGGTAAATCTTAAAGTCATCCAGCCCAAAACCCAAAACTGCCTCCTTAAGTCCTACAGCGACACAACGTGCACTTGTGTATTCAGCAAAAAGGCGCCTGTTGTGAAGCGAAACATCTGGATGCACGTTCATCCCAGCATCCTTCCTGAGCTTTGTGGTTCCCAGGAAGTGCTGCGAGCTGCCCCGTGAAAAGGCCACGCTGCTGTCGGGTTCGTGGCCAATAGATAAAATGTGACAATTGGACATTCCTGTACAGATGCGTCGCTCCCTGATTGAATTAGCACCGACGTGTCTCCCTGATTTACTGTCAACTCTTTAAAATTCATGCAGATTCACATTGAAATTCTAATTAACATCCTAAATTTTAATGTGGTGCAAAAATGTCAACATGCACATGTAGGCCACGTGTTTCTGGTTTATTTACATTTTCCTTTGCTCTTTTCTGAGGTGAAGCAGTGTGAGATTTGGCGTGTACCTCCCGTGGATAAGTAGGACTCATTAACAGTGTATAAAACCATACAATGGTAATTATTCCCCCTGGTGCCTGTGCGGATCGGCTGCATGTTTCCAAGACGTTGCGAAGAAACTTCATTATGGCTCCACTTCCAGTTTCCTTTATGGATTTAACGATGCGTTTAATGTTTTTGGAATTTACACAGAAGCCGTGCAGACGTTTTCTGGAACGTTATCTAGATGTGACAAGCACTCAAGTTTTACAACAAGTTTTTAACGACCATCTGGTCTCAAATGTGATTTTTGATTCCTAAATATCAGCATTCGCAGTCAGACATTTGTTTGACTTCTCCGCGTGTCAGCACACTGTTCACACCTTTCAGGTTTGGACAGCTGCACCTCTTGCCTCTGCACAGGAAAATATTCACTTAGGTTACTTAGCATCTCCAAATAATCACCAATCAGTGCTCCAGACACACAATTACTAAGTTATCCATTTATCACCATTACACAGGTTTACCTTCATTAACCAGAGTGTTTTTCTAACAGACCACCCAGAGCACTCTCTCACCCCTCTCCTTACCTGGCACCCACTCTGATGGTCTGCTCACTCATCAGAAATATGCATTCACACATGTGCACACGCATAGCATACACCACCTGGGGACCACCAGGCTCGACAGCGAGAGCCGGCAGGTGTGAAGGAGGGTCAAGGGTCGGATCTGCCCAGACGCCAAAACATGACCCTTTCACACCTGGAGGTCGACACAGCTCTCCCTCCGTCTCTGCTTCTCCTGATGACATAAATACTTAACACGTCATCGTTTTGACCTACATCAGCAGCTTTTTTTATTGTGATAAATTCATTTTCAATAAGTCAAACAAAAATATTTCAGGGGATATAATATGGATTCTCAGGGAAAGACAATTAGCCCAGGAATCAAGAAGGAGCAATGTCATAGGAAAGAATATAGTGAGAGTATTGATGATAATAATAATAATGAAAAATAAAAAAAAGAAATAAAATAAATGATTTATTGTCCCTGAGGGGAAATTCATTCCCCTGAAGCAGAACTGTGAAAATGAATTTCCCTTTGGGGACAATAAATCATCAATCTGAATCTGAATCTGAATAAATAAATAAAATAGCAATAATACAAATAAATAAATAAAATAATAATAATACATACTTAACCTACAAAAATAAACACGTACACACGGACTCACAAACATATGAGGCAGTATATCAGCAGCTTTTTATAACATGCCTTTGTTTGCATTCTGTGGCCACATGGGGGCAGCACCACAGCATGTAAGTGTCAGGACACACGCAGTGCACTCAGCAGGACTGATCCGTTTAGACAAGGACTATCAGTGTGTTTTTCTCCTCTCTTCTTGCATTGATCTTGTGCAGAATGTGTGCAAATGCATGCGTTGTTCAGCTGTGACTCTTCTGTCTCTTCTCTTCCAGCGTGCCGTTTGTCCTGCCATAAAAAATGTGAAGTGAAGGTAAGACGATGAACATCTCTTACTGCTCAGCACCACTTGCTGCCCTCTCTCATGCAGCAAATGCAAATGCCTGTTCATATGCAAGCTCACACTTAGAATCATGCATGCACATGAGAATTTAACACACAATGCAAGATTTGTCTGCAGAAACAAAAATTGACAAGAGCTATGGTTTGTACCCCGAGTATCAGAAAACAGAACAGTGTGAGGCTTTCATTGGAGGAGAGGAAGCGAAGCATCATCTCTGCTTCCTTGCATCGTATTGCGTATTCCACATTTCCACCTCTGCACAGTGGCGCTCACCACATTTGATCCCAATCTGCAGTGGAAAGGGGAAGAATGCACGGGGGAGTGTAAATGAAAAAGGAAGGAAGGGAGGAATGAATAACGCAGAGGAGGGAGGAGAAGGGCGGAGGTGAAAAGTGTAGCAAGTTTACTCTCAGTGGTTTGGGATGTGACTGGTTGGGAGAAATGTTGCAACGTCTCTTCTCTTCTTTTCTCCCTGATTCTCACTTCCCACTTCCTTCCCCCCCCCAAAGCCATCGCTGTACCCAAATATTACTATAGGAACAAAAGCTGTTTGTTCCCAAATCCATCTGGGTGAAGAGAAATCTGCCAAATATCTCTAAAACCATGCAAAAACCATTTGTGGTGGCAGTTGGGGGAATAATCAGGATGGCCAGAATCATGAGTCATTCATTCTGGTGGTGACAGACATCGGACAGGAGGAGGAGCAAGAGGTGTATGTGTGGTCGTGAGATGAAAACCGATAATAGTAGATAATAATGTTGAAAGCAGCAGAGGGAGATCATAAATGTTGTTGAAATCTTGCAGCTCATTCAAATGAAAAAACAAAACAGGATTGTTTCAGGTTGTAAAAGTGCAGAATGTTTATTGCGGTTCAGGCGGGCGACGATGCTTTCTTCACCTGACTGCGCTGACCTTGAACAGTAAATTTGTCATAAAGCACAATGAGGTCGTCACCGGGGGCGTTGAAGTTCACCAGACTTGAAGATAACTCTGATTTCCTTACATGTATTTATTATTTCAAGCTGCCACAGCTTCCTTTTTTATTCTGTACAGAAATAAGAACGTCAGAATTGTAGTGTTGCTGTGTTTTTATGGCATTTTGATAAATGATTGTAGCATCTGATGTGAACTGGCTATTTAAATTGTTATTTAAAATGTGATGTTTTTGACATGAAGAAGCATTTATTGACATTTCCTGACATCTGTTGGTGAGCAGAGAAACTGCAACAACATGGAAACACCAACTGTACTCCGACTGAGTTAGAGGAACACTCTATCACCCTGCTGAATAAGAAGTGCACTTATTTTTTTTTCATTTGCTTCATTTAATTGAGGACATAAATGTCTTTCAAACGCAGACACACAGGTCATTTCACCCAGACAGTGAAAAATAATCAGATTTATTGCACCTTTGAAGTCCATCGAATATTTGAGCCAATGTCCTTGTAATCTTGTTGTCAGTGCGGCGAAACTTTGAAGAATCTGTGGCCACATGCGGTTCCATCATTAACTCATAAAACTTCTGAAAATGTCTTTGCAGAGCATCCAAAAAGACAAATGTCCAGTAACGCGCCTTGATGAGGAACGGCTAATAGTTTCTGGCTACTGCTCGCGCTCTGTTTTCTTTTCCGTCCGACCGCAACCGTCTCCGTGTGAGCGTCTGTTATTGGAGCCCTGAGAAACGCTCCAGCCCGGCGACAGATGCGTGCCTGTCCCGCGGCGTGGAGGAGACAGACAGAACTTCGGAGCGACCTCAATCTGCTTCTTATGGGTGTCGGTGGTGGGGCTGGGGGGTGGGAGGGGGACTGGGGGTGGGTAGTTGTGGCTGGGATACAGCACTGAAATCTGGCCGGACACCCAAGTTGCGGGCTGGAGACAGAGGCCTCTCTGTTAGACGGGAGTCTTCATACCTGACTCGCCCGCTGTGGCTTCTCTGAGACGTTTTCAGTCATGCAGGAAATGTTTGGTGTAAGAAAGGAGATGAAGAAGATTTTAAAAGAAGCTGGTGAGGCAAATGTGTGCAACAGAAAGAATATCTAAAGCTGGAGAAGCCTCTTTTCACAGGTCCTACGTCCAGCTCAGCACTGTGTGTGGACCAGGTTGACTTGCACATTACATATGCGTGTCATCACCATGGCAAACTTGACTTTTTATTATTATTAGGGTCACATATGGACTTCCAGTACCTGGATTCAGGGTTTATTTTGGCTCTATTGCATCATGAGTATGCAAACAGGTCCGTTCAGTGTCCATGTGTGCAAGACAAGCATGTCTGTTGTCTTGCATCGACTGGACATCTGAGTGTCTGCGCAGCTCTCTGCTTTCTCTCACCCTCCATGGAAAGGAGCCTTCAGTATTCCTTATGATTTATCCCTGCCATGTCTTGGAGGAGCCTCCTGGAATGAGGCTGCAGCGGTTTTGTGCTGGAAGACACAGGCGAGGTTTGGCAAGGGGAGAAGCCAGGGCCGGAGAGGAATGATGGGAAGAGGCTGGACCAGACGAGCGAGAGCGCAAGAAATTTGAATATTCCTCATGTAAACAACGGAGCCGGAGCTGCGGCTAGATTTCATACACTGTTTACATGTTTGTGTTTTGTTTTTGCTCAACTTGGAGAGCTCTCATTGGACGGGATGTGTTGCTGCTGCAGCTCTACCTGTCCCATCGGATAGTCAGAGCCAAGTTGGAATTTCCAGTCTTACAAAAACAGTCTGAATCTCGCAAGCTTTCGATTTTGCTCCCAGAGTCGAGTCTGGAACGTTTAATTAAGGCGAGTTGGGTTGTGTGCATCACAAACAAGCAAACTGTGAGCAATCAATAGGTCTTTTCATGACTCAGTGCATCGCACTCCAAAACACCAAAACCACATAAAAAGAGCTTCAAGTGGGTGTTGTAGACATCAGAAAACAGCCAGATTCTGTAACTGATTTGGTCTGTTTCAAAACCTAAATTTGATTTTGGAGATAAATCTAGGAAAAGTTACAATTTCCTGACTTGCAGACTGCTTCTTTTTTTTTTTTTTCAGTGTGAACGTTGGTGGAAAAGTCCAAGTGGCAGCGAGCCAGGCCTCTGTTCAGTCAAGTGCAGGAAGTGTTCATCTCTGAGTAACAGAAAGACCTTGTCAATCACATATTGTCCAGGCTGCTTGGATCGGTTTCAAGTAGATTCTTCAATGATTCAAGAATGAGAAGTGGTTTTATTGACTTCTGTTATGCAGAGCCACTGTTGTTCTGTTCTAATAAAGGTCAACAGACACAGAAGGACCAGGTAGGGGATCTCTGACCTTCAACCCAGATTCTTCTCTGGATTTAGAGACCGTTGCCACCCTGCAGCACCGCTCTGTGTTGTCAGCACTGGACACTGACAAGTTTTTGTTCAGTGGGTATATTTAAAAAAAAAAAAAAAAAATCTCTGGACTTGTTTACTTATCGCTGCAGTCAGCTGGAGCTGAACAAAGTGCTCCGGCAATCAGGCTTTTCCACTTCCTGCAGTTGTAGATGTTTGCAGATCTTGGAGCAGCAGCTTGGAGAGAAACAGGACGACTTGGAAGTGAGTCACGGTTGCAGTTCAAGATCAAAATAACAGAGGGTGTGAGAAATATCAAAAACCAACAGAGCGCATTCCTGTTGATGCTTCCAGAGACTTCGCAATCTCTCGGATAAAGAGCATTTCTTTCTTCAAGCATCGTATGTTTGTGCTTCATATGCATTGTTCATGGCAATTTTTGGATTCTCTACCGTGTCAGTCAAGCTGCTCTTTTCCCTTGCAACCTGTTGGGCCTCAGGCTTTGAAAGTGCTCCATTGTTTTACAGCTGTTAACAGTCTGAGGCAGATCTGAAAATCCAGGCACATGCTTAATTTCTATTTTGAGAAGATCTAAAACTCCTTTGTCATACAAAAGAAAATCCCGGGGATATTATTGCTGCGAGCGGACTGAGATGGTCTCCTTTAATCTCTAGTGGCCCGAAATCCCTGTCTGTCAGCCTGAGCTCACTTTTTACTTACATAACACAAACACAGATGTGAAAGCGACAGCTAAGCATTTTGGAGACAGAGAGGAAGCGCTGTCAGGACGATCGGGCCTGCACCTGTAACAGCAGACTGCTGTTACTCGGCCTTAAAGCTGATTTGTTTGTCTCCGGGTCCATGCATGCACATTCCAAACTCCGCTAAGCCTGGCGGCCCCTCGTGTGGTCCAGTATTTCAAGGTCAAGTGTTTGTAGGTTTAGGTTTTAATCCTGGCGTCCTAACATTTTAATCCACATCCTAACATCTGTGGATGTGTGAAAACTGGGAGAAGCCTTTAATTAGACCTTTGGTAAATGACATGCTCTATAAAATGCAACCTAGAAGTTCTTTAATGTTACAAGCGGCACGGGTGCAACCCCATTTTATCACATACTGTAAAAGTGAGGACTATTTATGTAACTCTGTCTAAAGTGATCAGTACGTGCGATTTCAGTTGCCAAATTTACTTTTTCCTGACCAGGCTTTTTTTTTAACTTTTTCTTTTTTTTAAACTGTGTTGTGGAGGTCTTTTTTTCCTTCTAAGGTTCTACTTTTTGTCTGCTTTATCTTCCAAAAGGAGAAAGTGCATGGAGCAAAACCAAAAACACAGCAAGACGTGCTTAGAAGCAGGGATGAGGAGCGTTCAAGAATGTTGGCATGGAAAAGAAAGGAGCCATCCAAACATGAAAGTGAGAAAGATAGAGCAAGAGGTAGAGGGAGATGATGGGACACACACACACACACATACACACACACACATGCACACACAGAGAGAAAGAGCCAAGCCTCCTCATTCCTCAGCAGCCCTTCACAGAGGCAAGTCTGTTTCCCCGACGCAAACACGTCACATCAAAGAGCCGTCACAGCGTGTCTCCATAGCGACGCCCTTCAGCGGTATAGATGCCGCGCAGGAGACGGGAGATAGCGCCGGCAGACGAACTATACAGACGACCTAATAACCGGGCGCTAGCAGATGACTGATGGCCCAATTTACCCCGGTGCTGGTCTGGAGGTCAAGAGCTAAGTTCACCCCGAGTTCTCCAAACTCAACAGGAGGCTTGTAAAGACTTTTAGAAAGTATAGGACTGAATATATTATGCATTGGGTTTTAATAAGGTGAGGATCTGACAGAGACAGATTAGCAACACATACGGCAGCGCAACAAGGAAATAAAGTCATCATTAGGATTCATCACTGACAAACACGAGCAGGAGATTCTTTGCGATGCCAAAACAAGAACAGAAAAGTTATTCTCACTCTTCCAGTTTCCCTCTCCCTCTCTCTGTCAAGCATGTGTCAACAGCTACAGAGCAGTCTGAGAGGAAAAGGAGGCAGAGGGAGGGATACAGAGGGATACGGTTACTGTCTGCCCCCGGATGGCTTTTGCTCTCTCGTTTTGGGTACCGGAATCGTAAGGAGCCCCAAGCCACTTTCTTGGCCTTATATAGCGTGTTTCAAAAACTTCTTGGCAGTTGACGGAGGGAAGCGAAGCCAGCGAGCAGAAAAGACTGCATCCCGGTCCCCCCGTCCGTGAGGCTGCTGCACGCTCACTCGCAGACATCCACACGCGCGCACACATTTCACACAGAATCGAGTTCAGTAGCTCTCTGGCACGCGTTCGGGATTACTGCTGTTGTTTTGAGTGCGAGGGGTGGAGGAGGAGGAGGAGGAGGAGTAGGGGAGGAGAGAGTCTGTATTTGGTAGGCCTACTCCCTCTCTTGCCCTGTTTCTCTCCCGGAGGGGGGTCTGAGGGCTGGGAGAATGAAGAGGTAGAAACAAGGCAGAGGGGGAAGAGAGTGTGAGAAAAAAGTGGCACCGGTGTGCAGGTAAGAGTAGATTTTCAGATTCATAGTGTTTTTTTAACTGGAAATGTTCAATCAGTTCTTATGCATGTATTTTGATTTCTAATTCTTTGCATTCTTGCATGGCTTCAGAATGACCTCAGGCTGAATTGTAGTGTTTGTAGCTTGTAAAAAATGCAGTGTAAGCACGAGCTGTTCAGCGACATGAAAGCATTTCTTGGACGTCGTTTCAGCTGCAAATACTTTTTCCCTGCATGTTTTGGATGTAAGCTTTGCACTCATGGGAGCGTTTGCTTCCCGTGGGAGCGAGACAGACAGAGTTCATCTGAGTTGCCGTTTGAGGCCCCCGGGAGCCTTTTCATGACCCGACGAGTCGTGATTTGTGGCGGCAGAGTCAGAGACAGAGAGATGCAGGGCAACTGGGCAAACACGTGTTTTCTCTCTCAGCGTAACCTGCATCTGCTTTGGCATCAGTGCAGCAGTTGACGAGGAAGAGTGCTACAGGAAGTGTCCTTTTACGTATTATTTCTCACCTTTCCTTGGCTGTTTACGCCACTTTTCTCACTTTTCCTTTCTGACACCTTTGAGAGAGGATGCAGACTGACTGATGATGGCAATCATTCACCTCTGACCTTGGGCTAACACAGGGATGGCAGTCAAACATGAATGGTCAAGAGGTCACAAGGCTTGTATGTCCGTCTCCCTCCAAACAGCCAAAACAACGCAAAGGAATGCAGTTTCATTACCGAACCCAAAATTAAACACTTTTTTGACCTCACCACGGCACTTTCAGAATTTCATTAGAAGACATTACATAACTTTGAACCTGGTGCTCTGGTTCTGGCATCACACTTTTCAAAACTGGTCATGAATCTCAAGGGAAAATGCTCAACCACTTTCTCTACCTTGTCCAAGAACTCTTTCTAACTGCCAGAGGAGCCCTAACTCATTCCTCCCTCGTGTCTCATAACATGAAGATGTTCTCAAAGAGTGATGCCTTTGAGCGGCTGCTTTCCCTCTAGATCTATCCCTCTTGAACTATTTGTCTCTTCCATCTGTCCTTCCTGTTCCTTAATAACATACCAAGTCTCCCTCTGGGCACTTTATCTTTTGACACATCAGAGAAGTGAAACCTTGGCAGCCTGAAGAGAGATGTTGAGGGAAAAGAAATACTATAAATCGCACAAAATTGTCTCGAAATCTTCAATAGAATAGAAATTCCTCTCACAAGTTTGTGCAGATAAGATGTTTGTTTTCCTCTGTCTTTTTTGTCCTTTCAGATTTAGATGGTTTACCGCAGGTTTCAGGAAGAGAGCTCACAAGCAGGGACTGGTAAACTGTGAAAAGTGCAACATCTCCCAGCTGCATCAGCCCTAAAGTGTGTACCAGGAAGTGTCATAAAAGCAGCAGTAACCAGGGAGGATGGCATTTAACGTGCAACCGCACAAGAATCAGTAGAGACTGCCTGCATGTTAACTTATTTCTATCAATAAGTGACTGGCTGTCGCTGACGAGGAAAAATAAAGAGTTTAGATTGCGAGATTATGAGAATTCAAATTCAAGCCAAGGCAAATACTCTGTTTCCAGATTCACACTTGTAAGAAAAATGCAGACAAAAGCATAAATTGAGGCTTCGAGGGAAGTAATTGCAGCAAAGGAACGTGCACAAATCCGTTTGAACATGGAGTAAACCTATATTTTATTGCACTTTTTGGTGTGTATACCATTGATTTTGGCTTGGCGTTGTTTCTTTATTCTCACTTAACTGTGTTATTAGTGGTCAAATGAGAGTAAGCATCCTGCAGCCACCCCTAATTAAACAGGAACTGATCTGCAAACGCAGCCCGGAACAGACCCATCAGCACCGTCCACTGTCGACTCCATCCAGTAATGATGAAAACATGCTTGTTTTTAACTTCCATAGAGGCCAGGCCCTTTGAAGTGTTACAAAATTGCTCACTTTTGTGTGTGTGTGTGTATAAATGCAACTATTTCCCACAAGTGGAAACCAAAGACCTTGCAAATCAGGTGAGCTTTGGTTTTTAAACCTGTGCCAAATGTTCGACTTCTTCCACAACTAAAACCACAGTTAAATGACCTAACATTTATGATATGTAGTCATGCCCTTCTCGCATAAAACTCCGAGGCAGCCTTCCAGATTTGGAGGTTTTCAACCTGTGTCCAGAGCGAGCCACAATTGCACATCTGATATTCATCATTTCTTTGTTTAATGGGGTATTTTGTCGTCTGTAGCTCACAGCGATTTGGTTGTAACCAAAGCAGCCAAGCCAGAGCCCACTTACCACTCAATGTGGCTTGACCATGATCAAATAGCTGCTTCCTCAGTGATCCGTGGGTCTTTGGCCTCTTGCACCTCCACTCAATGAAGTTCCTTTGGGCCTCAAACCCCAACATCGGCATGTCGGTTTTTGAGGTGAAACAACGTCAGTGCCTTTGTTGGACGCAAATTTCAACTCGCTGCCAATCAGAGCTGTTAGAATAAGAAGGCCGTCCACGATGATGAATCTCACTGTAAATACCCTCCTGTATGTTGTGGTGTATTTTGTCTGAACCATTTATGGTAGAAGCAAACACTTGCGCCCGTCTGCCAGTCTTTTATGCTTCTTTATGGCGTGTTAGCCATGTGGAAGCAATTTTGCTCTCGTGTGAAAAATATACCCCGGTCTTTTGTGATTCCACGACTCTTAAATGGTGAATTCCTCGCGAGGAGACGTTGCTTGGTAGAAAATCATGTCACTGGAAAAGCATCCTGAAGAGCTTCAAGGAGAGTTTTTCTGCCCAGTAGCAGTCTAATCATTTGTCCAACCATCACAGGATGGTTTCATGCTGTGGGAAGCTCTTGTTTGTGTTGCGATAGCCGGTGTTGACGGATGCCAGTGGAAACAGCTGGCGGGCAGCATGTTCTACTTTACGAAAACAATTATTTAGACTTTTTGTGTATATACACCAGCCCTTTTCCATCCTGTTTGGGTCCAACAGAATCTGAAAGGTTTTGGTTCTAGAAATCCACCAAGTAGCTGAGAGACCCTTAACAGAATAAGATGTTTATAAAGCATAATCTTTTGAATAACTGACTCTTTTATAAGTGATAGATCACATTTTAGCGGTAAAACCTTCCCACGCAGTTTTTATTGTTGGCAGCGTCGAGCACGAGCCATTTATTTTGCAGTTATCTTGCGACTTCTTGATTCAATTTATAAATTCGTCAGATGTTATTTAACAACTGACAGCATCATTCAACGTTGCGCTCCCGCCAGCGACACAATGCCACCCAGTCGAACATGGCGCGCTACATACTTGACATTATGTCAAAATGTCAAAGCGGGAAAAGGAACACACTCTCCGCCATCGCAGCGCTCAGCGGATTTATTAGCCCTCCAAGTAAAACAGAAACCCAGCCGATGTATGAGTCCCTCCAAAGGGGCTGTTTGAGCTTCAGTCCTTATTTGGCCCCCGTTTGGAAAGTGAAGAATTTACTTTCTCAGGCAGACTGCCATCAGCGCGGCAGTGGCTCTTGTGTGGGCAGGAGGAGTGCTTGAGGAATTTTGAGTGTGGTTGGACCAATGGCAGGCTTATTTATTGGAGCCAGGGAGATGATTTATGCACAGTGGCAAACAGGCTTTCTCCCATCAGTTAGGCTGAAGTAGACCAACCAAGATCAGAGTGATTACTGCTACGTTAAAGGGGCAAAAGGGCAGGAGTCATCTCAAATCGAAGAGAAAATAAACTTTAATGCAGGATTTCCAACATAATGCTTATCTGCGAAAATATTAAATTTCATACCTTTTTATGTTTCAAATGGTGCACAACTAAAACAATAAAGGCACTGAAAATGCCCTCATTGTCTGAAAGAATGCAAACGGAGCGTACAGAGATTGCTGAGCGAGCCCGTCATACTCCTCCTTGCTTATCAGAAGGATGCTTGTTCGAGCCTGTTTGAAGTGTGCAAGAGTGAAGAGAAAATGGTTCATCACTGCCCTGGTTGAACTGCAGCGCGTTAACTCATTATACACATGATTCAACTCAATGGACCGGGCCCCCAAGAATCACGCTTTGATATTCTGCGCTCTCCATCTCCGTATAAACCCACTTGAGCAGCACTTTTGCCGAAATCATTAAAGCTCTCGCTGAGGAGGAAGGAGGAAGGGGGGGAAAAAAGAAAAAGAAAAGACGAGTGCAGCTTGATGAAACTGTTGGGACTCACCTGACACATTTGACCCTAATTCAACCTCCGTTTGCCCCCTAATGAGGCCTCTTGGCTGGGTTGAGATTGCGGAGGGGCCCCCCCCTGGTGACTCGCTTGACTTCTTGTTCTAGTTCAGTGGCGTCCCAGACACCCCTCGTGACTGAATGAGATTATAAAATGTCTGTTTTAAAAGCTTAAATCCACTATGACTCTCTTTCTGTCGCTGGAGAGTTTTCTTTGTGGTTTGGCTGGTCACTTTGCTGGGATGTGATTAAGGGAGAATCATGCAGAGGTCAAAGAAAAAGTCCAAAGACCCTTAATCTTTGGCGATTAAATAGGATGATACCTGTAGTCCCAATTTAAAGGGTTTCATGCATGTTGGTACAGATGGCACAGACAGAAATGCACAATTACAGGTGTTAGTCTGGCCCGGTGCTGAAGCATGTGGCCGGGCCTCTTGCAGATTCCTGCATTTTTATCCGTCTGAGCGGGTAAAAACCATGTGAAGCCTGTGTTAGTCTGGCTTTCAGCTGCACCATATATGGATGAAGTCGGGGTAGCTGTTTTTCTCTTGCTTTGTTGCACAGTGATGTGATGAGGATTTATGTCACACGTCTGAGACACAGTGTTTGAAGGAATGTAAGATTGCAGGAGTCGGTGTAACTTCTCTCCCGCCTCGACAACAACTGTATTCGCGTAAAATATTCATGCACAAACAGTGTATGTTCTTAACAGAATTTGTCGTGATTCAGTTGTCTGGTTTGTGAGGATGTAAGTGTACAGTAGCCACAGTGAGACTCAAAGTCATCACCGCACCCCTCTGACCTTTAGATCAATACTAGAGGGAGTCATCATCAGGACATTTGCAGGCGTATGCTCCAATACAGCGCACGGAACAGCACTTCCTGTCAGCTGTGATAATAAAGGCAGATGCTCTCGCTACGAGGCCCCGGGGGCCAACTGGGACCCGCAACACTGATATATGAATGTCAGCGTTGGCCCCAGGTATGGTGCAGGAACAGTAAAGAGCAAGCATGAGCTAACTCGCTCCTGGCTCCATGTACTGTCGGCCTCTTAAGCTCCGGCTCAGTCGTTGGGTTTTAGCTGCGTTGCCAAAGGGCACTCCAGCTGCAGCAGCTGAGCAAGATGTTTCATTCATGAAAATAAAATAAAAAACAGAATATGTTTATGCTATTTCTTTTTGTTTTAGTGATTTTTGCCATGATGGAGATGGAGCTAAATTGATACTGCCAAACAAAGACTGTCTTGTTTGTGCTTTGAGTGATAGAAAATGAAAGCAAAACTAAAATAACAAAATAATTGATACGCTCAAACAGCAACATTCATTAAAGTAGGATTTCCTGCAGGACATTAGTTTATGATTGGTGTAACCAATAAATTGCCAGCATTGCCATACTGTACATGCATCCTCCCTGACTCCATCTCCCTGCAGCACCTGCAGCTGCAGCAACAGTGTAACTCATTTGCTTTCATGCACTCTCCTACATCTGTATATGCACTGAACAAGAATAAGGTTGGACTGGCCTTTTATTGAATACTGGCCACTGGAGGTTTGAGCCACATAAATTTGGTCTGTAAAATTTCAAGTGGCTGTTTTTTTTTTCTGCACGCTGCCTTGAGGGCGATTTTTTGACTGAATGCTTATAAATTTTTAGCTTATACAGTCTGATTTTATGGAATAAAAAATGACACTTAATATCAACTACTGGATGATTTTACAGTCCAGTATTCATGCATTCAGTGCATGTGTATATATTATGATCCTAAGAACAAAACACTGAAATTTGCACAAATATGCACAACTTGTATAGGCTCTCTTAAAATATCTCACTATGCACTTCTGGTTCTGGTTCCTTGTGTTTTCATGGTAGCATAAAAGCATATCAGCAGTGAACCGATGCCATCACATTGCATATCATGGTGCACCAGGTGGGATCTGCTCTGCTGCTGCTGTATTCTGATACACTTGATGATAGCATTACAAAGTCAATGAGTCTTTTGTTTTCCCAGAGCAAACTAATTACAGCGGCTTCCTTCCTCGCCCGCGTCTGTTGCATGCTGATAGCGCGACGCTCTCATCCCACCGCTCGTAAACATCCATCAGCTGACAACGCGCTCGCTCACTGGCTGCTGCACACACACATACTCCTTTAACCGTGCACACACGTATGAATGCTTGTTTGTGTGTACACACTAAAATAAATACAGTCAAATGGAAGTCGCTCGGCTTTGCCGGAGTGACTGTTTATGCATGGTAATGAGTGATTTGTTTTGCAGAGGGCACTGCAGACTATTAGGAGCCACTCTTTGCCTGCAATGGATACTATGAGCAAACTGTTTTGAAAGCTAAATCGTCCTGTGACACTCAAACTGCTATTTAAAGATGCTACAGGCCGGACTGAAACATCAGGAAATCCATACCACTCTAATTTTGAGATGATATTATAATTAGAGGACAAGTGATACTGTTGCTGGGAGGTCTGGCAACAGGTACCGCATTTCATAGAACTGCTGTGCCACCCGGCTGCATGTGGAAACCTAACTGTTGTTTTACTGAACAACTGATTGTTGCTGTAATGCTCATAGTGGGGGGCGGGCCGCAGGTTTGGTTTGAGTGAAGCAAACCCTGCTCAGACAGACAAGCTGTGATTGGCTTCTGTCCAATCTGTCATGTCTATCAATTCATTTATTATTTATTAATTGGTTTATTTAACAGGGACAATGCAACACTAATCATCAGTATTTATAAGAAACTGTGACGCCTAACTCTATAACGCATATATTATGAGTTATAACAGCAGTTATAGCACTATAGGACTATAGTTAATAGTCATGACTTATAAAATCAGATATTATAATAGTTATAATGCCCTATAATGTATTATGCTTATTGTTATAAAGCCATATAATGATTTATGAGTGTTTATAATGATATTTATACACGTTCATAAGCCAATTATAACACATAACTATATTGCATTATCATGTTATCATATTTTCATCCGCTGTCCCTGGCCAGATGTTAAAGGCAACCTAAAAAAGTACAACCTACATGTGAATTTACCTGATAAAAGCTCATAATAACAAACAAGACAAAAAAAATGTCATGATGACAGCTCATGATGGCAGGTGACACTATAGCAGCTCTGGCGTGCAGAGATTACATGCATTGCAGCTAAAAACACCTGTACTGCAAATTGCACATTAGCACAAACAATAGCAAGCATTGAAAAAAAACAGCACAAACAATTAAAGTGATGACTCAATGAGCACAGAGGGGTGCATGCATTTTTTGGTCTGACATCACAGCGTGGTCCCAGTTCCCCTCTTCATGCGGCACTGTTTGTCGCGTTTTGCCCAGATTCTCTCATACAGACTGATTTGCAAAGAGTCACAGTCTGATGCTTCAACCCATGAGTGAACCAATACTATGAACTGTGGTGAATTGTTTCTGACTTTTACAGGAACTATTGTGTTTCAGAATGAATTTGGTGCCAAATGTGATTTTGCCTGAAATGGCCCTGACATGTTTCCCACACAGAGGAACTGTCCAAAGAGCCTCTGTGTTTTTGAAGCAGTTATTTCTGTACTGCTAAGGGTGATTTTGGGAATACTCAGGCATTCAGGAGGAACGATTCAGAAGCTCTTCAGAGTCTGTCGCTCTCTTTTAAAACGCAGCATTAAAATACTTCAGAACTGAGAATATACTACTGGAGTTTTACGTCTCTCTGCACCTCTTTTATTCCAATGGAACAGTAGCTCTAATGTGTTTCTTCTTCTCCACAGGTCACCACGTCATGTCAGACAACGACCAACTATGAGGTGGTGAGTACACCGAGTGCATGTCCGCGTGTTTGTGTCGTATGTGTGCGAGTTAGTGCGCAAATGGGACCATAAAGGAAACTCTTAAAGACCCCGGTTGACCTCTGAAATCCCCGTCGTAACGCTGCGAGCCTTCCCGTCACTGTGGCAGAAACACGCTCAGGGAGCTTTTTGAGGTTGTCGCTGGAGGTCAGAGGTCAGAGGCTATAACCACAAGAGCTTCCTCGATTTTTCTCCAAGGGAAAATCCAGTCAGCGCGGCTCAAAACACACGACTCTCCGGGTGCCGTTTCCAGCCGTGGGGACAAGAAGTAGATGATGATGTCGGAGATGTTGTGCGGGAGGTCATTTCAGGTCAAGATTTTGCTGACTGCGAGACAGAATATAGGAATCCACGACGTTTTCTGTGACGTTTCCATGGAAACAAAGATGAATTTGTTATTTACATCCACTAGAGTTTGCTCTCTAGTCTCCTGCTTTACTGCCACTGTCACATTCTTGGCGTGTTATGGCTTCCTGTAGATCAATGGAAAGGCAACCAGTCATAAAAACGCCGCAACCTTTAGGTGCCTTTACTCTGTCATATTTTGGTCCATAGTTACATACATTTCCCTTTTTCATCACTAGGTTGACTTCTTTTAAAAACATTTGAGGTGGGAACGCTGCAATTAAGTGACACGACTCCCTCTCACCCCCATGCTGTAAAAAAAATCTTAAAGTGTGCGTTTGGTAGAAACTAAAAGTGTACTGTCTTTAATGTATAGAGTTGATGCATTTAAATGGTAGAGGAGGGCAGTCAAAGCAGTAATTTGCCTTTCCCCTGGAGGACAGAATGTGATTCATCACTCTTGACTCATTTTCACTTTATTGAGCTTTTAAATAGGAGTTTTCTTTCACTTGTGTAAATCCTGCACAGTCAGCAGAAGGTGGGAGCGAGTGGTTAAGAAATCAGCCGGTGACAGTTTGATCAATCTCTTGATTTCAAGTCAATATCCAATAATATCAAATGAAAGGCAGTGCAGCTGGTGCTGGTTCACATTTGAAGGATAAAACACCAATGATATGACCAAGTTAGGAACATTCCAAGCTACTTTTCACTTATTTACTTTGGATGCCGGCCTTTTTTTAAAATGACGGCTGCAGCTTGTTAAACAGCCCCCGGTTTTGTTTATAGAGCTCACATCAGGCTAAGACGCTGCACTTAACTCAGTTAAGAGATTTTCCTTAACACATGGATCCCTGTCAGTCTGTGCATGTGAGCATGTAGGTGTGTATGTGTGTGTGTGTGGACTCACATACTTTCTTCCATACAGTCTCTCTCCTTACCCAACACATGAAAAGGATTTTCAGTGGAACACGCTAATATGTATTTTTGTGTAGTGTTGCTCAGACAGGGAGAATCAGACGTTGTGTTTTCCTCAAGGTGAACAGAGCGACTGCGTCTGGTGTGTCACCGAGCAGGCAGACGGAGAACAAGAAAGAGAAAGAAAGAGAGGTCTATAAAACAAATAGGCTGTCCGTTCCCCTCCCTCTCTTCTCCTCTCCTTCTCTCTCTCTCATCCTTTCACTCACCATGTTGTTTCTTCCGCGGTGTGAGAGAGACAATGACTAACCCACTGACTGTCTGGCTTCTCTCTGCAGCCTCCCACTCCTCAGCTGCCGTTAAAGCATGTAGAAACACCGGTAAGTAACGCCTCTTCCTTCTAAGTGTTAACACCAAACACACATGCTCTAAAAACTCTTTTCATTCATAAACTCTGTCATTGTTATTGCTGGAATAACAACACTATAACGTATGACAAGGCCAGATGTGGACTCTTCTCCACATACATTTGCGGACTTTGGCTCATCTTCTGTCCAAGGAAATGATTGGTATTAAATGATCTGTATTAAGCATCTGGCAACAGAGCCACAAAACAGAGTAGCAGCCACTCTATTTTCTTCTTGTGATAAAACCACTGCAGTTTTGCTTCATTCAACAACAAAAAACTGTGCAGATAAATGACCACACATATTGTGATGCATATTTATTTACTTTATGATAAATTAGTCTCTATTCATCTCTGACCCCTAAATGCCTGTTCCTGCAAACTGCAGAAGGTGGCAGCACCATGCAAAACATGACATGCAGCATGTAAACTGACCAATCAGAGCTGCCGCTGCTCTGTGCTGTGACTTGCATTCGTCAGATTATCCAATGTATGACTTTTAGCTAATTAATCACTCTGATTCTGAATTTAAAAAATGAACAATGATCATATTATTCTAGTGGCAAACTCCAGAGTCCGTACAACCAGGTGGCCTGAGCGAACGGATTTAACCCTCTCTGTCCTGTGCCAGTGTAAAGAAATATTTGGTACATACCTAACAAAATGAGAAAAGCTGCCCCGACATCTGTTTTTGTTAGCTCGTTGCAAATTACGCCTCGTCTGTGCCAGGAGTCGCTGCCAAGGCCTGGCCTGAAAACGAAGCATGCATGTTTAGCTTGACATTGCTAAACCATGAAGGGTGCAGGCAGGCCGGGTTTCCAAAAAGGCATGATTCCAAAAAAATAAGAGAGGAGAGAACCACCGCTAATGCAAAAAGAAAACAGTTTATTCAAGCCGGCAGTCACAAAGGCAAAATTTGTTCGCTTGTTTATCATGTTTTTAGGATGCAAGGCTCCCATCTCTTTATTTTCCTTTCCAAGAGACTAGAAGCTACATATTTTCAAAAGATGAAAGCAACACTGATGTCTTGAATCGCTGTTTGTTCTCCTCTGTCTTTCAAGAGCCTCAACAATGAGAAATGAGTGTGCGCTTCACTTGTTGTCTGAATGTTTACTTCCGCGATGACTCAGAGTCAGATTATAAACACAGATCGGTCTGTGTACACCAGCTTGTTTGGAGATTAATTCACGTTCGGTGGGCTCGCACAGAGAAAAAATAAAACAGAGGATGGAATATGGAGGGCTACATGATGAGTTATAGTTGAAAATCATAGTAGATAAGAAGGAGAGTGGGACAGGGATGATGACTTCATTAATACAGAAGAGTGGGGGTTAAATAAGACTCATGTAAAAAAATAAATAAATGATGCTGCATGTGCAAGCAACAGGGTTTGTGGGACACAAGCGCTAAATATAGCAAGAAAGAGGCTACTAATTGTCTCAACCACAGTTGCGTTTTTTGCTTTAATTTTCAAAAGTTGTCACAAACTTGTGTGTGGGAGTAAATACACATAGATGTGATCCCTCAGTTGAGGTTGTGGGCCTCATCTTTCATCCAAATGCTTTGTTTAACCAAAGAAGCTTTGTTGTGTGGCCGTTACCTTATCAAAGCATTCCTTGCACGATCCCATCATATACAGTAATGTTGCTTTGATTTCACATGCGACGGAGATCTTGTCTTCTTAAGCTCTATACATTTTGGCTGGATTTAAAGGAAGTCATTTGTCTTCTTATTGTCTTATCCTGCCATCCTCTGCTTTCATGCTTAAATTGAAGAATCATCATCACATGATGTTTCACATACATGTGGCCGTGTGTACAGTATGTGTGCGCATGTAGGGTGAAAGTTTAGTGGATTAGACCATAAAGGATTCATCCATGATGATTTTACATGGAAACATCCAGCTGAGTCGGTCAGTCATCCAAGTGCACTATGGGGAATTTGGGGAATCAGTTCATCGCATCATATGTGTAATTTACTAATTTCACATATAACATGATATTGCTTAAGCCAATAGGGAGACATTAAAACAGTGTTTTTGTTCTTATTTTATTTCACTTCTGTCATGCTTCAGGAAAACTGAAGTGAAACATGCGCAGCAAACAAGAACACATACTGTATATTCACATAACACAAACACATGGCTTGGGAAAAAAAAGAAAAAGCAGGAGGGGAGTCAGAAATAATGAGAGATAATGAGACCGAGGGAGGAGTAGTTCCAGAAAGAACAAAGTGGGTGGGAGGGAGAGGACAAGAGAAAGAAGGGAGAAGGCAGAAGGGAAGCGAGAGAGGGAAGATGCATCATGATAAATTACATAATGAAGCATCTTTTCTGTCACGATGGTGCGGGACAACTTCTGGCTGTAGCGTTATAGGCGACGAAGGTCGTGATTACCTGGATGATGCCCCGTCATTTAAAAACATGAAATTGGTTTAATTGGAGCTCTTGTGCTAAAACATGCCCCTGGGCAGCTCCATCCGACGGCGTTTTGCCCACCTGCGTTCATCATGGAGGTGGAGCACTGGGTACCTGTTCAACAAGGTAGGATACTGCTGCACAGGAAGTCCAAGATACAACAGTCTGTTTCTCTGCGTAAGTCTTTAACATTAGAACTGTTACTGACATCTGCTTCTTTAATTGTGTATTTTTTTCTTGTTGATGAAACCCATTAGTAGTTGTTGTGGAGCCTCCTCTCATATTACATGATCTTTGTCAATTTAATGCTAAGATTTGCCCCAAATTCCTTCAATTTTCAATTTCAATTTCAATTTTATGTGATGTTTTCAGTCTAATTGACCTTCACTGTGGCACTAGAGCCATGCTCATGTCATACTTAATACTTGATTAATAGCTGTCAAAAAATGTTGTATGTCATTAGATCATTTAAGAAGGTTTAATTGCAGAAGGATGAGGGATAAACATTTGACAATACAGCTATAACTATTACATTTGGATTGAATTGAGTTGAGTTGAGTTTCTTCTAAATGCAATTAAACTACAATGATCTCAACATTCACAATTTGAGTACTGTTGATTTCATCTTATTAGCTCCAAGTCTATTTATTCATAATGAGGATGAAAATCTTAAATAACAGCGTGGCAGTGTGGTTTATAGCAAATTAAAGTAAATACCAAATTTGTCCAGGATATTTTTTTTTTCAGCCTCTTATTGATGCACTCGTGAGTTGTTTCATGATGTGGAGTGTGTGTGATTGAGTTAAAACAACTGCAGTGCCCATGTCCATGGTAATAAAGGAACATGTCACTCAGTGCAATGATGTGGTTCAGTGATGTGACTTTAATAGTTCTTGGACAACAATGGAGCCTGTGGCACAAAGGAACAAACTGCATCATGCTTTGGCAGGAAACTTGTCAGAGGGGTACATTTATTGTTGGTTTTGGCCTTTTTTTCATTGGATTTCTTTTTTGTGACAATGAGAACCAGCCTTTCATTGTGAAATCCCGTGTGGAAGAAGTACATTTAAATGTGTAGACACTGTGGCTGTACTCCGCATTACATGCTGCATTGATTTTCACGAGGCGTTCATGCACCCATGTCACTACAAGACAGCAGATTGTCCCCGCGATGTGAAACGTAGCAGCATAACACCCCCTCCTCGAAACCCCCCACCCCCCCCATGCGAACAGGCTGTTTCATTTTGCAAACACCAACGTCCGCGGTCCGCCTGGCATCTGGTTCCTGTCAAATCACAGAGAATTATGCTTCCCATTTTGGCTCTTGGGGGTGGGATTAGCCTCATCTGGGAGAAGCCGGTCGGCAGCAATATGGAGCGAGCTCCGGGCTGTGTGTTTAACCTTCTGCGATGATTAGAGACCCCTCTTGCCAACGTCTCTGTTTAAGCACTTGACCGGTAAAACTCGCCCCTTTTATGACGTGGTGGGAAGAAGAAGTATAAAATGTCACAGCTGATGCCTGTGAAGATAAATCCTATCTTCTGTGAGGCCTTCATCTGACTTCATAAAGGCGCGCTTTCCCCCGGGGCCCGCAAACAGCCAGACCAAGAGCCAGCTCAACTATCTATTATGCAGCGATTCCTCGACAGTACATATTTAGTAACGTTTTCCCTCCACAGGCCTGTCACAGTAAAACAACCTGACTTCACCTCTTTCCCCAGTAAATAACTAGATTCACGACAAGATAATTAAAGTGTGCTGAAGTCCTGACAAGACCTGAGTCAGGATCTCCTGGAACACCCTGATGTATTGTGATTTTTTTTTTTTACCCTTCTTCCCCACCTTTTTCTCCTTAACTCCTTTTCTTCTCTTCTTTTTCTTCATTTCTCTCTTTCCTCTCTCTCTCTCTCCTTTCCTCTTTGTTTTATCTTGCGCTTCCTCTTCTCTTCTCTGTCTTGCTCCCTCTCCAAAACACTTCCTTATCAGGTTATGTCAGACTGCAATTCAGTAAAATCATCATCACAACCAGATGGGGTCTGCTTATGATTCATTTTCTTCCCCCCCCCCCACCTCCCTCACTCTTTCTCTGTGTTCTCCAGGGATCCACGAGGTCCTGCAAGAGTGTGGAGATAAGGCGAAAGCAGTCACGGTAAGACTTGTGTTCTACGCAGGTGCACAGATGTCGACACTGACGCACCAGAAACATGTCGATAAAATAGAACCAGTTAAGAACAGATTATTTTCCCTCCTGCAATACCATCATGGATGTTTAAAAGTCCTTTGAAATCAATTCTGCGACTTTACTTAAGTCACACGATCCCAGCTCAACTTTATTTAGTGATTAACATCAAATAACAGTTATTTGGCCTCTTTTCTAGGAATGTAAATTCTCGTTCCTCCCTCCCTGTTGTCTGTTATTCTTCAAGCACGGTTATTTCTCATGCAGGGCTTTACTGTATGCTCACCAGCCAATAAACCTGATCGCTGGTTGGCCGCTGTGAGAGATTGCATAATGTCAGCAGAGGTCATGTCAACAGTCAGTGAAGGATTGTAAACCTTTTTCCCTCCAAGAAATATAAGTGAGTGAGCTGCAGGAGTTTACATTTGATCAAGTGGGTGTTTGTGGTGAACTCTGTCATTAGAGAGTTTTAGAAGTGTTCTCACAGCTGCTGTAAAAATGTACTTTGCGAAGATGATAATATTTGAAAATGGGAAAGCAGTGTGAAGCGGACAAATCCGATCATCATGGCCTTTATGTGGGAAGGCCGACGTGTGTTTAGAAGGTCAAAAGGTCAAAGCCCTTCTCTCTGTGCCTCACCAGGAGTCAGAGTGTGGTTCAGGCCATGGAGGAGAGCTATGAGGTGGACCTGGTCTACATCACAGAGAGGATCATCTCTGTCTCCTTCCCCGGTGGCGCCGAGGAGCACAGCTACACCACCCACCTCAAGGAGGTGGCCACCATGCTGCGGTCCAAACACGGCGAGCACTATCTGGTGAGATAGCCCCGAACCGCCGGATCCGACCCTGTCCGCTCATATCAGCTCATCTGTTTCCTGTTTATGCATCTTTGATTTTTGTTATTCTCTCTTTTCAGATGCTCAACCTGAGCGAGCAGAGGAACGACATATCAAAGCTAAACCACAAGGTACACACACAGAGATACATGAGACAAACCTAATGTTTGAGAAGGAGTAAAAGTGCAAAGCTGAAAAATGAACCCCCCCGCTCCTCCTCCTCCTCCAGGTCTTGGAGTTTGGCTGGCCGGACCATCATGCACCAGCTCTGGACAAAATCTGCAGCATGTGCAAGGCCATCGACACGTGGCTCAACGGAGACCCACGCAACGTGGTTGTGCTGCACAACAAGGTAACACCACGGCTCATGTTTATGTTCTCATGAACTCAACATGTTGTTCAGTTCTTGTTGTGATACAAACAACTCTCCTTTGTTCAATGTACATAAATATACAGTATTTGCAGATGCTATCCAGATGAAGCAGGAGTGAGAACCCTCTCCCAGGTCCCCTGCTTGTCTCTGCAATAGATTTGTTTCTTTTAAGAGCCTGACCAGTCACTCCAAACACGCGGAATGATCAAACATTATTCCATGTGATTTATGTTTCTTCCAGATTTGGGGTTTTCAAATATAAATCAAGTAGCTTGCTGACCATTCCATCACATCTGAGGATTTATTTGCTTTTGTGTTTCTTCTTACTTATGACGACAACATCTTTGATCTCTCCGGTGTCAAATAAACCATTTAATCACCCACAGTCCGGTCGCTGACGAGGTTTTCCCTCTGCTCTGTTTCTGTGTCACAGGGGAACCGAGGTCGGACGGGGGTGGTGGTGGCTGCGTACATGCACTACAGCAACATATCCGCAAGGTATCATCATGCACGTCACGATAAGTAGACACGGCGGAGATTTGCAGCTGTCAATTTTTTTGAAAGAGGGGAATTTAAACCCGCTTTAAATCTCCTCCTCGCGAGGTTTTGTGAGGACAGGAGTTCCAATCCATCACCTCAAGGTCTGGGGCTTGAGCCGTCTTGAAAAATTAAATACTGATGTGATTATTATGGCAAAACACAGAGTCCTGGTCAGCTTATTTTTCTGGCTCTGTTAGACGAAGCGCTCCAACAATGTCATCATTCTTTAATGCAACCAGATGTTAATGCTGGGAGGATTTAAAGCTGCTTTATTGATGAAGGCCGAGGAGGTTATTTCCAATGTGCAAAGAGTTGTTTATATGTTTTAAAGCCTTTAAGGTGCAACCATGTCTGATTCTGTGCCATGCAGCGCTGACCAGGCGTTGGACCGCTTTGCCATGAGGCGCTTTTACGAGGACAAAGCACTTCCTGTGGGTCAGCCATCGCAGAAAAGGTGAGCCATTCCCTCACTTCCTCATCAACACGCCTCCATCGTTTCCTTATATTTGTGCTCTTGTTAAGAAAGAAAGAAAGAAAATAACAAACTGTTTATGTGTAGAGTATCGCTCTGATGCCGTGACGCCTGACTGCCACGGTCAGCTCCAGCAATCACAATCACAAACACAACAAACTGATGGATCAGTGTCGTGGCCCGACTCCATCTTTCCCCTTTTAGCTTTAGAAACATTTCGCAGAGGAAATACTTTCCTTTTTTTTTCTTTCTGTTTATCTCCAATTTAGTTTTAATTGGGATAATTGTGAGTAAATGTCACGGCATGGAGAGGACTAATCTGTCTTGTCTGTCTGAAGGATTCCTCTGGTGTCTCTGGGGAGGCTGCGGGGCTTAGTGGCACTTCATTCCTCTCTCTTTTAAGCATATCAGAGCATATTTCCCTCCAGTTCTTGTCCACATTTCTCAGTGACTGTTTGGAGATAATGTCCTTTCCATGAATAGAGGGCAGAACAGCAGAGTAAATTCCAAACCAGAGCAAGTCAAACCAATGAAGAGCGGTTTAAAGCTATTTAAAAGACTGCATATTATTCCAAATGCTGCTCACTCGTGGGAGACGGCCTGAGCTATATCATTAACCCCTTGGCGTCGGCTTCTTATTTGATCCCTCACATCTACAGTACCTTTTTCACCTGTGGTGAGAGGGAGCTTCTCAGAAAGGATGAGCGAGGAAAAAGGTGATGGAGCATTAACAAAGAAACACAGGAAACACCACGGGGACGTAACACCACTTCATTTCAACGAGTGAATTAGGCAGCCAGCCATTCTCTAACAGGTCTATAGGCTCGCCCTCTGCCCCGCTGCTATTTCCTGCTTCGGATATAATTATCTGTGCCCCAGGAGTAGTGCCAGTATTATGGTCTGGAATGTGTGATATTAACATCAGAAGTAAAAGATGAGTTCAGTGTTCTGCTGCGAAGGCCCGTAATGGTTTGGATTGAAGGTGTTAGGTGTAGTATTTAAAGGGAGTTCAACATTATGGCAAATTGGCCCATTGTCATAATCCCTATAGTCTTAGGAGTAGGTTCTGTAGCTCTGAGCAGCTCATGGCTCTGCTCCGCCGTTCTAAAAATAGCTTGCACCGACAACAAACCTACTGCTAAAACTACAGGGATTATGGCAATTGGCCAATTTGCCAAAATGTTGAACTATCCCTTTACGTATCATTAAATCATGTCTATCATTGTTATACATTCACATGCATGCTCCTCCTCCGATTACACACAAACAGCTCCTTAGCCGGCTCCTCCTCTCGGCGCTGCCTCCGCGGCGTCCCCGGCTCGCTCTAATTGAATTTCAGAAAGGCTAAACCATCTGGCCGCTGACAGCAGAGCAAGGGGAGAGTCTGCATGCGGCAACCCCACGGTCAAGGTCACGTTCGGTACCATCATCATTATCATCATTTACAACCAGACCACACTAACTCTAACAGACCCCCAACTGGCCTCTGTACACACCAGTTCACTCTGACGCTTCCCGTGGTGGAAAAAACCTGTTTTACAGTCAGCGTGGGATTCGGTTGTGGCTGTGCTGTCGGGGCTGCAAAGGTGAACCACACAGGAAAGGGTTTATTCAGCGTGGATGTGGTGTGTGTAATCTTGCCAGAGGAACCTGACATGCTAATAACAGTTTAGAGATTCTGTATCTCTGTAAGGATTCAACCAATCACCCTTAAATGTGGTGTCGGTGATCCTCTGACCTTTATCCTGACAGTCATCGCTATCAGCAGGCAGACTAGACTCATACTTGAAGAAAGGTAATAAAGAGTTATAAAGTCCAGTTTGCTCTGAAATTTACTGGGCACAGTCTACCCCTAAATGCACCACTTTTAATTCTGCATCTGAGTTATCTCATAAATTATTTGGCAAAGTGACCTGAAATTTCTGGCACAAGCGATGCATCCAAGGGGACAAAGTCCTGAAAGCAAAAAAAAAGGATTCGACATCTTAGAGCCTCTGCTTCCCGTCCTTTGTCTGTAGGTATGTGCGGTACTTCAACGGCCTTCTGTCTGGACACATCAAAATCAACAACAAGCCTCTGTTCCTGCATCACGTTATCATGCACGGCATACCCAACTTTGAGGCTAAAGGAGGTGAGCGTTTATCCTCCGCTGAACTCTGCAGAAAGAGGTTTTGCTGGTTTGCCGGAAAATGTTTCAGCGATGTTGTTTATTTCCCCTCGCAGGCTGCCGCCCTTTCCTGAAGATCTACCAGGCCATGCAACCAGTCTATACATCAGGAATATAGTATGGAAATTCTTATTCCAGCTCAACGTGGCAAAGATGACCATGTGAAGCAAAGGGAGATTGAATTTTAACAGATGATTGTTTGTTTTTTTAGCAATGTGCAAGGAGACAGCAACACCAGTATTTGCATCACTATCGAGCCGGGCCTGCTTCTGAAGGGAGACATCTTGGTAAGACTTCAAAAAACAACTTTATTTTGCCTCATTTCTGGATATATTGATCTTTCACAACCTCTCCCTCCCTCTCACCACAGCTGAAGTGTTACCACAAGAGATACAGAAACCCCACCAGAGACGTGGTGTTCAGGGTGCAGTTCCACACCTGCGCCATCCACGACCTCGGGGTGGTTTTTGGAAAGAACGAGTTGGACGAGACCTTCAAAGGTAACGGCTCTCCGGGTGGGTGTGTTTTTACAGTATTCTGTTTATGTCTGCGTTTGTGTGTTTGACAATGCTTCCTTATCGTTCTGTAAACTGAAGGAAAAAATACAGTAATTGTGTATGTGTGCAAGCGTTAGGGAACGTGACAAGTTTATTAACAGTCAAGACAAATGGAGATAACTGTGTGAGACAACAGGCAGAGATATTTAACAGCACTTGTCTGCGGCACATTTTTAACTCCTTCAAGTAACACTAGGATTGTCTCATTGTTATTGTTTCAGCTGTTGCCAAATTTGTCTGAAAGATATCGTCTGGTATTTGTTTATTTCATGCTTCAATGTTCTTGAGCTGTGCTGCATGGGAACACTGGTCCTCACTTTCCTAGTAAACAGGGTCCTCTGGTGGCGGAGGAGGCTCAGTATTTACTCACAGTCAAAGAAAATGAAGGAAACAATGGCAGAAATGCAACAGCAGCAAATTGAAATAAAGATCAGGTGTTATAATAAACACTAAAAGTATGGGATATTGTCTTAGATTGTCTATGATACTGTTGTTTATTTCACTATAATGCTCATTTTACATTTAAATATAATTGTATTTGTGTGTATGTGTGTGTCCATCTTTTAATTCTCTACATTGTCTCTGTCTATACAGATGAGAGGTTTCCAGAGTATGGGAAAGTGGAGTTCGTCTTCTCATATGGACCAGAAAAAATCCGGGGTAATTTCCCCACTGAAAATGATAAAATGTCTTTATGAATAATAGAAAATAAGATTTTAAAAATTCAGCAAAGATACTTCATCAGGTTTAATGTGTTAGTACAAAGAAATTTGCAAGAATAAATGTCACTATTCCTGAATTGTCTTGCTCTGTGTGAGTACCCATCATGCCTTGTGTTCCTCAGGTCTGGGCCACCTGGAGAACGGGCCGAGCGTCTCCGTGGACTACAACACCCAGGACCCTCTGATCCGCTGGGATTCGTATGATAACTTCACCCATCGCTGTGAGGAGAACGCAGACGGAGAGCACGGTATGTCCATGCACATGCGCACACAGGTTGATGGACAGGTCATCTCTACCGCACAGTTACCAATCTAGACTTTCAGACGGGAGTTTCTGCTCCAGTGGCTTTCATGGCGAGGACACAGTAAGAAGTCGCCGTGCTGATTGAACAGCACTTGCCAATTTTAGATAAACAAAAACACACTCTCCTCAGTTCAGATGCCAAACAGTCAAATTCCTCCGTCACCAAAGATCAACATTTTTGGCCTCACCCACTTTTACTGCTTTCTCTGAGCTCCCCATGCAGCCCCCTCCTCCTCCCGCAACCTGTCAATTAGGCCTTTAAATAGCTGCTGCAGAAATAGGGGGGCGTCAGTCGCCCTGCTACTGGCGCTGCCCCCTCCCTCTCTGGGGAAGGGGGGGTGTAACCTGAAACACCCACCGACCCCGAGTCTCACAACTGCCCAAACCCACCTCATTCCGCCGGTTCGCTTTAACCTCTGTGCCAGAAGTTTCTACATTTGAAATTCAATTTAAAGAGGTGATATTTCTCCCAATGACACTCTCAGAGATTCGTCGCAGAGGCAGAAAGGCTTTGTTTTCACCACTGATGACATCACAAACTGAATAAACTGATAGTGTTTCAATGAGCTTTGCAGCCCATGGCAACAACAGCCTGTTTGTAATACATCTTCGTCATCATCACAGTGATGCACATCATTTTTTATGTAGTCTTTTTTTAATTTGACAGTCATGGCACACTGCAGCACATTTTCCTGTCCCCACTCTGACTTTCTTAATGCTCTGCTATTATTATTATTATTATCATTATTATTATACTACTATTACCTCCGTGCATGTATTAGTTTGTCCTTAGTACATGAATGAGTAATGGAAAGTGTCTCGGTGGGATCAGCAAACAGCAGACTGTAACACATCATTACAAGATCATTTCTGGCGTAAACTGAACATCGCGCATTGATAACATCATAAAATATCCTGTCTTGGCGTTTTTAAGACAGAGTGCGGCCACTGAAGCCAACTGACAGTCTTGAAGAGTCCCTTGGATCCTCTCGGTGATGATGAGATCCATCATTACCGCTGTTAATCTGTGAAGTTTGCACAAACAGGAGGATGCACTTGCCCTCGGTTGAGTCAGGACTTGGCAGCCATTGTGGTACTGCATTCACTTTTATATATGGGATTTTTTTTTTCTTTTTTTTCTTTTTTATGGCTTTGCAAAGACCCATTTCATTTTTATGAACATCACCAGAGAGCCGTTGCGGTAATTGCTGTGTTGCAAGAAGGTCAGTGAGAATCGCCAGGATTGCAAGTTTGATCCTAATTGAATGGGCAGCGGTGTTCTGAGCACTCAGCAGAAAAACCTCTCGGCCAGTTTATTCATTCCTCTAATTGCAGCCTTCGCTCTTACACTTGGACGTGACGATCTGACTGCGCACAAGTAGCTGATGCGTGAACGCGGCGTCTGTTCACACACACGGGGGGATGAAGCAGGTCTTTTCCTGTTTTGGAGGATGCAACATTGAGACGATGGGTATTTCAGGAGAGGTTCAGTTTGTAGCATTTAAATGATGTTAAATAAGTGCTTGTGTTTCTATTTTAGTGTCATTAAAAAGTCACTGGGGGAAAAATGATTATTAATAGGTGGTGAGGGAATGTTAATCAGGTGTAAAATACATATTTGAGGTGGTAAATCCAGGTGACCTCATGCCCTGATAGGCTCCATGACAGAATGGCCTATTTTTACAACAGTGGGCACTGATCACTCATCAGGTATCATTAAAGGAATCCAGACTTGTTTATTTGGCCGGGTGTTAAACGAATGTTTCATCCTCACTCGTTGACGTCTGAATGCATCCGGGCCTCGTCTGACTCTTCCTGACGCCATTTTTAACACAGCGCCAGCGACCTTGGAAATCCAGTTGAGAGGCCTCAACGAGAGACGGGCGTCTTAAATGGGTCCGTGGGATTAGGCAGCTTTAGAGTTGTGTGTGTGTGTGTGTGTTTCATACTGACGGCCTCGCTGGGGGGCAAATGTGAGGAGAGGAGTCTTCAGCTTTCTTTCACAGAAGGAATTTGCAATGGGTGTTATACCTAAGCAGTTATGTGAAGTGTGTGCGTGTCTGTGTTTTTTAATAGTTCGTTGTACAGCTAATTGGCCCATTGCCATAATCCCTAATCAAACTCATCAAATACACAATCCAACAACTCCACAAGGCAAGTTGTGGCCTGGATATTCACCACACTATGAGATAATAACACAACGTTACGAGATGGAGTTATTTTAGAGGCAAATGCAGAGACGAACTTGCCGAAAAACTGCCCACGACGGGAACGCACATCAACTGTTTAGCATGAATTTACCTTGAAATCAATGTGTAGGTCACAACTTGTCCACCAGAGCGTTGTGGAGTTGTTTGAATGTGTATTTGATGAGTTTGATGAGAGAAACCAAGAAATCCCATGAGCCTCCGTAGCGTAGCTCTGAGCACCTCATGGTTCTGCTCTGCCGTTCTAAGAATAGCTTGAACCAACAATCAAAGATAACGAACCTATTCCTAAAACTATAGGGATTATGGCAATGGGCAAAAATGTTGAACTATCCCTAAATTATTAAGTTATACATATACTATATTAGTTAATTATACAGTATTTTTGCGCTATATGGGGATGCATACCTGTCTATGTCAATGCCTGTAATTTTTTTGTGCATTCCTATTGGTCTTTTTGGTGTGTGTGTGTGTCTGTGTGAGGTGCACCTTGTGTTTGTCGGCTTGCCTTTGCTCCACTAATAGCCCCGGGGTTCGGTGGCAGCTGTTGACCCGGGGGTCAGACCAGTCAAAAGGCCACAGTTTGGGCCAGTGAGTAGGCATGCAGCTACAGCAACCTGGCTTTATAAACATGACACATTTACCGTTCCAGTGTCAGGAAATGGTTGAATTCCAGCTGTTATTGTGATCACAAGGTCTGAGTTTGCAGGACATCAGACAGTGCCGTTGCTCCAGCGCAGAAACTACATTACACTGAGTTTTCACACTAGTGTGCAAAGATGACACTGTAGATAATATCCCTTCCACAATGATTTTAAGAAAGATGAGATTCAAGGAAATAATGTCTAATCTGAACAGTGGCTCTTACATTTAAGACTTTCAATTAGCATTTAAACCATGATAATGTACTGTATATAATATATAATACAATTTTATTATTAAACCGTTAAGTAGGTAAGATTTAAAGTTACTGACTTGACTGTTCTGACAGTGGATGCAGTTTGTGTTGTGGGAATAAAATGATCCCTTGAGTTCTGAAAAATGAGAATAACCACTGAACATAATGTCTTGCCACAGGAGAATCAGTGTGTGTGTGTGTGTGTGTGTGTGTGTGTGTGTGTGTGTTCCAGAGTGTGTGTGGTGTACAGTACGGCAGCGGGCCCAGCGACAGCGGAGGCCGTCTTCCTTGTTTACCGCACTCCTCCCATATTTGGCTGGGGCCGAGCCCTGAAACATGTCTGGAATAGCTGGATAGAGACAGACAGAGAGACAGAGACAGTGAGACAGGCACAGAGAGGCTCAGAGGAACAGGCTTCTGCAAAGATTTAACCAAACTCTAAGCGAGGGAGGGGCTTTTTTTTTTGTTTTTGTTTTTTTTGTTTGGTTGGTTTGTTTTTCTGAATAAGAAGAAAGGAGAGAGTAAGCAATGAAGAGAGGAGCGCAGATGAACAGCACTAACTGGTGAGTAGCTCTGTGAGGCCTTGGGGATTGTAATCAAAGATTAGAAACTTCTGTTGACTTCAAATGACTTAAAAAAAAACAGTGAATCCAAATTTAATCAAATTTGAGAATGTGCAAAAATATAAACTTTGTTTTTTGCAACCAAACCGTTGTGCATGTTCCCTCTGAAGCACCAGCTCCTGGCAGTTTCGGCCAGATGAACATGACAAGAACACAACCTCTGGTCTGCAGACATGAAGCGTCTGTTTGTCTGTTTGTTTGCGTTTCCATGCCGACATGGTTGCATCCTGTGTGTTTGGCACCTACAGAGTATGGTATAAAAAATGAGTCATGGAGCGAGCAATTTGTGTGTGGAACATTTTATGAGCAGGCTGCAATTTGGGTTCACCAAAACTATGAGGGACTTTGGTTGGTAGCTTCATGTGATTTCCAGAGAGCCTGGACGGGGGGATGCAGTGCGTGTGTAGGATTTCGTTTTACAATCTGTCGTTTCGTTGCTTTTGCCAGTGGTTGAAGCACAAATGACCAGTGTTCGGTGAAGCGTGGAGTCGAAAATGAAGGACTCTTTATGGTTTTTGTTCATTTGTTGTTGTGTATTTAAACAGTGCAAGTGCAAAAGGATTTGTAACTGATTTCAATTTGCAACCAGCTCCCTTTGCAGAAAAGACATAAACATAGATAAAATGTTCATCATATATGGCATCAAACCTCATAAAGTGTAGTGTTTTAAGTAGAGCAGTACTGTATGCATAACCAAAAGAAAGTGTAACCTTCAGCAGTGGATTTCAGGTATTTCCAAAGCCGCCTGTGTGTGTCTTGCACGAGCAGATAATGCCTCTAGTTAGGCCTCTTGCTGACAGCACGGTGAGCTGTAGCAGCAGGTTCAAATCCCAGCCCTGGAAACCCAGCTGAGCCAGCCCTCATCTCTTAATGCCTCTTTTCTCCTACTGTCTGTCTAGATGTCTCCATACGGCTTTCTTACTGTCTCTCTGTCCGTCTTTGACTCCCACTCTGATTTTTCTATTTGCATATCATTACCTTAACTTAGCTCAGCTTTATTTTTAATTTCTAATAGTGTCTTTTGTCAAATAAAAGAAGAAAAAAAAAGAAAATATAGGGTTATTCTGAGGTTTTGTGATTAAATTAAAAAAAAAAACGGTTTTGCTTGATAAATGTATTCATAAAAAAAAACATATTTGTACATGAGTACAGTAGTAACATAAACCCTAATGCTTTAATTTGTTGCACTGCAGCAGAAATAAACTTTTCTCTCTGAAAGTTAAACATGCCATTCCAAAGCCAAAGCCCTCAAAGAGCCAGAGATGACAGACCAACATCTAGGTTGACAGCAGGCGCTTTTATGATGGCTACTGATCCTCGTAAGTGAAAGACAGATGGATGGACAGATGCACAGAAAACCAACCCACCGACCCGCTGAGGCAGACAGGCAGAACCGACGTCTGAGGCAACGTCTCGACACACTGGCGGTTTTCATTTTGCTCTTGTTCATATGTGCGGATGCTAAGCCGACCTCTCTGGTTTTGAACCGATGTCAAAGTAATATTTCGGGGCTGAATATTTCCTCGGCGGTAATAATTTGAGTTTGTTGTTTCTGGTGTGGCCCAACCGAAGAAATCTCCTTCCAAACTCAGCCCCAATAAAAATCCCAATCTGCAACTTTAGCTGACGTTTCCTCTCCCACACAGAGAAGACGCGACGGAGGAGCTCGGCTCAGATACACAGACGGACATAGAGACGGTCAGACAGGTAGCTTTATGTGACAGCAGACAGGCGGCTGGATGACATCACCCTGAGAGTAATCTTGGAGACAGACACTGATACAGTCACGTTACCTTAAACTGTGACAGCTGGACACTGAGTGATAGATGGACCGAGAGGCAGACATGGCAAATATAAAACTGCGACAGTTTTCCTTGTGCCAGTCACTGATACACCAACCATGACACCTTTTTCACTGATGGACTGTCACATCATGGCTTATGAGCCTGTCTCTGTTTCTCTCTCATTCAATGCAGCAAAACAATTACAGCCGGAACTTATTTTCTTACAGTATACAACATGTAAAATAGTTCTTCATAGTTTTCAAGAAACTAATTTCCCTTCATTTAAAAAGTACAATAGGTATCTTTTAAAAGAATTTAAGATTAAATGACAAAAGGAGGACATTTTTGCAGGTCTACCTAAACACACACATATACACATACACATACACATACACACACACATACTGTAGAGGTCTTTAAGACAAGCCAGTTGTCAGTCAAACTCTGTCACCCACCGTTGGCATGCAGACTGGCCGTCGTCACGGTGATATGAAAGCTGTGAAAGTGAATGTCACATCCTGCTGTGAGATACCCGATGGCTCAATGACATCACCCTGTATGTGTGTATGTGTGGATGTTTGTGCATGTCCATAAGGGAGTCACAGTTCATACACTAAACTACTAACTATCAGAAAACTAATCCAATAATCGGACTAAATTAATTAAAACAGTTTTCACAGTAGTTTGGAAGATTAAAGCTAATTTTTTTAATGAGTTTTGGAAAACAAGTGGCTCAGCCTGATCCTTCCACTTTTCCCAACCTCCCAGTTTTACTGCTCCAACACATGCACACCCAGTTTCCTTCTGACCTATACACCCCCTAAAACTTGTACTGTCAATGCATGTGAGTTCATATGCATATGTACACTATGTATGTATATATAAACCGACATGAAATCATACACCATATCTAATAAAACTAGTACTACAGACGTCCTTCCTGACAGACACACCTCAGGGCCCTTTAATCAACCGTGTAACTATTACAGTACAGTAGGTGCGTTTCTATATTTATGAGCGGTAGCATTTTGTAAAATTGGGTTTGGCCCTTTTTATGAGGTCATCATGTCCCATATAAGAGTGTCAAGCCCATCTTTAACTTTCCTCCACCCCTGGAAACTTCAGGAGTGGGCGATACGAGAATCTGAAGGAAAATATCCGCCTAAAAACACATTAGAAAGATATTTGTTATTTTTATTGTACTATATAACGCACATGATTTTCATTGCATTTCAAGTGCCAGGATGAGTTCTATATTAATCTTAGGAAAAAAAAGCTTAGAATATTTTAATGATGAGAAATATTAATAGGAAGATAAGGTGGTCCTAGAACAGAGCCCAGAGGAACTCCGGCCCTTTGACTAATATTTTAAAGGAGTCATCACCCGGAAATCGCAATTTCTCTTGTTAAAACATGCATATTGGTGTTTGACCTCAGTTGAAACTTGCCTGAAAAGCTGGACTTTGAAAGCGGCGCCGTTTTTTCGCTTCGGCTCTTTTTCCGAACAGGAATAGCACACAATGGTGTGCCTTCCTAAAGCACGAGATTTTGATTCTGCTCCGACGGTGACCTCACCGGCGGAGGCTACTTGCCTCTTTCACCACCCAACCCCGGCCCGTCCGCTACCTGACATCGCCGAAGCGGTACCAGGGGGCTGTTTATGTTTTGGAGTCTGCATGCAGGCAAGCCCCCCCCGGCTCTGTCCTTCCTGCGGCGAATCAACGCGTGCCTCATACAGTGCACATCCGGACCAGGTCGTAATCTCGCGTGATAAAGTCGCGGTAGGAAAAAGGGTCAGAACAAGCTCAATGTTTGATTAAAATTTTTTTTTTTTTCTAATAAGTTTTACAAATTGATCCAAAGCGATCCAAGGGGGGCTGGATACGTAAAAAACCAGGTGATGACTCCTTTAAAAACAGTATATTCATGTTTTATCCACATGGGGGTGATTATTTTTGCCCTGCTTGTGACCTTACAGTTTTAAACATGAAGAGTCATGTCTGAGCTATAAGTACAACATTCAGAAATAGTGTCCAGTACTGAAGTGATATAGCAGCCATGTTCTCATCCCTGCTGACAAATTGGGCTCCTCAATCACTGTTTATTAATCTCAAACATACTAACTACAGGATGTATAATAATCCACATCTCAGCCGGTCCATGTGATACAGCAGTGACAGTGGTTGTGGCACATTGTCTATTTATAATAAACCATTGGCCACAGGTGTTTAAATGGCTTTTTCATGGCCTCCAAGGCCGCGATGTGAGACACTCAAGCAAACACTTAAAAGAATACAGCCAAGAAGCAGGTGCTGCGTGTGTATGAGCAATAACTTTGGTACTTTCACAAGAGACGCACACCTGTCACATGACAGAATACAGAGAATAGACAGGTGTGGGTTTGTGAGTGTGAGTGTATGTGTGGCTGTAAAAGCGGCTGAGCAGTTTATTTAGATGCATAAATATATTTTCTACTTTGGATGTTGAAAGATGTTTTTTTTATACCTCATGCACAAATTCTTCTCAAAGCTCATTTGTATTTTATTGAATACATAAATGAGCAGCAGTAAACGTGGGTTTTGTCCTTTGAAGCAGGGAGAATGGCGTGTTTGACTGTTTTACCGCAGTAGGACACAAGTTGTTAGCTATTTGCGGTAGCCGAGCCTCGGTGACTCAACTGATCTAATTTGAGGTCTGCTGCAGCTCCAGTATTTATTGACACCAGAAGAAAGCTATTTGTTCCGTTTAGACGTCGAGCTGCTTGTTTGGGCCATATGGTCACTGTTCACATCCCAGGCTCCTGGAATTGATGCTCCTGTGCAGGGTGTCATCATAGCTGGATGAAAGTGCGTTTAAATGCAAATGAGTGAATCTTATCTTTTTTGTTACTTATAAAACCCTCATAAACATATGGAATAAAATATGTAACTGGTAATTCAACTTTCCACTTCAGCTATGTGATGCATTGGCTTGTACTGTAGTTGAGTGAATGAGTTGGCTCCGAGAGTAACACACCAGTCTGATCTTTTTTTTTTCTTTTTTTTTCTAAAAGCCATAACTTGTTGGGCTGACTTCCTCCTTCCCGGCAGTAATTACACCATTATGCAGTACTATTATACCATAACAGCCTTATAATATTACACTGTTGCTAAGACTGGTATGATGATGATTGTTGCTGAAGGAGGTTCTGCACAAAACATCCAGCACAGAACTAGTAAATTGAATTTTAAAACATGCTGTAGGTCTGTTTGAGATATTTATAGTTAATGTGATGAAAAGTGCAGACAAGACAAGAGCAGACGAGGTGTTATGGAGAAGTGTCTCGCTCAAGGGCACATCAGCAGCTCCGATCGTAGCAGACAAGTTCCCCATGTCAAGGTCAGCCGGGTTTCAACACCGGTGGCCTCTGTTGCCTTCACCCATGCACGGACAACGGTTTATGTATATGATGTGAGCAAGCTTGTGTTTGTTTCCCAGCTTACGCACATGTGGAGGTTGTGACCTCGCGGCGCTCATTCAGTGAGTTCCCCTCGTGCCCGGCGTTGTTTGTCACTTCCGTACAGACCAGCTCCCCCCCCCCCCCCCCCCCCCACGAGAGAAAATAGCAGAGAAGGTGTTCACTGCGGAAAGATTCATACTCCAGCTGTGAGTCAGTCGCCCCTGTGACTTTTGCATCTCGGCTTTATCCCATTGGTGAACATCAGACAGAGCCATTTTTGGATAATTAGCCAATCTTAAATAGAGTGATTGTTTGAGTTTTGGTAAATTTACAATCACTTTATTCTTCTTTTATAAGATATACAGACTGATTTGGATTTAGAAGAGCATCTAAATTTGGTTTTTGTGGCTCTGTCGTGATGGAAACTTTTAAGGCAACATCCACAGAAACAAGCACCAAATTGAGAAACTAAAAATCAAAAATAAATCAGCCCAAAAAGTTATTGCATGTGTGCAGCAGCTTGCCTATACTTTTCTTTCCTCAATGAGCTGCGACATGTCAAACGGCACTGTCTGCTCTCCCCATTTAACCTCACGATGGAGTTTAACCAGCAGCTGGAAAAAGTGTCACCCTGGCAAACTCGAGGCGGTTTTGCCACACAGCAGTGAAAAATCATCTCTTGTGAACTGGATAGAACAAGGGAATTCCCTGTTCTGTTAAAGGTCAGCGAGGGAGCTCAGTGGGTGTAAAATGTTGACCACTGAAAAGTTTTGACATTAAAGCTTTAAAAAAACTAATAAAATCAGGTTATTATGGATTCATGTTGTGCAGTGCAAGATGTCTCAAACTTTGCTTTGTAAGACCTTCAGGTACTCAGGGTGAGGGTGACCCTGAGTGAGGGGATCCCCTCTAATGATGTCACCAGACAGGGGTGCTGCAGTGCCGGGCAGACAGATGGCGTGGGAGCTGTAGTTTATTTGAAATGACATCTCTTCCCCAGGCAGCAGGGTGGGGGTGGAGGTGGTGGCAGCGGTGGGAGTCCCTCCCCCGCTGCCGGGAACAGTCCGGAGAATCGTCCCAGAGTGCCAGCTCACCCCTTTCGGCAGCTTCAGTGGTACGGCCCCGCCTCGCTCCAGTAGAGCACATGTTGGATGATAGGAGGACATGAATCAGAGAGGGAAGAAAGAGTGAGAGAAGAAGCCCAGAGGCAGAAAGTTCAGTCTCACTGAAGGACGACCCAATGTATGGACTGAAATGTGGCTTTTTAATTTAACTGGTTAAAGGAAAGGAAATATTTCATCTTCTCTGGATTTTTTTTCATTTTTAAGAAGACAAACTAAAAGAAAAACGGGGTTGACTGACAGGTAAGGAGGATGCTTTCACTCAGTTGTGAGAATATCAAGTGCCACGTATATATAAAATAAAGTTTATTATTATATAGGTTGGTTTTTAAATTTAACTAATTTTATATTCAAGCATAAATAACAAAATATTCCGAAAGACTGAAAATCTGGCGCTTACTGCTTTCATCAGAGCAGAGGTTTGAACCGTTCTCTTTAAATAGCCCTAACTTTAAACTCCTATTATGTTAATTTTGTATGTCATCATTTAACACAACCACAGGGCCAAACTGTGTTTACAGCTTCCTCGCCTGCCCGCTCGCTCTTGTTCCTGCTGTGGCCAGTGAGTTGTTGTTGACATGGGTTTTGAAATAGCTGCGGTCCGAGTGATCCGCCATCTGTCCCCGGGGGTCGCTCAATTTGGAACACCCCCACGTATGAGACAGCGGCTGCTTGCCATGTATATGTTTGAATGTGTGTCGCTGTGCAAAAACTTTCTTCCTGTAAGCGTACGTGCGACCACAAGAATGAGCCGGTGCATGTGTGATTGTTGTGTTTCACTGGAAGCCAGTATAGTGTTTGAAAAGTTGCCCAGGCCTCTAATTGTAGCACATTATTTCTCAACTGTGTGAATTACACAACTGCGCACACCCATGATTATGTGCTCACAAGCCACAAATGAGTTGTCGTGTGTTTTCTTTCTCTCGTTTCTTAAATATAGCTCATTATATGATACGAAATGTTGACCCTAAATCAGACGTGATGACATGAGGTGGGCTTTGAGAGTCCAAAAATTATCGAATGCGTTTCCTACACACTCCTGATGATGATTTATTATAAACAGAATAGTTTTAATTCAGGAAAAAATAACTTTTGTGTAAAGGTTTTTTAACTTCTCTTGAGGCTCTTTCGCAGACATGGCTGCACGACAGTCGGTTGGTGTTTTTGTGGAAGTCTAAAGACTGTTTTCAAAGTTTTCACAGCTAGAGTTACACTCAGTTCCTTCATCTGAAGTGTAACCAGGCCAAAGGAATTTGGTTGAGTCGATCGGTTCCTGACATGCCCAATTTGCTACAAGCTACGCGCAGCAGAGACCAGATAACACAAATTCTGCCGCATTTATTGTCATATTCAGATTCTGGTGAAAAAATATTTTTAGATTTATGAGATTGTGGGACATGTTTGCAGTGACTCAGGCTTCATAGACAGACTCATGATTCAGCAGCCAGAAATCAATATATTTGACTTCTCCAAGTCTCCGAGTCCAGATCTGAGCTTCCAGCCTGGCACTGTTGCTTCTCTCTTTGGCTCACTCAGACCAGCTGTTTCCGTGTGTTGGACGGGACCCGCCCCCGGTTCACGTCAGACCATGTGGGCCTGCACTGACGCAACGTGACAGGGGCTTTGGCCCTGCAAATTGGCTATTAATAGCACCCCGAAGGGCTGTGTTGCTGGTGGCCACGCTACGCGCTCAACCTCAGGTCAAATTGAATGGGTGCAGAGGGGGGTCAGTGTGCTTGCGGTGGGAGTGATCTTGTCCCATTCACAAATGACTTGATGATTGGAGCCAGTGAAATGGAATGAAACCAGATGATTTAAATCCCCTAAAGCAGCTTTTGTACTTTGAACTCATCCACAGAAAGAAAAAGGCAAATATGTGTCTCACTTTGTTCTGTCTTTTGATTCTGCACATGGATATAGTTAAATAATTTCCATATGCATCTCTTTATGTCTCTTCCAGATGTTGTTCATACCCAAGGTCCACTTGATGGAAGCCTTTATGCCCGGGTCCGCAAGAAAGACTCCCTGGAGGGAGTTGTCACCATCAACGGCCTCCCAGTCCATGAAAACCCCTTGACCAGCGCCAAGAACCCTCTGCAGCACGCCAACCACCCGCTCCAAACCGCAGACCAGACACTTCCCGTGACAGGCCACGCCTCCCTCCCCGCCGTCGACCACACCCTCTCGGTGAGCAGCGACTCGGGGAACTCCACCGCGTCCATCAAGACCGATCGCACCGACGAGCACAGCCAGACGGTGCTGAACGCCGCCAACCACAACAACCCGGCGGCGACCCACCCGCCGCTCAGCCCCCAGGAGAAGAGAGAGCTCGATCAGCTCCTGAGCGGCCTCGAGGCGCCGACCCATCAGCGGCAAGCCTACCTGTCCACGTCCACCAGTCCGGGTGGGGGAGTACGGCACCTGGTCCCGGCGCAGGTGCACGTCAACGGCGGGCACACCAGGCTCGTCGCCGCGCCTTCGGCAGAGGAACGGGAGACGGATATTCTTGACGACGAACTGCCCCACAGCCAAGAGGGCAACAGCGTGGACAGCTTAGGGACAATTTCTTCACTCGACGGCCAGGCCACGCCAGGCGACCTCTACTACCCATCGCAGACGCCCGTCAGCGGGCAGAACGACGGGCCGTACCTGGAGAAGTTGACCGAGATGCCGGTGCATGGAGTACGAACTCCCACGGCGATGCAAGAGAGATCCGTGGACTCGGCATCGCCACAGGGATACAGCAACTACCAGAACGGAGGGGGGATGTACCGCTCGCAGTCGTTCGGGAATCCACCACCAAGCAGCCCCGAGACCAATCCTAAGCTGATGCCCAGGGCCCCCGAGCGGAGCACCAGCAGCCGGGAGGCGGTTCAAAGAGGTCTCAACACTTGGCACCAGTACAGCCTCCCGGATGACCCATTCGGTCCGCCCCTGCAGTCAACCCACAGTCTGCCCCACTTCCCCACCCCGGCCTCGCAGCGGGACATCGAGCAGTCCATCGAGGCCCTCAACATGCTCATGCTGGACCTGGACCCAATCAACTCCCACATGTCCAAGTCCCACAGCGCGCCCCCCGGGGAGAACAACCTGAATTCGTCGCAAGCACCCTTTTCCCAGACCCTGGCCCGGCCCTCGTACCAAGCGGACTCTGCCATCCACGGCTACAACAACTCCGGGCCGGCCGCCAACGCCTACCATCAGCCCGCCGCCGCACGACCCGCCGGGAGGGTGTCAGCGTTGCCCAACCAGAGCCCAGTCATGGAGTCCCCGACGTACTCGTCCCAAAGGCCCAACGCCAACTACCAACACCAAAACACCACCCCGACACACACCCCCGAGCCCTACCTCCACTCGCGCCAACAGCCCCACCACTACCCCGCCGACCCGTCCTCCAATTTGAACCAGCAGGCCGCCGTGAAGCCTGTGAACTCGTACCCGGTTTCCCACTCCCCCGACCTGCAGGGTTCGTCCCCTTACCCAGGCTACAGCGCCTCCTCTTCCCCGCTGCCCGCTCTCACCCCCCAGCCCAAGGACACCTCCTCTACCTCCTTGGCCCGGGAACAAGACGCAGAGGAGGAGACGCTAAACCTGGAAGGCCTGGTGGCTCACCGCATCGCTGGTAAGGCTTTCCCCCCTACAGCTGAGCTTGAATCTTACATGATATCACATTATAAACAATAACTCTTAAAGGAGAGAATAAAAAAAGTTTCAAAACCCTTTCTTAGTAATCTGACATCATGTTTGAATCTAAAATACTGACAAGTCTTACTGGAACAAACACAGGCTTAATTTAGAGCTTTACTTAATAATATTACAACTTCAGCAAGAAGCATCTTTAGTCTTCTTCGCCAAACTGCACGTGATCAGCAGCTTTCGGCAGTTCCTGTTACAGATTCATCATGGGGTGCCGTACCGCAGGAGTGACCTGTGCTCATAAAATTAGCTCTGCAGCATGAAATACAGCAGAGCTGCCGAGAGGGGAGATAGGATGAGAGTAAGAATAGCCGAGCGTTCAGAGGCTTCTGCTTCCAGGCATTGTCTGCATTCATGTTTACCTCCATGTGAAACCATGTGGAAGCTCTCCGGCGCCTCCCGGTGGAGAAAAGTTGTAAATTCTTCATCTTTAGATTTGTTAGAGGCCCTGATCATGCAGATGTTTCTTCTGTGTCACACAAACTATGAAAACGATATCATCTCATTTGATAGATTTTATTTTATTTTCATTTTCATTAGATTCATTTCTGTTTTGATTTATCTTTTCCTTTTCTGCAAATCCATCTTTTCCTCTGTATGGACAACCCTCCCCACTATTTGCTTCCTGCTCTGCACCTTTCTCCTCTCACCCTCCTCCTCCTCCTCCACCTCCTGCCTCCCATCCACCTCCCTCCCCTGGGCACAGAGTACAACGCTCGCATCCGGGGCATCAGTGCAAGCATTACACCGCAACAATCTGACCGCCATCGCTCCTATTCCTTCTCTGGTTTGTCCACTTTCCCTCGCTTTTTAATTTCCTGCATTTGTTGAATCAGTCTCTGATTCAGATCTTTTATGATTATTTTCTTCATCACTTCCTATTTGTGCTCTACTTTTCCCTCTCCACTGCTGTTTTACTCCCTCCTCATCACTTCTTTACACTTTTCTGTGGGGAATTTGTGTGACGCAACTATAGCAAGGAGCGTGTTGAGTTGTCACTTCCGTGCAGTGAATATTTTTGGGGTGTTGCAGGAGTTCGTTCCAGAGGGATGACACCTGAAGTGACGCAAGAGACGGGCCGGCGTCGGACCACAAGTGAGGGACAGTATCAGAGCGGCCTTGACAACCCATCGGCGGCTCCGTCACCAGATTTTGCCAACAATCTGGCCCTCAACCCTGGAGGAAGACCTAGAGAGGTGCAGTATCTGGCCTTATGCTTGGACCCTGTGTTTTGCTGATTTATTAGAATCAACACTTTTTTTTTTTCTCCAACCTCCCAGGGCCCCATGCACAGCTACCGGGAGGCATTCGAGGACAACAAGGCAGACGCGTTTGGCAACAGTCCCACGTTCGGAGGCGGTGGTGAGAATTCTCCACAGACTCCCAGCTTCCCCGTGTCGCCACAGACTCCTTACTTCAACATGTGTAGGTCGACTCTGCCTGCAGACAGGGGGCGCTCTCTAAATCCTCCGACCACTGAATCTTTCCTCTCTTTTGTCTGTCTTTACTTGTTAAAAAATGTCTTGCTTAGTAAAAATACAGGCAAGAAAATCAAGACAGAAGGTTTTATTTCTTTATCAGAGTTGATTAGTCACTTTTTATTTATGAGAATCTGTAGTTATCTTTATTCTAATGACAGTTTGTTACATTGCAAATAGGAATAGAAATGCTTGGATTATACAAATACACCTGTTCACTCCTAAAGTAGCATAAGATTAATAACTGTCAGTGACTGTGGCAGCAAACACTTCACAAAAAACAAATATTTAACTATGACAAATAATCTTATAATAATCAGCCACATCACATTTTTGCAAGGTGAACTCTCAGTAGCAGATGAAATGGAGTCTCTCCTCACAGTCACGAGCCTCCCATGCATGATTTACACGTGCACCTGCCACACTCCCTCCAGGAGTTTTCAGCCCATCACCACAGTCGTCTGCTGCAGAGTTCAGACTTCCTTCCCCATCACAGGCGTTGGGCGTCCGTCCCCTCACCTGTAAGGCAGCACATGGCCGTTTAACGTGAGGGCACGCAGGCTTCTGGTCTCGAGCCCAGGCTTCGTAACGCAGAGGCTGCTTGTCCACCCACAGCCAGTCTCCAGAGATGAAGCGCAGACCGATCCAGACGCGCTCGGTGCTGACATTTTTGCTCAGCTCTCTCTGGATGAGCAGCATCTCTGCCTCCGAGCCCACGCTGGCCAGGTCGCTGTGATGCGTCCTGCAGTAATCCAAAGCTCCCTCCCACGTCTTCCTCTCTCTCACCACAAACACGCTGTAGCAAAAGGCAGGGTCTAGAAAGTCCGCGCTTGAGTCGTGCACCATGTAGTCGCGAATCACGCCGTAGTCTTCGCTTGGTCGGTTGTCGGGCTGCCCCGGGGCCCAGAAAGACATGGACGCTTCTCCACCACCAACCCACATCCATTTCTCAGGATCTGTGGAGTGTCTTTTCATTCCGATCCAGATGAACTCCCTGCTGTCACCGACAAGCCTCCGAAGCAGCCTCATGTCATAGTTGTTGCTGACAGGAGCCAGGTCTGTATAAAACGTCTGACAGTGGTATCGAGCTTCATGCCAGTTCCTTTTCTCTTCGACATAAACGTACTTGCTGAAGGCTGCGGAGAAGCTCAGCAGGAGCAGGGCGCATGTGAAGCTCTGATCCATCACTGTCTCCAGAGTCCTGCAGGACACTGAGTATGCAAACAGACTGTGGAACAGTACATCCTGTAGGTTTGTGGGTATTTGCATAAGGTGGGCCTTCTTGTCCACTGCCCCTCAGCCTATTAAAGGTTCCCCTTCAGGTTTCAGTTGAATATTCCAATCTCCTTCCCTTGAGTTAATTTTTTTGTTTTGTTTTTCTCAATAGATACAGTGGATTTGATTAGATCAGATTCACCAATAATTAAAATGACCAATAACCGTGAATGCCGTAAGCACACAATTAACTGTGATGTATGGGAGAAACCTCATCACTGTGGTTCAATCTTTGTGCCTTTAATCTGCATCTCGGTCAAGCCAGTTTTATTTTTCAGCCCAAAACCACAAATTAAATCAAATCAAATCAAATCACTGGGACGAAAGAGTGAAAAGGAACAGAAACATTGGAGGATTCTCTGTTCTAAGACAGGAAAAAAAAAACCAAAACAAATTGTGAATTTGCCTCAGGCCAAACAAAAGTCTTGCATGACATGGCAGCAAAGAACAGCGTAGAGCAGGTGTGTGCAAATCATGTTTTTGAATGGGAGGAGGAAATAGTTTGTCAAAGTGTCATGTTTTTCTTTGGGAAACAAATTTAGAAAAAAATACAAATGCAAAGAAAAGTGTCTGAGAAAGAAAATCAGGAATTCATAGTTTTGCTTTTCTCGTTTTCATCCTCTTTTTCTCCTGTTTTAATCATTGCTGCGGTGCATTGTTGATGGCATGACCGTAACCTTGAAAGCTTCAGCCTGAGAAACACATTTTTTCTATGATTATTTGAAAGAAAGAAAAGAGAGGACACACACACACACACATACATATACTTCAAATCAAATGTATGCAGTAGTTCCACCGACCCCCCCCTCCTGCAGCCAGTCCTGAACTCACAGCTGTTGCGGTAACGATCTGCTCTGTGGCACTAAACCATGTTTACCATCCTCATCCTCACCGCCTTCATTGAGCCTCGACCTGAACCTCTCGCTGTTAGAATAAAAATGAGAAATGCATCAGTGTTTAGATCCGTGTTGCATTTTCAGCTTTAGAAATGACTCTTCAGTTTTCATGCGTCTCCTTCACTGCACTTCACTGTTGTGCTCATCCATCTGTGAGAACAACTATAAGTCATCACTTGGAATAAAAATACAAAAAGTCCACCTCCAACATCGTAAACCCACCATCTCGTACATTTTCATGTGTCCTCTCATCTCTCTCTCTCTTCATCGTCTTGTTATGTAATTATGCAGCACATGTTGTGTTGTGTATTTCACACCGTTTTTGCTTGTGTCTGCCTGTAGCGCGCTCCCCTGCAGGTTTGGCCAAGACTCCTCTGTCGACGCTGGGACTGAAGCCACATCAGCACGGCGGCTCAGGTCAGTTCGCAGTCGCACGCGTCAGATGTGGTTTTCTCACCTTTGTTGGAAGTTGAAACATCGGGTTTCAGGAGTGAATGGGCTGTTTGTTTTCTGCTGAGTGTGAGAACAAGCATTTTTTTTCTCTTGTTGGAGATCCCAGAGCTTCTAAAGACATTGTGATTTGAACATAATGATCTAAATTACATAGTTTTAACGACCTCAGGGGAAAAGAGAAGGGAAAAGCAGTCAGCTGCTGCCAGTGCAGTGCAGCAACACTGCATTATGTCATACTGGAGCGGTGGAGCTGAGTGAGCAGAAAGGGGCTCTAACTGTGAGTCTCTGCTGCCCCCTGGTGCTCACATCTGCTCTTACTCCTACACGCAGTGCTTTAAGCTGACACGCACTCTTCTGGTTCCCTTCGCCACTCAAGTTTATCTTCCCTGTCTTCTCCTCTTCCACACATTGTCTCTCCTCCCTCCTCCTCTTCCCTTGGCTTTCTGTCTCTTCTCGATGTTAGACTCTGATTCTAATGATGGAGAACAAGGTAAGGGCTTTTCTGTGGAATTCCGCCATAAGCCCCTCTGCACCCAAAGCCAGCACAGTCTCCTGACCGCCACACACATTTTTGTTTTGTTTTTTTTGTTGCTGTTTTTTATGTGTATTTGTTTGTTTCACTGCAACCAAGTGTTTTCCTTTTCAGTTCTGCATCAGATTTCCACAGAATGTTTGTTTTATTAAGACTGACCCTTGGATCATTTTCTATTTCTGTTCCTATGTCTCAGACGCCTGATAACTGCATCCCACTAGAACCTTTCAGGCTGTATGAACTGTATGATTTTATTTGTGTGTTTCGATGCTTTCTGACCCTCAGATAATCGGGGTTTCGTGGACTCCAGAGCACAAGCGTTCAATGCTCCTCTCTCCTCCTGCAGTCCAGTTCACAGCACTGATGGGTGAGAGCATCGGTCCATTTTTCAGTTTTCAGTTTTTATTTAGTTTTTCACTTTGCTTTTTTTATTTCAGTTTAGTTTTAGTTAGTTCAACATGTGATTACGCAGTTTTAGTTAAGTTTTTATTTTTGAGGAATTTAGTTTTTCTTTAGTTTTAGTTTTTCAGGTTTTAGGAGAAACCCCCTAACCCTTACTGTATGTTTGTCAGTCCTCATCAGATTTCATTGACTCTAATCGGGAAAACTCAACAAATGTTATCTGAAATTCAGTTTAGTTTTAGTATTGCATTGTTCACTGTAGTTTTTATTTACTTCTCGTTTTTGGAAAAACTGTGATTTTTATTTTTGTTTCAGTTCACTAAATTATTTTTTCACTGCCAGTTTTAGTCTAAGGTTGAGTTCATTATAATATCCCTGCTGCAAATCACATTTGTTTTATTTGCACTCTAGAGCAGTCTAGTCTTCTTGGGGTCCACATTTTGAAGCCAGTACATTTAAACATACATTTACAATAACAATACGAAAAAGAAGTCAACAAGACATTACATTAAATCTGCTCAGTGGGATTGTCATCTACATTAAAGAACGTATAGTGTGTAAGATGCTCCAATGCACCGTGGTTATAAAATAAAGTGTTTATAAAAAGGATGAATAAACACGGACAGGGAACAGATGTAAAATAATACTGTCCGCTTTTCTTTGTGTCCGTAGAAGGAGGATGGGATCGTCAGACGGCCCCTGTCACAGCCCCGTCCTCTCCCACCCTCACAGACCCGCGTCCCCCGAGGGCTCCCAGGTCAACATCATGGGCGTCCACACCGTCCCCGGCAGCCCCAACACTCTCCACCGCACGGTGGCCACCAACACGCCCCCGAGCCCCGCCCTGCAGAGACGCCTGGGCCAGGCCAGCCCCTCGCTGGGCAGACACGCGCCTGCGTCCGGCGTCCCCTCCAGTCCCCTGATCGGCCGAAGCGCTAAAATCGTGTCCGCCGGCGTGCCCCCCAGCCCCATGATGAGCCGGCGCGCGCCGGCGGCGAGCGGCCACAGCACGCCCGACGAGCTGGGTGCCGCTTCCCGCCAGGGGAGCGCCCAGCCGCCCTCCACGCCCGCCTTCCCCGTCTCCCCGCAGCTGCCAGAGAAGAGACACATGTCCAGCGGGGACGCGGAGAGGATGGACAACAACAACCTGACACCGACTCCAGCCAGCGGAGGCAGCACGCCAAACCTGACTGGCACTCACATGCTCCCGGACATCTCCAAGTCCATATATGGTGAGAAAGACACGAAGGGGAGGACGCGACTTTTTTTCCAGCCTGCAGAAGGTTTGTGTCCTCTTGTAACCACTGTCTCCTCTCATCCAAACAGATGGTTATCCAGACATTAAGATGAATGTCAAGTTTGTCCAGGACACCTCCAAGTACTGGTACAAACCAGACATCTCCAGAGAGCAAGGTGAGTTGTCTTCTTTTCATCTTCCCCCTCCCTTTTGTTTCTTCTCTTTTGTTTCTTCTTCTTCTTCTTTTTCTTCTCATTTACATCTGTGCTTTCTCCCTTTCTCCACCTCTCAGCCATCAACTTGTTAAAGGACAGGGAGCCCGGGGCCTTCATCATCAGGGACAGCCATTCCTTCCGCGGGGCCTATGGTCTGGCCATGAAGGTGGCCTGTCCTCCACCGACTGTCCAACAGAACAAAAAAGGTTCAAAGAAGAAACTCTTTTGGCTTTATTACAACAAAATATCAGGATTTGCCCTGACTTGACAAATGTAACATTCATCCAAATGTTTTTTTTTTCCAGTCGGCGACTTGACTAACGAGCTGGTGAGGCACTTCCTGATTGAGACGAGCCCTAAAGGCGTCCGTCTGAAGGGTTGCCCCAACGAGCCCTACTTCGGTGAGTGTGAGACATCCGTGTGGCACGTGAGCGTTTCAGCTGCCGTCAAAGCGACGCAGTCTAACGGAGAGATCACTGTGTGTGCGTAGGTTGTCTCTCTGCCCTGGTGTACCAACACTCCATGACTCCTCTGGCTCTGCCCTGTAAGCTGATGATCCCCGCCAAAGGTCAGTGCACCCCTGCTCCTCACAACCACTCACACATTCCATCTGTGGTCTAGGTTTTATCATTTTAAATAGTGTGAACAATTATTACTGTATGATTGGAATGTGCAAAGAGCAGGTAAAAGGGTTTATATGAAAACCTCACCCATGAAGAACATAATCAAAAACCAAATTACAAGTAAAGATAAGTAAATAAGGAACAATTAAATGATAACGAAAAATAAGTAGAAAAAACTAACAATCAACTTTCTAAACCCACAGACCCAAATGAAGAGGCGCTGGAACTGGCCACGCCCACTGATCCAGTGGTTGAACTTCTCAAGCAGGGAGCAGGTGAGCATGAAAAGCTTTCTCACATTACCGACCGTCCACCAGCCGGCAGACGGCATCGCTTAACCCTTAGATGCACAAGTGGGTCAAAAATGACCCGGTGAGGTCGTTTTTGTGCAGTATCTTCATAATAAAAAGTTGTTATCATTTCATATTCCAGGTATTCCTCAAAAAACATGGTGTTGATATGATACCATTTAACCTTTGATTCATATTAACTGTGACTGTTAGGATTATAGTTAGCTTGCCATTTAAAAAGGTTGGGTTTTTTTTAAATGAAAAAATATTCTTCAAACATTTAATATTCTCTTGTGTGGACTAAAATATAATGCAGATGATTCTGATTGACAAATGCAGCATAAAAACACATTTATTCTAATCCGGGTCATTTTTGACCCATTCATGGAAGAGTGTAGGGTCCAGTCACTTATGCATCTAAGGGTTAATATATCCAATAGGGAAAAATAAACAATAGATAGAAGATGACGTTTTCACATTTATCAGGAGAATTATAATTCAAAACACATTTATATCAAATCTCTCCTAAACCAGTTCCCTTGCTCACACACTGTCGCCCTTACCTTACAGTCCAGAAGGTTCCTGAGGAAGCCCATGGTAAATAACAACTGCTCTGCCCTCTCATGCACTCTGACCGAATGAGAATGTGGTGACGCCTGATCTCACAGAAACCTGCAACCAACTTAGAGTTTTTTCTGAAAGGAAAAAGCCCATACACAAGTGTAACATACGTATGTGCATATTTAATTTACATATATGGGTAACACTTCATAATAAGTACACACTATTAAGCATTAGTTCAGCAAATTCTTCATTTATAACACATGAATACTCATTAGTATGTAGTTTATAAACAGTTAAAAATGTTTTACTTACATTGATGAGCACTAACTGTATTTAAAAACACTAATGAGTATTCATGCATTATAAATGCAGAATTACATACTATTTATTCATGTTTAACTAATGCTTTAAGTGTGTACTTATTATAAAGTGTTAGCCATGTATGAAATGTATATACACATGGGTATGCGCACAACATTTAAAAATCCATCCTATTCTTAAGATTTCATTCTAATATCTGGAGAGAATGAGTTCATGTGACAAGAATAATCTCCTTACAGGTGAGGTATATGGCCATATTATTCCTAATATAGGGCCATATATGGGATATGTTACATTTCTGTATGGGATGACATGTTATTTCTAGGAGAGCATGTGTATAATGCAGTGGGAGGATCTTAGTTGTATTTGCTCCCAGCTGTTCAGAGCATGAGAACCACTGTAACCTCACTGCAGCCTCCATCGTCTCACTCACGCCTGCATGCGCGCGTCTCCCTCCCCCCGCATCTGTTTTTTTTTTCCGTTAAACAGCGACTCTGTGTCACTTGTAGCCTGCAACGTTCTCTACATCAACTCCGTCGACATGGAGTCCCTCACGGGGCCTCAGGCCGTCGCCAAGGCCATCAGCCAGACGCTGGCGACCAACCCGCTGCCGGCCGCGACCACCGTCCACTTCAAGGCGTCCACGCAGGGCATCACGCTCACCGACAGTCAGAGGAAGTGAGTTAACTATAGTGATACTGTCATTGCCAGTATTGTTATATTATTGATTTAATTGATTTTAATATCATTTCTCCTGCTGCAGACTTTTCTTCAGGCGACATTATCCCATCAACACAATAACCTACTGTGACACTGACCCCCAGGACAGAAAGTAAGAACCATCGAGGCCTTTTTTATGAACAGGAATATATATTTTTTGTTATTTATTGACAATATTACTTATTTTCTTTCCGTAGATGGGGAAAAGAAGGAGGTGGCTCAGTGAAGTAAGTTGGAATAGAAAAATAATAGGATCTTATAGTGAATGAATTTACTCCTTGCATCCCTTGTAGCCCAGCCTACATTTGCAATCACATCCTGAATTGTCTTTCTTTGATTCCAGGCTTTTTGGATTCGTGGCGAGGAAACAAGGAAGCACAACAGACAATGTGAGCCACCTGTTCGCTGAGCTGGACATAGACCAGCCCGCCTCCGCCATCGTCAGCTTCGTCTCCAAGATGATGAAGCGGTGAAACCCCACCCCGACCCCCCACCCTCCCGGCGTTTGAAGGGCAGTGGCCGTTTCAGAAAAACCTGCGTCTGCGTCTTTTTGGCCAGGACACGGATGACGTCCTTATTTTCCGTTTCCTGTCGGTTCGTTTCTGTTTCCCTCCTCTCTTGTTTTTTCTCTCTGCCTTGCCTGGTTTGTCTTGACTTTGGTCTTTTTCGGGAAGAGTCTCTTTGAAGGATTTGGTGTGGATCCAAAGTGGCGCTAGAGGATGTGCGGTGTGGAGCTGTGAACGTGACAAACACGGAGGCCATTGAAGGGAGAACATTTCTTCCTGTGCTAATAGAAAAAAGCTAGCTAAAGACTAAAAAGGAACAATGCTAAGTTTAGTCGGGGAACACGTAAGGACTCGTATGTTTCAGGGGTTTTTTGTTGTCGTTTTGATTGATTTGATTTACCAAAGGTAGTTGCAATACAAGTGCAAGAATGATGTAGCTATTAAGCCATTATTATTTCCTCTTTTCAAAAGATGAAGTGTTGAACAAAACAAAACAGAAAAAAAAAGAAAAGAAACATGGTTTCTTCTTGAACTTGTCTTCAGGAAAAAAGTTGGCCTTGATGGCTTTTAGCAAAACATTGTCTGAAGACCTTATGCATGTTAGCTTGATCTTTAAGCTTGGTTCTTCTACCTTCCACAAAAGTCATTGTGAAATCCTTAGAGTGGTCTTTTCCAGGTCTGTTGTGTGTTGGAAAGGGCTCTGCAGTGAAACAATGACTGATCTAAACTGCGCATAGCAGACCAGACTCAAAGAAAAAAAACGAGAAAAAAAAAAAGACAAAAACTTCCACACTAAGGTCACCGCACTTTGTGTCAGTGCAGCCACACTTGCATCACCTCGGCCTCCTGTCCAAGCCCCATCATCGCTCTCTCTTTCTCTTTCTCTTTCTCTTTCTCTCTTAAAACCTGCTTATTGGATTACTCTCGAAATCAGCACCCTCCTGATAGCATGGCAGACGGAGAGAGGAGGACTGTTTTAGTCCACAAGATGGCGCCCCTCATTCAGGCTTGGACCCTGCCCACACTCTCCCTCCCACCCCCCCCCCCTCCAGCACCACCCCCACCCTCCCTCAGCGTCACATAGACTTGCCCCTCACCAAACTGCTTGCAGTAGTGGATCTGTTGATAGACGCTGCCACTGAAACACACTGGAAATCACCAGGGACCGGCCCAATGACCTGGACCTATGCACTGTTCTTTATGCATGTTGTTGTCCCACAATATACCCTCCCTCATAGCTACATTCAACATCACTGAAAACATTCTATGCTGTGTGCTAAAAACGACTTAAAAACCTTTAGACAAGTACACTGAGGTTGTATGACTTGTCAAAGACTGCATGAAATAGACAACATTTTTGTACTCTCCTCAGAGTCCTGAAAAGAAGTAGACAACCCATTGTTGAAGTAGTCATGATGGTGAGATGTTCTATTTTTACTTTGGTTTTTTGATTCTCTGTTTCTTTGTTTGTTTCTTTAATTTTGGTCCATTTGAGCCAGGATTACCTTTCACTGTCCGGAACAATCCGGTCCTTGTTCTTTTTTTTTTCTTCTTTTTTTTCCACAATGTCGTCAAAATTTACATTTAGATACGATTTAGGGCAAAAGGTTAAAGAAAAAAGGAAAACAAAAAAAGGAAAAAACAAAACAAAACAAAAGAACACATGGAGTTTCCACACTGTGTTTAAATGCCTGCTTGTTGAACACACGCTCAACCATTCACAATAAGCTAAGGAAAATTGATATTGATATAATGTACATAGATATAATACTTTGAAAGGTGACATAGCGAAAAAGTATTTATTTTTGTTGCTTTGGTCCCTCATGATTACTCATATATACATATATTGTACAGTCTAGATAAAGAAGATTACCTAATGGGTTGAGAAAAAAATATATACTTATTTTGGCTAATGATTTCAAAGTCTGACGATTTTGAAATGTGTTTGAATATATGGTGTACATTACTTTGTACATGTATATTTGTTTGTTTTCGGCTCATCGTGTTTTGTTTTTTTTCATTTTCGCGTTCTCTCAGAACGAGGTAGGGCATGAATGAGGTAGAAGCCAAGAGTCTGAATTGCATGGACAGAAGCATCAGAGTGTTTCTCCGCAGCCGAGACACACTCATAGGAGTCAATGCGTTGTAGCTGGTAGATATTAAGGTAAAGACATGCCCATTTTAGAAAAAAAAAAAAAAAGGGAAGCACGACAATACAAAAAAACAAAAAAAAACAAAAAACAAAGTTGAGAAGCCAACCTCAAATGCAATATGAAAACAGCTGTATGCACCCATGACAGTTACGGTTATGATTTTTGCCAAAGATTCAAACACTTTTACATCTATCCTGACGGGATGCATGTTGCTTTTTTTTTATGTTCAGCTGCTACTTGAGTTCCCATTCTTGTGTTTCACACTTAAACACTGCAACACCTCGCTCAGCTTTTTAGCAGCAAGTGTAAGAAAGCTGAACCAGCCAGGACACGCAGGGATGGGTGTTATAAGCTCATGTATGTAACACACAAGGGGCCCTTGCATTTATATAGGGAGACATTCAGCTGCACATGACTAAAGCGTTTCATTTTTTTTTTTTTACTTGTTTTTACTGGCGTCTCAATGCTAGAAAAATGTGTCCACCTCCGTCGCCTGTTCAAGAGAGAACAGGCCTGCTGTGCCCCAATTCGAAGTGTGTAAACAAAGCACTTATATTCACTATACCAAAAGAGGAGTGACATAAATTCCATATGGGTGCCAGCGCTGGAGGTAAATAAAGTTCGACGTGTCTCACACCGTGATGCTAAAGCTCAACAGCTGCAGCTTTGTCAGACTGCCAAAGGTGTCTTCTCCGGCCCTCTCGAAAGTCAACGATTTATTTATTCTTATTTATTCTTTACATTTTTTTTTCTCTTCCTGACATTGTTTTAAAAAAGAAAAAGAGAAAAAATCTTGTTTCATTGTCACATTATCACCACATTATCGCAGTTTTAACGTTCAGTGTTAACGAACGGGGGAATGTATGGTAGCGCTTCATTGAAAGCTAAGAGGTACAGTGCACTTGAATCGACTTGGAACAAGCTTTATTTCATTTTTTAGTCATCTGGCGAGAAAAAAACTAAAAAATAGATGTTGCCTAAATAAGAAATTTTAAAAAAGAATCTAAACTTGCATTGTACCTGTTGGCTTTGAGTCAAGAGTTACCCTGTTTCAGTGAAAAAGAAGAGGTTTCTGTGACCCCTATGTACAGATGGGCTTATATGAATGTGCTACTATGGATGTACACAAGGGTCTCAGATTTTGTTTGCGCTTATCATTTACATTATATTGTCATGGCTTACCTGTTCCTAAGGAGAAAAAAAAACATTAAAGCAATACAAATCAGTTACATTAAAGCTATGTGGGTGTTCATTTGGTTTTTGTGACTCCATAAACGAGTTTAGAAGAATCTGGATTCATGATTTTCTGCCCAAAGCTTTTTTTTTTTATCATTTCTTTGGTTCACAGTGTTTGATTCCCATGAGTTCAGACATCCAACATCACCTTCAGTCTCTCATCACTCAGCTTCTCTGTCAGCTGTGCAGCTTCCGGCTTTGATTGCCTCCTTGGCTTCGATGTTCAGCACCTTGGGGAAGTTTATTTAACTCTGCGTCATGGAGGGGGGGGGTGAGCACCGGGATAAAAGCGAGGTGCTGCTGGACACAGTTAAATCAGACAAAAAAAATCTCTGAAAATCAAAACCTCCTCATATGAAACAGATTTGCATAAGAGTTAAAGGTGTATGTGACCGTTGGTTCACCCGCTGCCCTCCTCACCTTTCCTTCCCGCCACGTTATTTTACTGTCAAACTACTGCCTGTTTTTAGTCGCTGCCTCAAGTCGCTGATCCTCTTGTGACAGAGAAGCTGATTTACCTCTTTTAATTCTCTTGATTATCTGCATTTCACCACATATCGGTCATTACGCTGAGCCGCAGCAGGTGAGCAGGTCAGAGAGGCCGCCAGGCGCTTTGACATGTCACAGGAGGGGGGAAGCACTGCAATGAAAGATGGCTGACTTGGGTTTCACAGCCGCAGTGTCGGGTCCCCAACATAAATGGTGCAGCTGAGACACAAAGTGATGAGGAACTCCAGAGAGGGACGCCTCCGTTTGCTCCATGTATTTCATGATCTTTAAGTCTGTTTCCATTTGTTGCCTTTTTTTGTTTTTACCAGTGCACAAACGTCTCTACCTCAGACAAGTGTGAAAAAAAGCAACAACTTTGGCACATATTTCTTCTTGTCATAGTCTAAGGCACAAACAAAAATGGAGACACACTTAATCCCATGGCTTGCTGGGACGCTCATGCGGCACAGAGCCGACGCTAATGTGGTGAAAATTATAAAAACATTGGTTTCGTGCAATTAAGCCACGACATCAATCATCAGTAATTGAACAGAGCTTCAGAAGACAAAAATATGCAACAGTTTGAGCCGAGGGTCTGATTTTATTTTATTTTTTTGGCGTTTTGCCTCCAATAAATCAACTTGTTTATCAGACGAGGTTCAAGATCTCAAGGTCAAAGTGTGAAACTCACATGTGTTACCCTTGATTAAAGTACATATCAGTAGTTTTGTTTCTGCTTCGCCATCTAAACCTACTCGTTTGGAAGTACAGGTTCGGAATATGAGCTACAACCACAACCAGAATATAAAATACTGCAGAGCTGCTCTCGTACACGGGCAAATAAATTGATAACAGGTGTGTGCGGTTGAGTCGCTGGGGGAGTTCCAGTCCTGCAGAGTCAACAAGGCAGTTCTCCAAGCAGTAGCCCGGCATGTTTGTTTGCTCTGTGTTTGTTTCTAAGTTTCAGACCCAACGCCCCACCTTCGCTCCGGCACGAACGACAAGTCAAGAGGCAGTAAAAAAGGAATATAATCAAAACTTCTGTGAGGTTCTCACGGCTGCAGACAGTGTTCAAACTCACAAAAATGCATGACACACTTCCCCTCTGACAAATTACGCACGCTGTCGCTCTCCCTGCTTCGGCGGCAGCCACATTATGAGCTGTGAGGGAGGCGCACGCGCGCTCCCACCGAGTGCATCATGGGTCACACGGCTGAGTTACATGTGTGTGTTCGCCCTCAGATTGGACAGATGTAAAGGTAACAGGCTGTGGACACGTTACACGTTCTCGGTCTTGTCTGTAATCTTTGTGATGTGATGTGATTTTGATTTGATTTGGCACCTTTTATTTGAGGAAGGAAATCCCTTCGACGCCGAAGTTTTTGCTCGACAAGAGATCCTCTGTGCGAGGAATCCGTTTTGCGTTTCAATAACACGAGACAGAGAGAAAACAAAGCAAAACTGAAAACACAGAATCTGTCAAGGCAATAAAAACACAGCCACAGTTCAAACATCAGATCAGCGGCACGGCGGTTAGCATCCACCCTGATACTGGCTGGTTTGGGGTTTGATCCGCGGCCAAGTCATTGAATTAAAAATCAAGACCATATGCCTCTTCGCTTTTGAAATGTGCTTTGATGGAGGGTGAGCCGCTGTGATGGAACGTCCAGTCTGACAGTCTGTGTCGAGTCCAACGCCAAAGAACAAGAAGAAGCAGGAGTTCGTCTTGTAACCTGCGACCCACCGGGGTTCAAATCCACCTGACGGAGCGTTTTTTACCCAACTCTCTTTGTCAAGTAAAACAAGGTTTTCTCCAGCTTGTCTTCAGGTCAGATCTTAGCAATAAAACTTTGAATTTCAAGGAATTAAACTGCGGATTTACAGAACCACAAAGAGATCTGCCAAAAGCGGATGCTTTGGACGCTACATAGATGACATTTAATACACAATTACAGAAGAGATTCTTTTACACCAAAACCTCTTTGAAAAAAATCCTCTTCAAAACTTGACTTTTAAACAACACAACTCATACCCTACAAAACAAACTTCTTCTAAACCAAAAATCAACTCTACTCCAACATAAATAAAACCCTAAGATTCAATATACAAGTGGCTAGTGTAGTGTAGGTCAGAATGGGACACGCCCCGAAGAAGGTGCACCTTCGGCGGGACCTTCCTTGGTCAACGCTCAATGATCCCAAGGCACACAACTGAGGATGTGTCCCAGTGAGCATAGACTTTGCAGTGGCTTTCAATCGAGAAATGTAACCCAGTTTTCGCAGCTGGAGATTCACGGGCAGAGTCTTGTACTCTTAGATTTAGATTACTGTACCCTCAATTGGAAAACGCAAAGACGTTTTTTGCAGCTGGGGACTCATGGACAGAGATGTCCTTGTTCCCTTAAACTCATATCAAAGGATTGTCAGTGCCAGTGATGGGGTTCAGCACCTGTCTCTTTACTGACTGTATCTAGGTCTCCAAGACCAGGGTCTGTGAGAGGCACCTGTGCATGTTCATTACATCAACTCTATTTTCTCTTATTGACTTCACCTAAATCTCTGGTCTCTTAAAGCAGATATCAGTGGAATGTTTTTGTTAATGTAAGTCCTAAATAGTCCTATTTTCTGTCAGCAATCACTTACATGGAGTGTTTCAGCCGTAACACGAGTCTCTCCGTCACTCTGCTCTGCTGCAACCCGAAGAGAAAATTTTCCTTGTGGGATACAAGTGTTATCCAATGAGGAGAGAGAACAGCATGAAGGGCTATGTGCAGCCAACTGGTGACGGAGCACGAGGACCAATAGATGCCTAAGCTGCTAACTCATGGTCTCTTACTTTGTGTTTTTCCTTCCTGTGAAGTCATACCATTTCGATCTGGTATGAGTTCATGGGTCGGAAGTTACGAGAGGCCGTTATAGTGACTTTCACAGACAACAGGACGGTAAAAACACGAGCAACCCAAAACCTAACCCTAAACGTAGTTGTGACTTGAAGCTGTAACTTACGGTTTCAAAAGCCTGCCTTGAATGCAGCATTAGCCGAAACGGCCGGACCGCTGATATCTGCTTTAACTTTTAACATTTCTGAGAGATATCTGACAAAAACACAACTTTATCATCCCCAAAACCTAACCCTAAACACAGTGGTGCTTGAGCCAGAATAGGGTCCTGTCAATTTAAGGAAAAAAGCCCCAAAAAATAATTGCAAAAAAAAAAAAAAAGTGTCCTGCAGGAAGCAGCCAGAACATGAACATGAACCTCTCGGTGTTTAACTGAGTGTGCAGTGGAAATGTGCACAGTGTATGAGAGGCATCTCACCCAGGTATGACCTTCCCACACAGAGACTCCGTCATTTTGGAAAAACCTGACCCCTACACATGCAGATGCCACTGGACTGTAAATATTCAAACAGGGGAAAATTCCCACTCTGCTCTTATCAAGTGGAAAAATCAACCTGCTTGTTTTGGTTTGCACTCCTCCTCCTACTTGTTCTACTTGATTCTTTTGTTCTTTTTTTTTACTCCCCAAAGAAAACTTGGGCTTTTTATTTTCTTAGACACAAAACAGATTAAATGAGAGTGATAGGTTTAATCTTCTGTAGCTGCGGAGCAGCAGGTGCTTATTACAAGTGACGCGTAATTGCCTTTTTGCCACCTCCAAACATCCATGACATGATGATGCTGTCAGCATGCAGGCTGGCGACGAAGAGGAGGAAATTATTAGGAAATTATTAAAAGCTCATCAGCGTTGTTGGTGAGCTGTTCCTGCCAGTGATAATCTTCCCAGGAGAAGCCTTGATTTAGCCCATTTGCTGCAGAAAAACGCTCCGACCTCCTGTCACATCCGCTGTTTGACCGATTCACAGCTCCTGAGGGTTTCCTTAACATAACAGCGCCGAGTTCAGGCTAATTAGGGGTGGAAACGGTACACTGGGCTTCTCCTCACATCCACATGTTGTTGGTCAGGAAGAAGGCCGGGGCGAGCGCTGGGCTCTGAAGCGGGCCAGCTGTTCTCGCGCCAAAGCTGCATGAACAGGCCCCTGTGAAGACTCTTCGCTGTGTCCCCGCAACAGCTCACTGACTCCCTTTTTAGCGTCACGCTCGTGTGAAATCTCTCCGGATCAACGACTGTGCATCAGAGGGCTCATCAGCACTCGTATCTACCCACACCAGTTGAGTGAAGAAGATTCAAATCCAGGTCCCAGAGGGTCTGACTGGAGACTATGAGGCATCTCGGTCAAGCATGGATTCAGATTTGGAAGGAACGAAGGAGGTTTATTCTCGCCAGGATCAGGATGATCAAGTCATTCTCATATGACTTCACGTTAATGTTTCAAACTATTCATCTGAAACTTCACATACAACTACATGTAAGGTCACTAATGATATGTTATGTCTTTAGCATAGGCTCCAAAGCTAGGCTAAAACAGTGCAAAGAGAAGGTGCACCACTTCGGAGCTTGCCAGCTTGTGGCAAATTGTCGGTGCAAGAATGGCGGAGCAGAGCCGCGAGCTGCTCAAAGCTACGCTACAGAGGCTAATGGGATTTCTTGGTTTCCCTCATCAAACCCATCCAAAATAATAATGGAACGTTATGAGACGGAGTTGTGTTCGAGACAAATGTAGAGACTGCTTGCCGAAAAACTGCCCCCGACGGAAACGAGCATCAGTGGTTTTGCATGAATTTCCTCTTAAACAACTCTGTCTCGTAACGTTCCGTTATTATCTCATAGCGTGGTGAATGTGCAGGTCACAACGAGAGCATTGTGGAGTTGTTGGATTTGATTAGGGAAACCAAGAAATCCCATGAGCCTCCATAGCGCAGCTCTGTGCAGCTCACAGCTCTGTTCCGCTGTTCTAAAAATAGCTTGCACTGACAATTAAAGGTAACGAACCTACTCCTAAAACTATATGGCAATGGGCCAATTTGGCAAAATGTTGAGCTATTGGGGCTGTATCTGAATTGACTGAGCCAGTGTCCAGTGGCCATTTAAGGAAGTGCAGGTTGCTGCTCATGTTTTTAGGCTATTTAACGACCGTGTAAAGTCTGCATGATTTGCTGTGATTTGAGTGAAACCCCTTGTGATCATGAAATGAAACCCACAATCTTGCAGGGGACCATAAAACAAAGCAATAAAGCAGCATGCAGGTTAGGGTTAAACAAGTCAAAGAATTCAAACCCACCGCCCCAGAGACGGGGGTCAAAGGGAGTTAGGGGGGTCACCTGCTTCAAACACAGCACAGAGCATTATAGTTGCGAGAAAACACAAACTGTCATAAATATGAATACTCCCAAACTTGAGTCATGGCGGGGCGTAAGTGTTTATTTTTACGACGTGGCCCTCGAGGAGCCTCTGGGCTTTGGGAAGGGCCTGTCCTCGGGCCAGCTCAGAGGAGCCAGGATCTCCCAAAGAATCCACAACAGTGCGGCTTCGTACCAGCGTTACTCGTTTCATATGCCTTCATTTTTTTTTAAAAAGTGATATTATACATGTGACATGTACATACAAGGCGCCTTCTAGTCTTCACATCGTCTTCTGAGATCTAATTTCGAAAAAATCTTTCCCAAGCTCAGAAGGAACAGAAACCTTTTAACTTGAAGATTCATCTGGCCGGCATCGGCCCTCTGAGGCGAACACATGCTCCCAGAGCAGCAGCGATTTCTCCTCAGTGGTTGCCCAGTATCAAGATGTGGAGTGTACCAGACAGACACACACAAGCGGTTTTAAAAATGTTGGATCAATGCAGCCCAGTCAGGGTCTTTCCAAAGTTAATAATTTCTTTGCTTTGAGGGGGTTTTGCCTTTTTTTTCTCCTTTTTTTTTTTTTTTTTTAAAGGCAGTGATAATTACCAGCATGAATGAACATGACCACCACCATTTATTTCCTGTGTTTTAGGCTGCACCAATTCCATTGCACAACCATTATTTAGTCTATGAATTCTGCCAACGGCAATAAAAATCGAGACAATCTCCTCCATGGTGGAACTTATACCCCTCGACACACTCATTCAGAGACGAAGCTGCCAGAAAGCTGCAGAAAGTGTCCATCTTAACACGCCTTTTTTTTTTTCTAAATCACCACTTTAGTCTTTAAACATCACATTTCTTTTTCTCAGGCTCGCACGACTGTTCTGCTCTTTTTCCATCTCGAATCAAATCTATCCGAGGAGTCGGAGGCGAGCGTGGACGTTCACACACGCGCACACACTGTATATGCTGTAAATTCCTTGATCTGTAAACTGCGAACGTCCACCGGCTTGTAAATCTGTCAGACTCCAACATAGCAAGAATTCTTTGAGGGCAGCAGGAGTCCTGCGTTAAGGGGATATCTTATACACTGTGTATCATCAGCACGGTATCACGATGGGGTCTTAACATTTTATTTCTTGCAACTTTTCCTTTCAACAGACAATATCATTCACACATGAGGGGTGTTGTTGGGGAGGACTGTTCCTGCTGTGTATTGAGTCATTATGACATCGCTGCACATGTGAAAGGTGGAGCCTGTGATTGCTATGAACTGTGAGGCCCATTGTAGCTTTATGTAATAGAGAAACGTTGCCCAGGGTTTGGTTACTTTACTGGTGAAACATGGCTGCAACGCAGAGCTCCAACATGCTGACGCCAGCGCATGATACTGGCCATTGCCGTGATCGGTTTACTCTTTCTTATACATGCGCCTTTCCAACGCTCTCGTCTCACCTGCGCCTTAAGCTACAAAAACCTGTAACTGATGCCAGTGACATTAAGGAGACGCACGAGGTAACGATATATCGCCACACGTAGCCCTGTGATCGTGTTACCACATCATCGCTCGCTGTTTTGACTCGAGATTTAAAGCCAACACAACAATTTGTCTCTCGAAATGTCAAGAGTAGGTGAAACACGGTGGATTCAGTTCCTGAGAGACGCGCTGAACAATATTGCATTGTTGTCTCGACTTGCGTGACGTGTAAAGAGGTGATCGGGCATGAAGAACCAGAGACAGACTCACAGGCTCAGGAATGTCAGCAGCTGTGAAGTGTGAAGTGTGAGGAGGGACTGGTAAACAGACAGAACCAGTTGTCCTCTAGCAGGACATGTTTTTATTTCTGGGCCCGATGCTTATTTTCATTTCTGACGCCAAGAAAAAATCAACTCATTTATACAAATATAAGACGCGCAATATGGATCGTGTAACTTGTTGGAACAGTGTTCGTTGTTGATACAGATCTCGTTTGCAAGGCACATATTTAGCCGTGTAGTGTAATCCTGCAGCGTCAGATGAAGATACCGTATTTCTTGATGCAAACTTAATTTACTTGGGAGGGGAGCAGTCATATCTCTTCCAAAAACAAAGCATTAGAGAAAGATTTTTGCAAGCCAGCAATCTCAGCACCTGGCAAAGTGATCGATGAAGAGCTGGCATTGGTCATCCGTCCTGTCACTCCCCCTAAAGATACATGATACAAACTCCCACTGTAGCCTGGAAACACACACACACACGAGTTCAACCACTTTAAATTCCCAGTCTGCCAGGAAAACTCTGGGTAGAGGAAGTCAAAAAGCATAATTCACCCCTCTCTCAGCAGCGACTGTCAGAAGTACCCTTGAGCAAAATACTCAGTCCACTGGTGCGCCAGCGGAGCAGCTCAGCACTCAACAGTCGAAGAATGCGGTTTTACAGAGCGGCTCCCAGGTGTGATGCTATGAAACTTTATGAGCAGGTTAACGCAGTGAGGAGAGCGTGCCTAGCTCAGCAGAACTCTGCTGGACGGATGGTGGTGAAAAGAAGAAACATGTGAGTCACCGGGCAGAAGAAGAAGAAGATCCCAGAGCGTCTGGTTGAACACTGCCGCCGGACCTGAGCTGAACTCGCTGAACCAAGCACGTCTGCCTGCAGGGAGCTTTAAGTGTGGTGCTGGCAAAACCCACCTTTTCTTACCTTACCTGACAAGGAAAACGGAGAACCTCTCAGTGGCACCTGGAGATCAAGGTTGACGGCGATGCCGGGCCGCGTCCGTGAACTCGGGGGGTCACTAGTTCAACACAAGCAACAGCCAATGTGTCAATCAGCGGCCGTTTGAACTCCGTCTTGTCAGCCCGGGGCGATGTTATGGTCTGAATTGAGTTTGGATAAAGGCGTCAACATAACTGGCTAAAAGGGTTCAGCCAGTATCATCTTTCTGAGGTGCACCTCGTGAGGAAATCAAGCAAGTGTGAAGCAAAGAGTGAAGTTCAGGAGGTTCAGTGCTGTTTGACTTCACGGTGGAGGATGTGCAGCTTAAATCGGCGGCTCCCCAAACCCTTTCCAATCCAATTTGAACGTCTTCTTAGCCAAAATGTCATTTTTCCCTCTTCAATTCACTTATTTGAAAGATTTTCAAAGGCCCAACATTTTAAAAAACCCCATCCAGGAATTTACAAAATAAGAAAGATGAGAGCGCTGATGGCTACAAAACCAAAATAGTTGGCTTGCTCAAAGTCTTGCGATAATTCTCTCTGGGGTCGTCAATGGTCGTCTATATCGTAAAAATATCGATTACAGCATTAATCTGCCTTCTCTGTGATGAAAGACACTTGTAGCTTTTACACAGGAGACATCTTCTGAGCTTGTTTTTGTCCATTTTCCAATGTTGGTTTAGCTGTGAAGGCCGTGCCCCCGGGCTCGCTTTTGGAAGTTGTTTACGACCACATCTGCTACATGACTTGCGCATGCAGGTTGTTTGGAGTGTAAACAAAGGGGGTTCCGGTGTAAATGCATGAATCAGATATGGAGTCACATGAAAAAAAGTTGGTCAAAGAGAAGATCAACAATTATGGGACTAATTCGCATTATTTGCAGCAGCGTCGTTGTCACCACCACATCAGAAGAAGTTCGAGGAATGTCTGAAAGTCTCTTAACGTCCAACGAACGTTGTGTGCGGCAGAAAATCACAGGCCTCGGTGCGGCGGCTCCTCGACGATGTGAGCATGCGGCGGCTGTTTTGTCTTCCCCTGAGCCTCTTGCGGACAGAAACCGATGATGGAGGGTTTGATGACAGTGCTGCAGTCCACACACACACAGACATCTTGGGAGGCCTGTCTTTTAGAGAGGATGGAAACAAAGTAAATTCAAGTCTGGGCTGGATTCTTAATCAAATTATGTTGGACTTAATCACCGTTTTGGAACTTGGGGTCCATGGTATTAACATTGTCTGGATGTGCGTACATTACCTACGTAAATATATCCAATCGGAGACATGATTCCACCTGGTGTTCCTATCATGTCCGTTTAGGTCAGATCCCAACATGCAAATTGGTTTGGACTTGTCATCAAACGCGACATTTGAGGCTGAGGAGAGGCCGAACTTGATGTCCTTTCAACTCGCTGATCTGGCCCAGCTTTTTTAAGCTGCTGTTATTTCCAGAGAAGAAATTCCTTGACAAAGATGCTGAAATATTAATACCTCAAAGAATCTGACAGCGATCCATCTGGACACGAGGAAATGTTCAGTTACTCTCCTCAAGTTTATTCTCATTACTTCTTGACTCAGATTTACGCCCGTTCGCTTTTCTTGCTCTAAAAAAAAAACAAACAAAAAAAACACTTAATGGAATTTATGAAATGGATTCGCACCAGTTGAACACCATCTCCACTTTCACATTCTACTATTACTCAGTCCTTTCCAGGAAAATTCCTGAAAATTAATGTTTTTTCTTTTTTTTTGTTGTTTTTTTGTTTTTGAAGAAATTCCGAGAAAGCTACGGTTAAGTGTTACCAAACATGTGCTAATGAATTACACAAGTTGTACTTAATGTCTTTACGGAGCCTCTAAGTTTTAACTGTCACCAAATTTAACAAGTTGAGCGATGTTTGTGTGCTGCACCTCTGCTGTCACTCAGACAGCCCACTGGGCATCATCCCCCTCCCTGTCTCTCTTGCTTACACACACACACACACACACTGATCTCCACATCTTTCCATCAAAACAACATGGTCTGGCCTCATCCATCATCCTGACACTCTGTGTTCTCCCTCTGCCTGCACAGGATGTCCTCTCCACACAGTGTGCAGATAGCGTCAAAGGAATAATGGCTATTTACTGTGTGTTTATGTGGCGTAGTGCGGGGCGTCGTCGAGGGCCCCCCAGCTTCACGCATTCATTCTGTAAAATGACAGTTTTCAAAAGCTCCAGTGACTTAATCATTTTCCAGCCACACAAAGGTGACTTCTTTTGATTGTTGTGGAGTGTGCGATGTGCCTGCGGCCCATGGACCACCTGAAAAGCTTTATCATTGCATCTCAATGGCTCTTGACCTTGGAAAGGCTTCTCTCGTTTTTTTCAGACGACAAAATGTAACATCTTGAGTGTAATGAATGCAATTTTCCAACTTCCCCCCGTGCTGTTCTGCAGGGCTGATATGGTGTTATGCATGTTTAAAAACTCACAACCCTCCCACACAACCACCTGCCATCACGCTGCATGTAGGAAAGTATTTATCATGCAATCGCATTCCTTTGATCCCGGAGAAGTTTAGCTCATTGCACAACTTGTCTCGCAGCAGATATTGTGGAAGTTGCAATTAGGAAAAAACTCAATGAAATCCCCTCTGCATACTGCTGTCCTCTCACTTTTGAAGTCACGGCGTGAGGATGAAGTGGGAATTATGATGCTGCAGCGTGCATGATAACAAACCTCCCCTCCTCCCTGTCTCTGATCTGCTGTAAGAGGATCTGTGGGCCTGGATTTGGCATGGCAGCCGTACAAGGCACCAAGCTTCCAAGCACACCGTATCTGTTTGCTTTGGATACTGGTGTTGTTGCGAACCTCCTGCAAGAGGATAATATTTCTTTGTAATTAATAGCAGCCCGCTCTGCCTTTTGGCCGGGGAAGGAAGCTGGTTTGCAAACACAGACGGACGGAAACTTTGCTTCCTTGCCGGCCGTGGTTGAGTTGGATCAGCTGGATGGAAGTGGCAGTGGAGAGCAGAGCATCCCTTGACCGCAAAAACTCAGGATCAGGTCCCTGCGGTGGAGAAGATTTGCTCTTGTGTAACAGGCTGAACCTCTGCCATCTCGTTTACCTGTGGAAAGAGAAAAACTATGAAATTTCCCAAACTCTTCCCGTCACTAGATTGACTTTCAGAGTTCTCGTAGCTACTCATAGCTTTTTGGACTGCATTTGCAGAATAGAAGTCTCAATAAAAAACCTGAAAACCTATACAGTCGGGTAAATAAATGCAAAAATGGCCGAAAAGGTGTGAGATAAAGTCACCGTTTGCGTTCGTGTCTGCAGCGTTATCTGATGTCAGCGGGTTCATTAATTTGCCTTGAGCTCTTGACGAATTGGCAAGAAGAGTACAAGCAGTACATGCATCATAATCCCTGAGAAATGCCACTGTCTAAAACCATAATCCTGGAGAGCTTTAAGACTCTCGCTTTGCAAATACACCACAACAAAAAGCTCCCTTAAGATATTAGTTTAGCTCTGAACGCAGACATCTCACGCACTGTGGAGGAGGATCTGGAGATGTGAAGCGACTCTGCACGAGTGCAAGCTCTAACAACCAAGATGAGCAATGCAAAGTTAGACATTTCAAAAACCTCAGAGAAAGTTACACAATGGCCAAAATATCAACGTGCACGTGACAGACATCCGGCTCTGGCCAAAAAAACAAGAGTGTCTCTGTGTGCGCTTGTGAGGACAGAGGTGCATCCCTCTGACAGATTTCCATCAACCCCCCCGAGTGTGATTGTAAGAGCCTCATGTCTGCCAAGAAGAGTGACTCAGGGCCGCACTTCTGACATGTCATTAAATCAAGACTGTAGTGGGTATTAAGACGTGTCAGTGACAGCTTAGTGAAAGGTTTGTTTTGCTGTGTTTTTCTTTGCTGGGGAGTGCAGACTGCAGACAGATGGAGGCAGAGACGGAGGCGAGGTCACAAATTAGGCCTCAAGAGTTGCAGGTGTGGAAGAATTACTCTAAACATGAAAAATGAAATTGGATTAATGGTTTTGCAGGTGGAAGCAGTTTTTACAGGCTTTTATTTTGTAAACTGAGGCACCATATACCAAAGCAGGCCACAGTAATGTTTCCCAATTAGGTTAGCATAGTGTTACTTTGACATTGGCCTAAACTGATGTTTGAATTCTTTACCGGGACCACAACTTCGGCTCTGGAGTTTATTCCTTGTTTTGTCTGCATTACTCATCATTTTTTATCTGCAGCGCCATGCAACACTCCATCCATCACCCTTGAATCTTGAATCTACAACATGTTGCTAGGTGAAAGTGTCTCTATCTCTTGAAATCAGTAAAAGAAAAAAAAAAAGAACCACACGTCTCCTGAATATGCGTCCTCACTCGCTCGTCTCTTGCTGAGTTTCTGTCTGCGTTAACACAACACCTTCTGACTCATTCCAGCCTGACAAAGCCCTCATGTTACGGTGTTGCATGTCCTGCAAAGAGACACGTCTCTGGCAGCGGCTCACAGATCAGTGAACTTGAGAACGAGAGCTTCAATCCAGCTGATTTTTGGAAGCGGTGGCGCTGCATGAATCTGATACTTGACAGATTTCAAGAGGGTTGGAGTGGAAGAGGGGGGTTGGTAGTGCAAAACCAGAGTGAGACGAGACAGGAAGGTCTTTTTTGTTTTGTTTTTGTTTGCAGGAGACAGTGTATGCACATTTCCATGATTCTCATCAGTGTACAAACCCGGAATGCGGAACTGACAAGCTCAGCACCTCTGATAGGAATCTGCAACGCTCACGGAAAACCGTTTTTTTTTTTCTTGTCTCCTTATCATGCTGGTCTCCTTGGCTTCTCACATTGCCATGATATACAAGATCCCCAAGGACACTGACGAAAGCAGGATTTCTTGAATTATTGCGATGACTTACCTGACGCAAGTCGTGCCAGCCTCGTAAAACAAACCCCTGGATTGTACTCTTCACCGCAGATTCACCACACACTGACACCTTATTATACGCGAGGCATAATTGTCGAAGATCGTTTTCCTCTGAGGGTGTAAAACCACAGTGTTGCAGTGTTTATACAAGCCCACACACACAAGGGAGTTGATTTCACATCAGAGTTCAGAACATGGAGGGGGGCGGAGGGGGCAGCCATTGTTAAAATTTTCTTAAAAAGAGTGAAAAATCTATCAAAACATGTCAAGTATCTGACTGTAAATTCATATTATTTCATATCTTTTTAGGAATATGCCTCTTAGAATCTAATGTTGACATTTTTTCACCTTTTTTCCAGGGTGAACCTCACCCTTGCATCTACCCCACAGCGTGCTTTTCATTTTGAAGCACATTCTTCTCTTTGAATCAAGCTGAAGGATATTCCCCCTCCATAATACCATACCATTGTGAAACAAGACTAAATTAGGGGTGTTGCTTTATGAGCGTTCAAACCTGACATATTTACTGCTTGATTGAAGGGTTGCAGTGAGAGTGGGTGAGCTTTTACTTTGTCAGCAGATTTCGCCGAACGATTCGGCCATTTCGGGGGGAAGAATTAATCGAGACAGGAACCAACCTGATTAACCTGATTATAGATTTGCTTTATGGTTTTGGATGGAGGGCACAAAGTGTTTCTTTGTGAAGACACAGCCTGGAGGCTCTTTGTTTAGCCTTTTACTGATTTCTGATACTGCTGCTTATTTTAGGATAAAAAACAAATATTGAGTTGAATCAATTTTTAATCAATTGAAGATTTATGTCAATTGTTTAATAACCAATGTCATAGTGGGTTATTGTTTTCAGATCTTTAAGTGTTAATTGTATGCTATTCATGGCAAGTTGGTGCATCCCCGACACACCTGCTTAATCTCTATAAAAGAAGACACGTGAGGCTGCTTTATTGACAAAAGATGTGAAGTGACGTGAGGTCACAGCTTGACTTTTCAGCCATGATCAATGATGGAAAAATGAAAAATAAAGAGTCCAGAATTCTTTTTATTTTTTTAAAGGCAGAATCAGAGGCTGAACCCATGGGAGAGCCAAGGTTGAACATGAGCCAGATCCCTACTGAGCCTTTTGTTATGCTTGTTGTAACCCAGTCACCTATATTCTGTGTCACCGGTCGTGTTTGTGAGTGTATCTATGAATACTTTGTTTCTGTAAGCAAGATATCCAAAAATGCGGATGTTAACTGAAGCAAATGTGTCTCTGGCACGTGATGTGTAGACACGCTGACACGAATGATGTACGAGAAATGCGAGCGAGGCCAGATGAAGTTAGTTTAGCATCCCCAAGTCACAGTGACCCCGAAAACCACAGCAGGACTTATTCTGGGAAAGATCCTTTTACAAAAACTTAACCATCACTCATAGCGTTGCGCATCGACGCCAGTGGGAAAGCAACAAAGCAGAGGACAGCGTGACCGCAGCCTCAGACAGTTCAGGCCCACAACAAGGCCTGAAGCCTCAGAGCAGTAAATCAAAGCGATTCCTCGGAGAGCCTCCTCTTGCCAAATTTGTCCGTAGTTTCTTGGGAGATCTTCCTCATAACACACTGCAGACGAGTAGCAACCGCAAATTCTGAGAAAGCATTTTCATGTAAGTGATGGTGGTAAAGGCGATGCCAAATTCCTGTTTTCCAAGAAATGTTTTGTAAGTTTCTAACTTTGCGCTCTGCAGGTGCTACTGTGGCGTCGTACTGCACCGCAGCTCAACTCTCAATCTGGTTACTAGAGAGCCAGTGTACACGCTTGTACTCTTAGCAAAAACATGTTAGATTTAAGACTGTGTTTTTGTAAGTGGGATGTTGGAAATCCAGGAATTTGAAAGGAGAGTTAAAGGTCGGTGTAAATCCCCCCCTCGCCACGTGTCAGCGTGCTTGTTATGGATCAAATTGGAGCTGTCTGTCCTCTGAGCGAACGACCACCTGACACAATTTGTCTTCACTAAAAGCCGTTTGCGTACAGCTCACTTTACAAAAGACTAACGATTTGCCAACGGGTGTCAATATCCAGGTTTCATGAATTCGTAGAAAAGCAGCAGAGAATCGGAAAGGCCCAGGCGCGCCAAAGCTTTTCCAACATCTGGATCCAATGAGCTGCCTTTGTCCAATCCACCGTTGCCAGGGCCACACAGATGTGCTGACAGGGTTTCAGCCAATCTGCCATCTCACGTACTGCTTCCTATAATCCTCCTCCTTCACCAAACCCCGCAGCCTGCCGAGCTCCTCTGCCTGTTTTTTCCCCTCCTCATACCTTGCGCTATAGTTTTGCGTCCTGCTGATTTTGCGGTCTAGATTTTCCCAAACATGCGCTGCCTGATGTGTAATTTGGTGTCAGTGACTCCACATGCTGTGCTCATGGGAATAAAAGTGCACGGTCATCTCAACACGTTTGTGAGTCAGAGTCGACCGCAGCCACACGGTTTACCGTAAAAGGCCAATTTTTGGCTGACGAAGTATTGATTGGCGTTTGTTTTCAGCCCCTCCTGTGGGCTGTAAACAGAACATTACAATGTTTTTCTTCCCTGTTTGTTCTGATTCAGATACCGTCACTGATGTGGTGCTCGTGTCCAACACATGAAATAGAAATCTGTTAGTGTGACCACAACCCCAGACGTCTGATTTCCTGGGATTTTCCCTTGGTGACACATGAGTTTCTGTAGGTGGCGCTGTGCTTGTTTACCGCCCTGCTCTCCTTTTATTTATTCAGAGCAAACACTGCTGCAGATGCCAGCAACATGAAATACACGCACTTCCTGTGCAACAGCGGATAATTCTCCATAAAATCTTGACAGGACAGTTAAAAAATGGACGATTATTCTTATGAAAATGTCACTTTGTTGCACTTAAAGGGATGTAATGCAAAAAAAATCTGATTCATGGGGTTTTTCTTGTTGTGGGAAAGTCACCATCTGTGAGCTCCACCTGTTTTTCACTCCCAAACACACTCTCTTTAATTCTTTCAGAAAATCGAATGCTTACTGTATTCTGGGAATTGACTCTATCTCTGTGTGAGACTGTGTGTGGGGGAGGGTGATGCATGCTGCCTCAGCACATTTCCAGCGGTTTGCTCGGCTTTGTCACTTACAGTAAGCTCTGACTGTATCATATGGCGCACACCAGTCACATAAACCAGTCATCTGCTGATCTGCACTGGGCCCAATCCAGTCAAGAGTCGGAACCAGCGGCAGCAAAAATCGACTGGTGGTAAAAGTGCAGTTTGAAAATTTGGTTACGTTGCATTTGCCGTTGGGTTTCTGCCCATTGTTTCTTTCAGGCTGTTGACATCATCCATCCCCTAAGAGATTAGCGTATTGTGGTTTAATCTGAGCTTTACATATCCAGGATACCTCCACCTCCAGGAGGCATCCTGTTCACATGCTGAACCCCCTCAACTGGCTCATAAAACACTCTCATTGGTGCACCTGTCGGTCTCAGGCTCATTTGTTCTCCCTCATTCACAATTCATTGATCATCACTGATTGGCATTGTAAAAAGTATTTTAATTAAACCCAAGATGTGGCCTAATACCACATATACTGTAGGCCTATGCAGATTTTTTGTTACAGGAGCAACAGTGGAAGCCTGAAGCTCACAGGCTGTTGAAGATCTTCATCAGTCATGGGTTTTTTAAAGCGCCAAATGGCAAACACATGGTGAAGAAGGACAATAGAAATCAGCTGACAAGCTAAGCTCCAGTCCTTTGAAACATGAGAATGGGAGGCAGTGATACAGCACAGGAGGTTATCATACAAGATGATAAATCTTCAGATTAAGCTGACTGAAAAAGAGATGCGTCCAACGCTAGGTGCAGCACAGGCTTTCAAGGTATCACTTTCACAAGGATTACTTCATTGTGTGTCAGACTTTTCCTCCCTTGACTCTCTCCTGTAATGCAGCACGTTCGCCCGGGGTCCCGGGGCTGGAGGGAAACACGACACTGAATCGGCTCTGAGCCACTTTTTTTTCCTTTTCTTTTTTAGCTGAGGTTGCTTCTTTTTCGCCTCTTTTGATAAAGCTCTCAGTCGAGACGTCGCTCTGATCGGCTCCATTATCTCCTCCAGAAACAAGTGCAGCAGCAGCAGCAGCAGCTTCACACAAAGTAGGTCATGGGTATGAAAGGCAGCGAGCTGCAGCAGAGGAGCAGTGGTGGAGAGAAACGAGGGAATCACAGATGAACTTGAAGCAAAATACCACCCAAAGAAGTCAGTTTATTGATTACTACATGTTTCATAATGTTAATGTTTAAATTAAGGATTGACCTGCACTTTGGGCTGCAGCTAAAAAAGAAGAGAGACAAATGTTAAGCGATCAGGAGAGGGAGGAGATGAGTGTTGATAAGGTCTGTGTGTCTATACTGTTCCTCTTTAGCCCGAGGGCCCTGCTGAGGCCCGTAAGACCCAGGTTTTAGTGGGTGGTATTCTGTCACAAGCCTCTTGACACAAACAGGTAGGCTATGAAATGCATACATCTCTTTTTCTACCACACACAAACACGTTTTTCTTTTTTTTCAATGTTCCTATACTGCTGCTATATGGGAGTTGGAGACGAACCAGCACTGCAGGGTCGGGAGTGTCCAAGTATGAGCAGCATGACATCATTTGGCTGGTGGATGGATGTTTTAATTCACACTACCTTTCTGTTCCTGGCTGAGATTCAAGCAGCCGTCTCCTCCGTCCGTGGCACGTTTTCTCCGCTACACAGTAATGGACCAAAATTATAATCAAACAAGGCTCAAGTAAGTCATGGTGCATTCAGGTGCTCCCTAACAACTCCGTGAGTCCAAACATCGCCAGATTTATCACCTGACGAATAAATAGGTGTTGAATGATAGAGAACTTGCTCTTTTTAAGGTTTAATATGTGCATTTACGGTGCGTTTAAAGACAGAAAGAAATTGCAGTCTTATTACTAGAGAAGCAGTGCCAATTTAGCAGCTGTTCTGGAGCTTTTAATTATTTTGCATATGAAATCAACAGCAGCTGGACACATCATGGATGCAAACAGGGAATGTGATCGAAAAGCTCCAGAGCAGCTAACTAAATGGAGCGTGCACTGGGACTGTTTTTTCAAGTGGACTTTCATGCCTGGTCGCCAGGGTTGTTGGGGTGATACTGTATATTCAGCAGTGATCATTAAAAGTCTAAATGGGACATTAAACCAAACTGAATTGTGGAATTGGTGAAGTATTTCACATGAACCAAGACAAATGAGTTGAACGTGTTGGAATCAGGTCGATAACTCGGCATGTGCAAAGGCCACACAGGTGTTTCCAGTTAAATTGGCTAATTAGCCCTCCCCTCAGGTTTGAGGAGGCTGAGGATAAACGAGAGGCACCTGGAGGTGTTGGGCCAATAAGAACGCGGAAGGTGTAATTAGACCTATTACAGCAGGTGAGGAAGTGGAGAAAACACAGTCCTCAGCAGGAAGGAAGCTTTTTTCACTAGGTCAGCTGAACGTTATTCATTAGTTTAGTACCCGGTTTACAGTTGGTTAGGACTTTTGTAGCATAACAGTGAAGTTACATAACACTGGATTAAGAATGGTGGATGGGATAAAAGCCATGTGCTTGCAGCCAAAGTCGGATGTACCAAACTGTGTAGCCAAAGGCACAGTGTATTCCCACCATCACTCCCCTCCCTGTTAGTGTGTCACTAATACAGACACCGGTGGAAACCTCAGCACGTGGCTCGATTCCATAGGAAATCCCAAATTTTATATCTTCATCCACCATCTGTGCATCATATGGCCCATATAGGCCAACTGTCTCAGGCCCAAACCATACAGGAAGCCCAGCGCTAACAGACCTAACGCCGGCGTTTATGAACCCTAGCAGCACTTGGACCACAGTTCCTTTGTGTCTCACATCTGGATAAAGCAAAACAAGTGTAGATATATTAGCATTGCAAATATGCCTCTGGGTCATAAATCATCAATTTATGAATCATAAATGTGCAGGAGAGTCTCAGAATGATTTTTTTCCCCCTTTGTTGGAACCTGTGAAAGACAGATGTGTCATGCAGGTTTCAATCTGAATGGTTCCCTTTCTTGCACTCCGGGCAGGTATAGGCGAGGGAAATGAAAGGATTGAGTGGGCGACACGGAGCTGACCTTTTCCGCCACGTGTGACGTCGCGCGACACCTGATATGGCGCAAAGGTCAACAGCAAAGGCAAACGGGGGTCAGATGATCTCGCCGGCAAAGTTTCACAAAGTGGGGAAGGGAGAAAAAGGAAGTGAAACTCAATAGAGCGAAGGAACAAAACGCTTTGATCAGCGTGGGTTTTTAAAGGTCAGTTTCAGCACCGACTGACTTTCCAGGCATCTGAAGTTGGAATTGCGTGCTTTTTGGACACTTAAACTTCATTTAAACACCAAAATCAACATGATGAATGACAGGAAGGGAGCAAATAATCAAATATAACTAAATAATCAGGGAATTATACACAGAAGCAACAACCTACTCCAACGTGACCAGGGTCAAAAGCATTAAATTAGCTTCTCTCGGCCTCCGCTGGGACTGTTTACTAAAAACAAAAACATGCTGATCATCTACAGTCCTCAAAACAAAACATTAAGTGAGTTATGAGCGTTTTGTCCTCAGCTCCTCTGGCCATTAATCTCACTGGACACTGACCTCGCTGAGCTGTAAACTCAGGTCACTCTGAGTGCAGTTTGCCCTGATCTAGACCTTTTTTTTTTTTTTTTTTGGTTCTGACAGCGAGTCACTGGGTCTTTGGAGAGCACATTTGTTATGGTTAAGACAGCATCGCACAAATATTTAAAGCTACAGTACTTTGGCAAAGCAAGAGAAATCCACAGATATCTGAGGGGAATTATGAAGCTTTCTTGTCTCACATGCAAGAACCCACCCTTGACTTTGGAAGAGTGGAGGCACTTTTGGTGAAACTTGACTGTATAATGACACCAAGTCATTTCTGACAAAGAACAGATAACACACATTAGGGTTTTGAGGTATGGCGAGGTCCATCCCATCTGGAAGCTCCACAGAGGAACAATGAAAGCCATGTTTGTGGTCACCATAAGTATCTCAGTGCTCTAATTGCATCTGTACAAGTTAGATTTTGGTTGGAGATTAAGAGCTGAGCTGTCGACTTTCTCCAGAGAACACATTATCTCTGGAGTCAAGGATCAAACTGGGAACTGGAGCATTGTGTGCAGAAATATGGGGAGTCAGCAAATATGTGCCTGTGTCTTGCGACAGATATGACGATAAAAGATCATTAATGCTGAGTTAAGCCACACAAAGAACTCATCAAGTGTGTGGACCAGGGCTGTAAAAATGTCAATCTGAGCACCAGCAGGAAGTAAAGGGACTCTTTATTTTGTTTTTATGGTCTCTGTGACCAGGGGAACAGGCAGAATTCACCACATATTTATTTAGAAGCTGTTTTGAAAGAGAGAGAATCACATGTAGGGGCCAGTAATAAACTGGTCGTAATCTCACCACTGAAATTTGGTCCATAAAAGTAACTTTTGAAAAACTAACAATAAATCTTAGCAGTCTTGCTGACCCTCATAATTTTTCTTCATATAACCACATTTTCCACATGATGATCAGCATGTGACATGAATTCTGTTCTTTTGGGTCTAATTTTCTTTTTCCTGTCAAATTGTTCTTGTATCAATGGCACCAAGTGACTTTTCTCTGTTTAAAAATCACTTGCAACATGATATGGATTCCCTGGCTGTCAACAAATTTCAAATCAAGTTTTTAGATCGTCCAGTTTAAAGCCAGATCTTTAGAATGAGTGATGTGCTTTGTCTTTAGCCCCAACAAACGAGTATAGAAGCATGTATAAGGCTGGGAGCGCTCAATGGCCACTCTGCAACGAGAGAGAAAAGGTCTTATTCAGTCGCCTTCAGGAGCATCGTCTCGTATCTGGCAGATCTGGAGACATGCCAGCACCCGCCCTGTGAAATCAGCATCTCAGCGCACGGAGTTGACAAGTGCGCCTCCCCCTCCAAACGTTGTTTGACATACCCATCGTTATAGGCTTCGCCTCTGGCAGTTTCTTTTTTAAAAGGCAAGCTCAAAGCCACAGATTATACATTCTGCTCACAAACCGTGCGGGTAAAATAACCTACAGAGAGAGAGAGACAGAGACAGAGACAGGGAGAGAGCAACACGGGGAATCTCTTTCTCATTTGGAGACGAGCGGCTTGCGCGTAAACGGCACCGGGCATCACTGAAGGGACACATACGTGGTGTCTGGATATTTTATTGCCTTTTTAATAAATTGGTGACCGCAAGGTTGAAGCACAGCGCAGAGGGGGTGAGCAGTGTGTGACTCTCTTCGTGGATTGCGAGCATCGGATGCGGTGACATTTGGGACCTTAGTGCGCAAGGCACCTGTGGATGCAGCGGACGCCCCCCCTGATGTTCGGACTCAAACCTATTGCCAAGAAAGGATTCTCCGCCAGATTAAGTTGATAATCGTTGCGGTTTCGCTCAGACACCTCTGCTGTTCTTTTTTTTTTTTTTTTTTTTTTAGACGAGAAGCGCACCATGCTGCTGAGTGTTTCCTTCCTGGTGCTTCCCCTGCTGAGCATTACCGGCTGCAGCTCGTCGTACGTGCCGTGCGAGCCGTGCGATCAGAAGGCCCTGTCCATGTGTCCGCCGGTGCCGGTGGGCTGTCAGCTGGTGAAGGAGCCCGGCTGCGGCTGCTGCCTGACGTGCGCGCTCGAAGAGGGCCAGCCGTGCGGCGTGTACACCGGGCCGTGCACGCGCGGACTCCGCTGCCTGCCCAAGAACGGCGAGGAGAAGCCGCTGCACGCGCTCCTGCACGGCCGGGGGGTTTGCAGGAACGAGAAGTTGTATAAACTGCTGCACCCGTCAAAAGGTAGGCCTGGTGCACGGAGATGACTGATTCAGAACACTGTGGCTGTGGTGACTTAAACAGGTCATTGCATTTATATGAACATGAATTAACTGAATTAATTGAGTCATCAACTGGCTGCATTGAAATCTGCAGTGCTCAACCAGAAATGCCAGTATCACGTCACATCTGATGGTATTTTCATTGCACAAATCATGTTTCAGCTGACGCTTTAAATGGCTCTGATGCAAAGAAATAACAAACAGCTGGGCAGACATTACTCCTCCCTTGTCAATGCAGGAATTTTAATGAAGCCCACTCAGTGATGCAGGGAAAAAAAGAGATCTCTAGCCTATAATCACTAATCCAAAAATCAATCTCACACCCAGCCATGATGCTTTAGTCTGTCAGGAAGCCTGCAGCCTTGCACCAGGCTGGAATGTAGTTTATGTTTAGAGAAGCTGAAGGATGAAGCACAAAGAGAGAGGGTGGATGCCCTTCCTCTTGTCTGCAGGAGCCAGTGAGGCTGATATGGGTCAACTCCCCAGCCCTCCTTAAGACGAGTCGACACCTGTCATTACCCAGGCACACGACTTAAAGGGCCCCCATGCGTCTTGACCCTGTGAACTCTGTCAACAATTGGTGCAGAGTGCCGATCAACCTGTCATCTTGGGGTTTTTGAAAAAGGCCCTTGTGTGGCTGCGAGCTGTAAATCAGTGGGTTACGTGTGAGCGGCCCGTCGCCCCCGGGGGCCCCCACCAGCCAGCTGACATAAAACAAGAGGGAAGATTACAGGTGGTGCTCTGTGAAGGCTCCTCGTTGGCTCCTTTCAATGGCAGTTCAGGGACAGTCACTGTGTCTGCTTTGGGAAGCACTGAGGGGAGCTTTGTGACAAATCTTGGCTTGTGTCCCTCGCACTCACTCTCTCCAAGGTGTGAAATCATATTTAACCATCTTCCCTCCGTCTTCAGTTTCTTGTCTTTTCTTCCTTTTTCCTCTCTTTCAGTCTCTCTTTTGTCAGCTGCACTGCACACCTCTACTCTCCCTCATCTACCACCTGTACAGTTTTCCCACACCTAACCCACCTTTTTGTCCCCGTCTCTTTATTCCCTCCCACCACACTGCTTCTTCTCCTCTTTCCCTGCCTGGCTACTGTCCCTCCTCATCTTTTCCACCCTATTCTTCTTCTCAGGGTTTCACCCTTCCCAGTCTCTCATGTGCTTTATTTTCCTACAGATTGGAGTTTTAGTGTTGAAGCAAAGCTACTCTGGAAACATAAATAATCTTCCTGGCTGAGTTAAACCTCAGTGGGCTGAGCCAAAGAGCCGCAGTTTTTCTGGCTAAGTAACATTAGCATTAAGTCCATGAAACAAACGGCACAAGATAAGAGAGAGGGAAGCATTGAGACGTTGCCAGATAAATGTATCAATGTCACATTCAATTTAGCTCTATCAAAGATAAGCATGTTCGCCGGCTATCGGTCCCACATTAACAGTCCATATTTTATCCGTTCTTGTCATCAGCTTTCTTTTTAGTCACTTTGCAGTCAAAACGATTTTTTTGGCTTCACTCGTTTAACCAGAGGAAGATCATTTCAACCTCGAGAGCAGATCCTCATCAGTGGAATCACTGTAGAACTATTCATCTCTCCTTCCCCCCTTTCCTCCCTTTCCCACACTATCATCTGTTCCCTCCCACCACACTTTATTAGTCCCACCCTGGTCCCTTCATCAGGCTCTCCCCTGCTCTCTTACCTCTCCCCTTTCCCTCTCTCCCTCTCTCTCTGTGTGTCTGCACTGCAGGCAGGCTTGTGCAGTGATTCAGCAGAATACAGGCTGAGCGTGGGTTACTGATCCCCCCTCCACCCCTCCCCTCCCCACCTCTCCCGCCTGTCTGCCCGTCAGCTAGCTCCTCCATTAACACCACATCTCCTGCTGGGCGCTCACTTGGCACATAAATTAAACAAACTGGTATGCACGCTGATAAACACATGTAAGGATGACAGTTGAGAGGATTTATTAAACCCTCCACTCGCCATGTGCAGCAGCAGTTGCTTTTTAGACATGGAGTGTAGGATTTTTGCACAGCTACTTTATAGTAATGCACCACAATGGAGGAGTGTGCATTTTGGTTATTCGTGCACAGAAGTCAGAGCTCAGGAAATAATAGCATAAATCGAGGTAAAGGCTAAAAAAGTGGAGTGTTTTCGTCATGCTCACAAGTGCATGTGGCGAAGGAAGCAAAGGAAGGAAGGGAGGGAGTGAGGGAGGAAGGAGAGAAGTGTTCCTGCAGAGCTCCAGCTCTCTCCAGCTCTCAATTCAAACATGAGGAAAAGAGAGAGGAGGGGGAAAAAAGAAAGACGTGATCACTCAGCACAGGTCAGATTAGACAAGCTGGAGGATTACCAAGTGAAGACTTGATTGGACTTAAGAGTGGCTGCTGATCTGCCTCAGCTTTCTCTGGAGGAAAAGAAGAAAAAAAACTGTGTCAGCAGGAAACTGGAGGGAATCTCTCCTGGTTTTTCCAAGAACCTGTCATTATGGGCACCGATGACATCACAGTCATCACCATCCTCATCATCACTGGTGGGAGAGGGGGGCGCGGGAGGTTTTAAGCATCATTTGCAACAAGGCGGTGACCTTGTTTCACCGCCCAGTTAGCTTAGTAGCTTAGTGATCACGTCAGTGCAGAAACAGAGGGGTTTATATGCAGAGTTTGCAATCTGCCAAAATGCAGCGGAAACAAGTGCGTGACACAGCAGTGGAAATGGGCCAAATGTGGCTTAGGACTCGTAGAAGGATAATGCATGTTTAAAGCTATAAATGAAGTCAAATATCAGTTTAAAGCTTTTGGGGAAGAAAGATCCGGCCTCAACACAGCCGTTGTGGTCGAATGAATAGAGGGTGGGATGGAGGGAGAGGGGCGAGGGCTGAGGTTTCTATACGACTGTGTGCGACTCCCCAGAGTTTCGCAAAAAGAGCTGTATTTTTGCACAGATGAAAGGTGCATGTACATGAGGGCTTCTGTGGGGGTTGGGACCCAAACTGGGCTGCGGCTGTTTGTGGTGGGTTGCCACATGACAAGTGTAATAGCATGTTTTCATGGGCATGGGTGCCAGGGTGAGACTAAATGTCTCATTTAGGTCACTGGCTATAAAAGTTTTAAAACCCCTGGTCTACATATACCCCAAACTGGCAACCCGACTTGCCATAAATGTAGGCTATGTTGTCCAGTATGTCAACACATCCAGTCTGAAACTGGCCGGTAGCCACGAACTGTACTAAATAAGCATTTAGCTGGTGCAGTGAAATCATCACGTTGTGTTGTGACGTTTCCAAATTGGACGCTCCTGTCCTGCGCCCTCCTGAGTTTAACTTTGCTTTTTAATTTTAGCCGCTCAAATATTTCCAGGTGGGAGCCATCATAGTGTTTTTGATTTTGACCCATCTTCAAACTGTCTTCTTGAAGGCAAGGAGAAAAAATGCTTTGAAGCCTTGTTCCCACAGGACTAATATTACACCTGTGGACATTCGGTTGTTCGTAATAATTGGTATCATTGGTTATTTTAATCCTGCCACGTCTGTAATTTGTAAAGTTCCGGTGTAAATTACCGACCATAGCATGTCTGATAACAGTAATCCTGCATGAATCAAGCTTCAGATAACTGCAGCTGCACATTCTTCTCCTTGCTTTTGTAATTGTGTTTTTATTCCGTAAATCCCATGCCTGTAATAATTTCAGAAAGGGTCAATTGTGAACAGATGAGTGTGAGACCAATTTGAAATGTGAATTTAATATGAGCAATAACAAGAATTATTTTGGAAGGAGTTTTGAATGACTGTTTCGGGTTTTGTCTTTTTTTAATTATGGGATTATTAAAGAAATGAAAGCACATGTTTGGCAGAGACTTTGTTCAGTTCTGGTGCACTCTGAGTCAGAGTGGAGTTTGTGATGACTAGTAGCACTAAGGGGGGATGTTTTGATTTATTTTTATCTGCACAAGCATGTGATGCATGCACATTCCTGCCAGATGCATGTAAACTACCCAGTGACTTGTGTGTCAGATGTTACAGATGTTGGTGGTGACATACCAGGCAGAGAATATAAAAATAAAATTGCACTAACCCCTGTCATTATGGGTATCAAACCTCATGTCTTTGTCTTTTCCATAAGATGAATCCAACGATGACACCCTGCTGCCCGTCCCCGAGTCCATGCTGCCCCAAACCAAGGTGCCCTTATATGGAAGAGACCACATCAGCAGTCGGAAGGTCCAGGCCATGAAGCAGGCCAAGGACCGCAAGAAGCAGCTGGCCAGGGTGGGACATGCCAGCAACTTGGACTTCTCACCGCTAAGCCTGGATAAAATGGACCCCGAGTTCGTAAGTGAAGTAGAGATTACAAAGATGCATTCCAGAGAGAAAAACTGACTCAGCTCAGAGACCTTTTTTTGCTTCTTTGACTGAGATTTGGAGCAATTTTCTCCAGCGTGGATATTGACAAATGCAGCTCAACTGTAAATCAGAGAAAGCTCAGATGATGAATCCCAGCGCTTCAGGCTTTATTTGTTTTGCACACAAGAAGGAAACCAGTTCTGACACATCAGCCAAGCTGCCCCACAGGGCAACTTTCACACGTGACAAGGTGGTGTGAACACGTGTGAAATGACAAATCACTTGAGTTCACATTAGTGGAGGTATTTCAGGCCGCCTTATTTTTGATTTCTAGTGATTTTTTTTTTTCAAACTTTCAAGGGCATTTAAAGTCATAATTTTAACATGATCACAAAAGTTCACACCTGTTGTCTGTGTGCGTAGGGGCCCTGCAGGAGAAGATTGGATAATCTCATCCAGAGCATGAAAGACACCTCTCGGGTCCTGGCTCTCTCACTGTACATCCCCAACTGTGACAAGAAGGGCTTCTTCAAACGCAAACAGGTGTGGAAACCATCATTGTGTAGCTTCATCATCTATTTTTGTCTTGTCAGACCTTTTAACTCCGACTGAAGCGTCTAATCCTTTTCTCATCACTCGCTCCTTGCAGTGTAAGCCGTCTCGTGGGCGAAAAAGGGGGATCTGCTGGTGCGTTGACCGGTTCGGCGTGAAAATCCCCGGCATCAACTACGCCGGAGGAGACCTGCAATGCAAGGATCTGGACAGCAGCAGCAACAGCAACAGCAACGAATGAGGTTGTCGAGTCACCCAAGCTCCGTTCCTCTGAGAACCTGCCAATCAAGCTAGCTCACGTAATGACTGCCAGTCAGGAGAATATGGCACAAATGCTTATATATGGTCAGGTGTGATGGACTGCATTCTTGTTTTGTTTTGTTTTTTTTCCAAAGGGGAGCCAAACTGAAAAGCTTTGCTTAGATGAAAGTCTGCACATGTGGGTCTTACTCTGGCTCCCCACCGACTGTGTACTATGTCTGAGTTTAGCTAACGCCTCCTCTCTTTATATCCATAGATAATAGAGCATTATATATATTTGTATGATACTGATAACATTTTGTGTACCGAGTCTGAGTAGCAACTTATATACTCCTAAATTTACTGCAAGAAATTACGAGACAAAGTCAGATTTAATCTAAATTAGCAGCGTTTTACTAATTGTGATTTGTGTGAACAATACAGCCCTCCACCTACTGTCACTGAACACTAGTCTACGTGCAGGAGACCGAGCAGGAAGGGCTCTGCAGGAGGCAGATCAGCTGATGGCCTCTTCTTAGCTCATTTGGCATGATGGCTTTGATTGTTTTTGCAATGTAGACTGAAGGTAACAAAGTCAGAAGATTAAATCTCATATGATTTAAACAGTGTAAAAATGCCATTCGTGGGGGGAGTTGTACTGTAGGCTACATCGCTCTGTATCTTAGCAGGGGAGCAGTCACTTCCTTGAGCCAAGAAAACAGAAATCCATGCTCAGATTTCAGCATTAAATTGTGGGAGATCACATCATGAATTAATAACAGTATGCTTATGAGTTATGGAAATGATTTCAGTCTGAGGCTTTGTCCTCTCAGTGCACTTAGCCGTAACTGTAGCTCATTATTTTTTGCCACTGTCAGATGAGCCTCGTTTGCTTCTGCTTGTCAAACCTGGCGCTCGCTAGTGAAGCAGGTTTTGTTTTAAAACCATCAAACCTGTCTCATTGCCAAATTAACAGACGAAAAAACAAACAGTTTTCAATGTAGGTGCTCACTAAATTCTCCTGCTCTAAGCTCAGAAAGGCCCAAAGTGCTTTCACGAACAGAAAAGAAACAAAAGCCTCGCTCATAAACAAATACTGTACTGTAATCGGTTCCATATCTGACTTTTGAAAAGTTTTCATAGTCCTGACAACTGTGTCCACTGTTTGTTAATGTAATTCATGTGTATGCATGTGTGTGCATGCTCCTGGATCTGTGTATGTGTGAGTGTGAGAGAGTGTGGGTGAGTGTGTGCTGTATGTGCCATGCCACTATAGTTCTCAACTTCCAAATCTCTTGTTTAAATTCTCATAAACCTGGTCTACCCAAGCTACTGGCCAGCATGCTGTGCTCTTCCCTCCACAGCTCGCACCCAAATCATATGCAAAGGCCCCACGTTGTTTATTTTTCCATGTGTAGGGTCCTCACTGCCACCACGCAGGCAAATCCGTCGGCCGATGGTGACCTGCTCCCAGGGCTCATCGGGTGCATTATCCAGCGAAGAGCAAGGTCGCCGAGTTTGTATGTAAATTCAAGTGCCTTCTGCCCCACACCACTTTGAATTTTGATTTGCATGTGGCTCCATTGGGTTGTTGAATGCGGGACACTCCGGCACAAAAGAGGAAAACAACGTCAGGTGTGGATGTGGTTTGGAGGAATTGTAGTTTTTATGGTTTTTCAGTTGGTGGCTGACAAAGATCATCGTGATCTTCCGCTCATGCGCTGCTGAACATGTGACGACAGAGGACAAAATATGTTTGTTCTACAATTCAAAATTTGATCGGTTTTGTTGTTTTTTGTTGTTGTAATAATCTTAATGTTCAGTTAATGACTTATAATTGCAGACATTCCTAATGTCAAGTCACTCCTTTGTGATGTTAGGAGAGCTTTGACGGGGGCTCATCGGCCTATTCTTCCCAATGCAACACCTCTATTGTGCTGTTGAGAAACACAAGCAGTGACACTTTGAACATTTCAGAATCTCAATTTAAAAAAGAAAGATTAATGTGAACATTATGGTGAAATATTTATCAGGCGTGTAATTTGTGTACTCATTGTTTTTTTTGTTTTTTTAAAAATGACAAATCACTATTTAAATAAAGTTCCTGTACTCACAAAGATGCATATCTGCACTTTTGTCTCTCTGTCTAGACTGATGAGTCAGCTGGGGAGTTTTCATGTGATAGTCATCTGTGTGACCTTGACGCCGTCACTCAGGTGATGCTCCGTGCAGGTGGTGCCGTCAACCCTCCGTTACATCACCGGCACGGATGTTTCCACCCATAGCGCTCGCTGTCTTGCTAGAGTTAGCAAAGGAGACGACACAGAAAGGCTGCAAAGAGCGGAGGGGAGCTTCAAAGCCTGGTGATAATTATCTGTCAGTTCATCACTACTATCAGATTACACCCAGTCATTTGACCCACTGGAGCAGTTTTAAGATCTTTTGAGTCAAATCCAACAAGACAATGTAGGTTTAAACATCACATTGGTTCCAATTTTAAAAAACAAAAACAAAATAACAATAGCATTTAAACATAGGTAAAACTGGCCTTGACCTTTGACCTTAAGCCACTAAAATTTTATCCGTAAGTGCAAAATAAAAACAAAGGCTCAAGTTGAATTTATTAACATTTTAATAGCGTTTTCTGCTTATGACTAGGCAGTCTAAAGTCATGTCTTCCCTAGTGCTGAACATTTAATGCACGCTATTGCCAACACGCACTACGTTTCATCTTAAACGGTGTATTAAAAGCCAGGTGTACTCGAAGCCTACAGTATAGCATGAGGCGGAACAGTAGTCTGCAAGCTAGGACACGAACACACACCTAAAAACATCAAATATGTTGAAGGCTTTTTTCATATTTCAACACATACAGTACAAAACACTGATAACAGAGCAAATCTGAGCACAGTCACAATTAGTAAAGCAAAGACACACACGCTCCAGCTGACGCCTACTGAATATCTATGAGGAAGAGGACTCTTATCTTTACTGCCCCCACCCCCTCCTCCTCTAAAAGTAATCTGCACTCACATCCTACGCAGCAAGCTGGACTCTATCTTTTCATCGTTTTTGGTGGTTAAGATTTCAAATGTCACTGTCATCAAATGAACTAGAGAAACATACACACAGAAAGATAATATATAGCTTACTCAGATGTTTTTTTTTTTTGTTCCCAAGTACTTTACAGTTTTTTAGTTTCTTGTTTTGTTTTTTTTAGTCTCATGCCGCTCTATATCTGGGCCATGTCAGGGTGCTCAGGCTCCAGCTCTCTGAGGTACTGGCTGCAGTTGGGGTCGCCCCTCACGGTGGGGGCTGATGGGATGGGTCGGCCGGTGTGAGGGTTGACGCACCAGCACTCGCCCCTCTGACCATGGAGAGACATCTTGCACTGAAATAGAAATGATTTTATTGGAGGTTATCATGCTTTTACAGTGTTGTGCCTTAGCTGCTGTTCATGCAGAAGAAAGAAAGAGTTTTTTTTATTAACAAAATGAATAATCTGCTGTCAAAAACATAACAGTTTCAATTGATTCCTGTAAAATTTTATTCACCTTTCAGCCTCTAAACAATTACATTCAGGTGGCTACACTGCAAAAACATCCAAAAAAAATCCTTCCAAGAATATTTGTCTTCTTTCTTGTCAAAATGTCTCATTTCTAATCAAAACTAATCTATTTCCACTTAAAATAAGACTCATCACCTAAAAATGTACTTATTTTCATATCATTTCCACTTGTTTCAAACAAATTTTCACTTGAAATAATTCTTTTGGACTTGTAGTAAGAAAGCAACTGGACTTCTTCTCTTGTTTGAAACTTGAAATAAGTAGAAAAATCTGCCTTGAAACTTGAGAGCAAGTTGTTTTTGCTTGTAATAAGGAAGAAAACTTGCTCCACAGTTTTTTTTTTTCTACTTATTTCAAGGGAAAAATGCTTGAAAGAAGTAAAACATGTCCAAAAACAAGCTCCTTTTTAATGTGATGAGTCTTATTTTAAGTATAATCAGATTTGTTTTGACTAGAATTTACATTTTGACTAGAAATAAGACAAATATTCTTGGTAAGATATTTGAGTTTTTGCAGTGTACACCCTTTCCGCTCTCCCAGAACGCCTGGAGTCACCTGTTTGAGGTTATACTGCCCCCTCTTGTCACAGTTGGGGATGTGCAGGGCATACAGGTCTTCCAGGGGCCCTCGGTTATCTCTGAAGGGCATCTTGGATATCCGCTCCAGGACCTGGTCGAGCTCCTGCTGACACTGAGTCTTGAAAGCAGCAGAAACAACAACAACAGTCATGTTTACGGGCCCGTATGGTCACATCTGGGCGTGTCAGAGCCACAAGGTCTTGGTGACACATGGGGGCTACGGCAAAAAGTGTTTTTTAACGTACAAGAAAAAAAAGAAAAGAAAAGAAATCACATCTCTTATATAACGTTCATCTGTTTTTACATTTTAAATAATGAAAATCTAATTTATAAATATTCAAAAGTTTGGTAAAAGCCATTTACAGAACAGAAAACTATTCCAAGATACATCAACACTAAGATGTGCTTGCATGGCAATCGGCACATTCCTTTGGACACAACACATAAAATCTAATAAAATGCACATAAACACACACACACAAACACACACAGTAAACCTAGAAAGCTGAAGGGCTTTCTGGTAATGAGCATATGAATCACGATTCTTGCCAGTAATGAATAATAACTCTTGCCAGTGACCTCAGGTTTACCCCACAATTCAGTGAAGCCAAATGTCTTGTTGGGACACATGAGAAATAAAGTTTCTGGAAGAGCAATAACCTTTAAATGATTTTTATGGCGGGTGGAAAATACCACGATGCTGGTTAGAAATGCCCGGGGTTCACCCACGAGTCCCGGCTCTGGGATGCAGAGCAGTTCAGGTGTATTTAAGGTCAGTGAAAATCTGCCTGTTGATTAAAGGGCAGCGTTTGGTGTGAGAGCTGAATGGAAGGAAAACATGGTGGGGGAAAAAGGACTTTTCTTTGTGCCATGACAGTTTTAATCCCCTCAAAAATTACGATTTGGTATTTCCCTCTGAGCCTTGAAATGAATTCAAAGTGCACTATTCAAATTTATTGACAGTTTTCGGCGTTAAAAAGCACTTTGACTCATCTTCAAATGCAGCAATAAAAACACTTGTCGGGGAAACATCCAAACATGAAGAGCTGTTGCACCAGAGGGAGGCGCTGCTTTGTTGACTGAGCGTGACTACAGAAGATTTACACCTGCACTCCTGAGTTAGTGGGACCGACTGCCATCATGATGTCACGCATTGCACAGAGGGAAAGCTTTAACACCGTGTTGCCCGCATGAAATGATTTATTCATTAATTTACCGACACTGCAGTTCCTCAGACTTGTGGTGAAAGGCCTCACCTGTTTAGGCCGAGTAGGTTTGACCTCCTCCACCTTGTTGGTCTTCATCTTGGTCTTCATCTCCTGTCTATGCTGGCGTACGGCGCTCTCTTTGGGGCCCAGCCACGGGGTCTCTTTACTGGGCTTCCTGACCACTGGGATGTCGCTGACTCCCTGCTCAGCCAGCGGCTCCACAGCTTCACCTGCGTCATGTAAAAAAAATAGAAAGAAAAAAGCCATAAAATCAAACTGCCGGGGGTCTGACAATTTCTCCTCTATGAAAAAAAATAAATTGTCACATTGTGAACAAAGTCAAAAGGAATGAACAACAGGGTAGAAATTAAACGGGACAGGAAAGAATCTCAATCCTTGTTCAAGGACACTTTGATGGACACGTATGCCGCTGAAAGCACTTAACCTGCGACTCCTCTGGACCGTCTCCCCCGTGCACTCAGCCACCCCGCTGCCCTCCTGCCATCATTTTGGTAATGGATTGGGGCTTTTTAGAGGCTGGGGAGTGGGGGTGAGATAAGCTCTGAATTGCACAGATCATTTTTCAGAGTGACAAAAGAGTGTGGGCCGCCCTGCTAAAAAGGTTTTGGGGAAATGGATAGACGGACTCTGTGCAGCTGCAGAGGTGACGATGACCCTGCAGCCTGAGCTCTTTGTGGGGAATAAAAGGACATATTCTGCTTCTTTCTGGAAGACTATACAGCCTACAGCCTGCTCTTTTTATCTTCTGTTGGATTCGTCATGAAATTGGCAGCAAAACGACCTTGTTTAATTGAACATTTACAGTTTATCCTTGTAGGAAGCATTAAGTCTTAGGGAGGAGATAGATGACAAAAGTCTATACGGTGTTAAGTGATTGGATGAGTGATTGATAAGCTGATCTAGCGCACCGGGTCCTTCCAGGTTACAAAGGCTGACTGCATCTTTCTATTCAGTTTGGCCTCCAGAGCACAAACCTCTCAGCTGTGCATTGCTTCCCTTGCCAACATTTACACCCCCAGTTGTTCATGTTAAGCTTTTCTTTTGCATCTGTGACAGTTTCCCACATTGTCACAACTGAGATTTTAACTAATAGCGATAACACGGTGCGGTCCGTGTGTCCAAACTACTGTTAAAATGCTCTGAAATGCCCCAGAATCCTTTCCTTTTCTCGTACAGCGGAGGAACCACATGCAGCTCCATTAACAAGCTTGTGGGCTGAGAAATGTTGGCCACCGCTGAACTTCAGTCACAGTCAGGTTTCCATGGCTGCTTTTTTTCCCCCCCGAGTTATGTGATTCAGCTTCACAGTCAGATGTTGAAAGTGGCGATAAACGAACACAACGGAGGTTATCATCAGAGGTTGAAGGTTTTTTACACTTGTATTCGGAAGATTGCATGATTAGTCCGAATCATATTTGTCCTATTAGGGTCTGGGTAGCATCTGTGTATCATTATCTCTAAAGCCAGCTCATGTGGTGCATCACATCCAAAAGCTGCTGTCCCACAACAATCAAGAAGAAAGAAAGTTGTCTACTGATTTACAGCCATTAGAGGAAGACTTACGACTTCCAACTGCTAAAACCACAAAAAGTAAACTATCACTGAAACATCCCTCCAGTTACTTTTCATTGACTTTGACCATCTTGTCTCTCCTTGAAGTCTTATTAAACATCGACCTAAAAAAAGAAAGAAAAAAAAGCTCTCTTCAAACAGATGGAGCGAGCAATGCAAGAGGCCATCAGGTCCAAGCCAACTTGTTGTTTCTGACAACAGAGGAGTTGGGTTGGGGTTTAAGGGTTGATGGGGAGGGAGTGGAAGAGGAGTGTCACTCCCGACCAGCTGACTTTAAGTGAAAAAAACAAGCGAAATAAGTCAAATTCCTCAGAAAGCAACACGATCGCATCTCGGCTCAGTTTAGCTACTCAAACGGTGACTATATGTGCAAAGGAGACTGTTTATTTTCTCTCTTTCTTCCGCGGGACGGCCTTTATTTCACGTATGCGAGACTACACTTGACACCTGAAGGAAAGAAGGGAAATAAGCACAGACAGTGGAGAAGGTCAAATAGTCGGCCAGAACGCGGAGAGTTCACAGTTATGCAAGGGCCAAGCCGTAACGTGCAGACTTGTGGAAAGGCATTTGTAGGACAGAGAATGAAAGCGAGTGTGTGTTAACTGGTGGTGGTGGTGGTGGACCGGAGAGGCATTCTCTGCAAGAGGTAAATTTGACTTCCGGTTGTAGAATATGATTACAAAAGGCCTAAGAGAGAACGGGAGAAAGGAAATTCCAAACGAAGCAATAACAAGGTGCTGGCGCCTTCTGCCATCAGATAGATGTGGTGTTGTTGGACTTCAGCTCCCCCTATGACGCTCCACCATGTTCTCTCGGGCTCGTCTTTGAAGACAGAGTTTCTCCGCAAAAAAGGGGCAAAAGTCAACTGAAATCAGGTGTGTCCTCACATGTGTGTGTGTGCGCGCGAGTTGTGCAGATAAACACACAACACGCTCAGGAATACTGGCAGCTGGGGTGACTTTTGTTTTGCTGTCTTACATAATCCCCACAGTATCCAAGCGCAATACCATCACTCCCTCTCTTCTGAGGAAACCTGAGCCGTTCACTCAAATACACCGTGTGGGCGCACACACACACACACACACACAGAGGAATGGACGGTTCATAAGCAAGAAAGCAGCGATCTCCTACTTGAATGTACACACACACAAACACACACACAAACACAGAGGGTCAGGACCCCACTTTTAGGGGGCACTAGGCCTCTGCAGTACAAGCCGTCCCACAGCGGTGGGCTGGGGATCAGCAGTATCAACAGAGCAGCAGGCCTACTGTCCAGTCTACTGCTTGAATTAATCCTCACACAATGGCCCGGGAGGCTTCCTTTCTATATCTGATCCATGTTGAATTCCCAGATGGCACGTAAGCCAGAAGTGTCATGTCTGATTGTCCAGATTCTGGTCAACTGAGCAAATGGCAGACTTGGCCGTGGTGGTGGAGAAACGGACGGGGTTGAAAAAGGAAAGATCCAAGCGCAACCAGCGTTCTGCCGCGCCATTGTGTTTCCATGGACACACATAGACTGTTTTTTTTTTTTTTCGTGGGTGTGTTGTGAAATGAAGGGATGGTGAGGGGTTAGCTTTTAAAAGTTCGTGGATTTGGGCTACTTTGGTTATTGTTAATATCCTCATATGGCCTCTGTTTTTCAGTTTCTTACTTCAATTACTTCATTTAAGTTTAATTTATTTATATAGCACCTTAAAAGCAAAGAGCATCTGCACCAACAAGTCAACAAGTCACATAGGCATAAACTACCAACAATACAATGCAACAACATCATACACTTCAATTAATCAAAAGAAGAGATAAAATGATTAAATCCCAGGGTTATTGAATGTAGATCAAGTGCTAATTAAAAGCCAAAACATAAAAACAGGTCTTAATGTGGTTCTTGAAATCCTCAACAGAATCAGCTTTTCTATTGGCTGCTGGCAGGCTGCTCCAGAGTTGAGTGGCTGCAGCGGCCTGGACATTTAACAATGTCAGGTGCTGTGTGCCCATTTTCTATGTAGGTTTTTTCTGTTTTCTGGGGAAAAAAAGTTGAAAAAGTGAAAATAAAACATAAACTAAACAACAAATCTACTGCTGCATTCAGCAGGTGGACCTCTGCCCTGACACAATCCTGAAAAGAGACCTTGATAAACTTTAGATTTTATTCCCTTCTTGATGATATCGAGCTGCCCAGAGGCAGCAAAGCCCCAAATCATGATGTTTTCTAGTTGGTATGTGGAGCCCTTTTTACAGCATGCTGCGTGTTCTTCCCAAACAATTCAACCTTATCTCATCAGTCTATAAAACAATTCCCTGTGGTGCTGTGGAGAGTCAGGCAAGGCTGAAAGCTGCTTTTTTAGAGAGCAGTGGCTTGCGGTGTCCGTGGCAGGACATCGTGCACACTGCACCAAGATCTGAGCACGCTTTGACTCGTGTGTGTTGAAATAGATTGCTCATAATCGTAACTTCTGATGAAGATCTGACATTTTAAGGACATAATTTGAGGTAAATCCAAGGGGATCAATTACTGTTGCTTCCCACTACATCTAATCTAACCTCAAACCACCGATCAACATACCTCAGAACTGCACACACAGAGATGAGAGAGGCTCTTAAGTAGCGAAAGAGCCGAAATTGAGCCATCCCTTTAAATGTAGGAATGTAGAAAGGGCTTGAAAATGAAAAGAGTAATGCATATCTCTCCAGTAAACCTCTTAACACGCCTCTGAAGTGTGAAATAGGTCATGTGCCACTTAAGGCGTTCATGAAAGGCACTGCGAAGAGTAGCCGCAGTCCATCATCCATTACAAGGCCTGGTGGGACTGTTTTCCTAGAAATACAAACTCAGCAGAGTGCAGATGTGTTTACCTTCCAGGCTTTCTGGCCCGCAACAGTCATCTACAAGCAGGTTTTGGACAGGCTCGGGCACGTACGTACACACCGCGGCATCCAAAAGACCAGGCAAGCTAGCTCACTACAATCTGTGGGGGCCGATTGTACAGGGACGTGAACGAGCGTCCTGCGGTGTCACCGGCAAGTTTAGACATTCATCACTCAGGTTAATGACCGAGGCGTCGTCCTCCGGTTCCGCTCAATGCCCAAAACAGCGGGAGTGAGAAGGAGCGTGGGGTCTGTGGAGATCCTGACGGCTGTTTGTCTGCACCTTCCCTCTGTTATTAGGGTGAGAACAAGGGGTGAACAAAGCAAAGTGCAATTATTGATTATGTGCATTTAGTAGATCTACTTTTCTTTCCCTATCTTAGTTAGATCATAACAACATAGATAGGACACGCTGTACAGTCTTCCCATTCCTTTGTCCCTCTCCCCTGCAGCACCCCGCGTCCCCTTCCCCTCCAGTGTCAGTAGCATTTCAGACAGTGTTTGTATTGTCTTAAATCACCCTTGACCAAAAAGAAGGGTGGGAAGTTATTCTGGATCTCAATAGGCACGAGGAGATTCTTGGCACGGGTACACGTGAAGTTGACGCCCGGGGGGGAGATGGCACAAATGCCCCTGTTTTTGGAGAAGCCTGGGGTGGGGAGGGGGATTATCTCGGAGCTATTTCAGTCCTGTGGGCTCCGTCTGGACGCCCCCGCAGGTACACATGGAATGCCCCTTGTTAGCTAACAATGTTATTTCAGCGACCAGATGGCACAGGAGGTTTTTTCCCCATTTTCTTTCCACCTCATTTTTTCCTCTCCATAACGACTTTTATAACAGTGCTGAGTAGAACAAAGGGTTTGTATCAGGTTTTCCCTTTCTCATTGTCTGAATAGTTTTGGGTGGAATTAACACGGAAAGAAATGGTTGTTTAAGGAATTAACAATCAATTATCGTGGTCTCATAATGAAGACAGGCTGCTGTTGCTTTTTGTATCCGTTTTTACACATTCAGGTGACACTCAGGCAGCTAACTATGCGCTCTGTGTGGGCTTCGTTGAGCAACTTGCTCCCCTTCAGGGTCATATATGGTACGATCCCAGTCAAAACATCTAAACGCCCATCCAATCTGATTAGAGGAACCTTTATTTGGGTCCAGGTTTCTGTGGGAACTGAATATCAAGTGATACTGTGCATAAACAGAGGGGGTGGTGGGAAACTTGTGCGTGTTAGTTTTGAATGGGGAGAGATTTCAAGTAAGGGCATTTCAGCTGAAAAATTAATAAAACATTGAATCTTTTTGTTATCAGTAAAAGTCTGAAATTGAAATAAAAAATAAACTTTTTTGCGATTTTATCTTTATCACATCACTTGGAATTAATCACTGTAATCAGTTCTTGGGTCAGTGCGACCTCTCATTTCATCCTCCTGCTGATTTCAATTTTTTTTAACTAATTGGTCTCAAATTACCAACAACCACCCCTGCTTCATCATCATCATCACATCTCATCTCACTAAATTCATCCCAAGATACTCTATACTCCGTGAATACTTGTAAATTTCCGATAGAGATACCGAAACCAAAACCAAAGAGGGCTCAGTGGGACAGATGTAGCAACATGATGGCCTTCAGGTAGTCTGATGTTGTGGTTTGGTCTTAAAGCTTAAATGCTCTCTTTATTTTTAGATAAGGTCATGATTTGAGATACCTCTGGCACCAAACTAAAGCTTTACTTGAAGTGGTAGGGCCGCACATGCCAAAATAATTCCTTCAGGTTATATTAATGAAAGCAGACTTGCCTGCAGTGTAACACATGCAGACAATCACTCATGCAGCACACACAAACAAACAGATCAGGGATGCTAAGGGCACAAGGGGAGGAAATAAGAGAGCACATGATTTGGTTTGGGTCTTTCTGCTTAACTGAGTGCAATGCATGTTTTCAATTCAGATGATCAGCTGAAATCAGCGGATCCACATGCCTACTTGGCCCCATGCATGATGTGGAGTTTCGGCCCGGCGCCACAGAAACAACACGGGCAGTTCGCTGACTTCACGTCACAGCGTCGTCTCCTGTAACTCTGTCTCTGTCAGTTCTTATAAAGTTGACGTTTACAACCATGTCATCAGAGATATGACCTCGTACATGTGAGGATTTGATGCTTTACTTTTGTACTTTTACACTGCAGGTTGAACAAAATATTATTTGACTGAATCCAGGTTTGTTTTTTTAATGAATGGAACAAAGCAATGAGTTGCAGCCTTTCTTATAATCTACTATTCTTCTAAACTTCACACTTTCTGTCAAACACCTTACTCACTCATTTCCAGGCAGTTTGTTGCAAATGAATTTCCAGCATGGCTCGGGCCTAAAAACCTCCTGCTGATCTGAACGTGACATTTTGAGACACTCGTGCTCCCTGTGGAGGTCATTTAATGAAGCAATAGCTGTTGATTAATTTGTGAATTACTAATAAGTTAGAAATTCCCTGTGGTCCTGACCAGAGCAGTAAACGGCACAAGGAGCCATGTGTCAACATTAATAAGAACAAACAAGAGGCTAAATGAATTCATTGCTCCACTTTATTTCCTCCCTGTGTTTTATAGGTGCTGAAGTATTTCTAAACAAGAAAGGGACTGAAGCTCTGCTGCTTTCTGTTCATCTCCTCGTTCCTCCACTGATTGATTAGTTTCCGCCAAAACAATTGTCTCCTCCTCTCTTTAATATCTGCGAATGATTACTCTAAGGTCAAATGATGGCTCTGACTTTTGACCTCTCTGCTGTTGGCTGTTCCAGGACACATCAAACCAGGATCAGGGATCAGACTGTTGTTGTCAGTGCAGCTGTGGATAATCCACATCAGATCAATTCCTGTTCCTTGTGTGAATGTCACATCTGATGAGATATAGTGACATTTCCTTGGTGTTCCTTGTTAAGAGGTTTACAGGTTAAATTGAGGGAGTGGAATAAAAATAAGCCTGAAAAACAGGATGTTGAAGGCTGTAAACATCCAAATAAAGCAGCTGCAACATTTCATCCTTTGATTCTTTGCCCAGGGTGTCAAATCAGCTTAAGAGTCACCGCTCTCCCTGCTCAGCTAAATAAAACCACCTCATTATTGTATTATAATCAGCCCTTTTCTCTAATTTACAGATTAATTCCTGGAACAAAAGAGATGCAGCGATAGTGCCCAGAACATTAAAGTTTGCTCTCAATCTTCCAAAAGAGCCTGTGAGCTGATTTCTATCTGGGATTTCATTACTTCCTCTTTTTTGCTGTGTATCTGAGAAGAATTTATTACAGGAAATCAAGTCAGTTGAGTCTCAAACTGGGCCAAATGAAAGCATGAGACTGACAGTAACCATCTGTAACACTAACATTACATTTATCAAGTCTTGTTACAGAAACCGAGGGGTGTGAGTGGAAGAGGATTTAACGAGCGGCCTGACAAGTTATTGTGAAGCTGGAAATCTTGGGAGTGAATCTGCAGTTTTGACAAAAGAGGACGAAAATTTTCGAGGCACATTCAGCCTCACTTCTGATGAGAAAAATCCTCTTTCATTGTGCAACCTTGAGAGGGCTGCACACTTCACTCAGACCGCTCACCATAACACTCTTTACCTCTGTCTTTGTCAGAAATCACTCTTCCATCTGCAGCAGCAAAGGCTTTTATCCAAAACAACTCCGCATTCAGCCTTTGGAGCCAATTTCTGAGCTTTTACTGTTTTCTTTTTCTTTTTTTTCTTCTTCTTCTTTAGAACACATCTCACCACATCTCGGAGCTTTCGACTTGCAAGCTGTAGCACAGCCTAACCCAAATGAGGAAAAAAAAAATCTGATATCTTACAAATTGCCTCCTTGCAAGCAAGCCTTTACATGATGAGTTCATGTATTTTGTTCCCGTGTTTTGCTCTTATGTAACTCCGCACTCCATGCCTGTTTTATTACTTGTCTATTATTGCTTGAGAAGGGACCACAGAAATAAACTTTACAGCATAGGTAACATAAATGTGGCATTAAGTCATTATGTTGGATGATTATGAAATCATAAATGTGTCATGAAGCAGTTCTGGCCTTTTGTCAGAACGCCGGAGAGTCCTGCAGAGAACAGGGTTACTCTGAATGCCATCTCCGGTAGTTTCTCTACGTTCCAGGAGTGCAGTGCCAAAATAAACACGTGTCAGTCTGGAGGTAAACTCTGACAAAGCATGGATTTGGAAATGAGTAGAAATCACACCCTGGCTGGCTCCACTGGACCCTCATTGACTGTGTGCGTTTGCAGCCTTTAAAATCAGCCAATTAATGAGGCTGTTTACTTTTCTTCTTCACTGTGACCTGTCTTTGTTTAAACACAAACCACATGAGCCTCGCTGGCTCCTGGCCACACGCAGCTTTCATTGTGACCCTTCTTGCACATACATCCAACTCATTTTCCAGCTAGACAATCCAGTTAATGCAGTCACTGTCAACAGCAGTTTACAGTTACATCTGGTCAAAGCTTGAAGTCCACTTTTCCAATCAATGCAGCATTCCTCTTGCTGTTTCTCTCCGTTCCTTTCTCTCCACTCCCCTGTGGAAATGTCAACATCAATACTATGATGTTTTCTGTGTCCATCCCACTGAGTACAACTTCTGGGAATTTTGCAGGCCACTACCTCTCTTCTCTGTTACACGGTTTTTAAGGGCAGGTTTTCTGATATTGGGAAAGACTGCAGGGCCAGCTGTTTAGAGCATAACTGCGGCTAACTTGTTCCTTTCTGATTCTCTCACCTCATGCACACCAGGATGATTCACAACACTTAAAACAGGTCTATGCAGCAACAGGGATTAAAAGGAGTGTAGGAATACCTCATGCAAGGCGCATTAAATAGGTCATTACTCTACTTGAAGTTGAGAAATTGCACATCTCACAAAGTGCTGGCAGTGCAAACTTGTAGATTATTTCAAGTTTGCAGGCAAAGGGCTCCAAAGGGGCTTATAAATGAACGCTGTGAGGCTGCAGACATCAAAGTAAATCTAAATGTAGGCTATGTAACATCATAAAAATATCAGGAAGGAATATCATCCACCACAACTTCACTGTTGAGTAACAGTCCCTATTTTCCACAGATTTGGGCTCAGCCTTCATGACAATGCAATATTTCTACACTATTCCTCAGGCTGCAGTCTAGACAGTGTCATTAAAAATTGATAGAAGAAAAGCAGGTTTCCAGTAAACTGACTGACCGCTGGTTTGCTCCCGGTGCTCCTGGCTGAAAGTGGTCGTCTCGGTGTCCACTTTGCGCCGACACTGCCCCTGGCCCTGCACCAGTTGCTCCAGGGGAAGCTCCGAGTCGGGCGTCGGGTAGCATCGGAGACCGGTGGAACATCTCGGGGTGTACACGCCGCACATCTCGCCCTCTTGCCGGGCGCACACGGGGCAGCACCCGCAGCCCGGTTCGCGCACTATCTCCGCGCAAGTCTCGGTGAGCTTTGGGCACAGCGCCTGGCGCTCCGCGGTGCAGCCCGGGCAGCGGAACACCATCTCGGCCAGGGAGGCACCGGCGAAAGACGCGGAGAGGATCAGCAAGCAGCAGCCCACGTACGACAGCATCGTTATAGGCATGAGGTTTTTGGTCATTATCATGGGGCGATGGAAGGCAATCCCAAGTGAAAAAAAGGGGAAGAAATGTGCATGCGAACAGGTGAAGCCGGGGGCTGGGAGGTCTGCTGGGTCCTACAAATTCCCAGGTTTGCTCTCGGGGCCACATAAGGGTGTGAATTTGGGGGGGAAAGAAGACATAGGATTTAGTTCGAATTTCATCTTTTAGCTCTCAAAATGTTGGCTGCAAATTACACAGAGCACCCCGGGAAAGATTAAACTGCTCCCATCTCCTTTTTATTATTGTAATTTTTTGTCTATAGGAGGCTTTATATCACCCGCAGGATGTAAAAAAAAAAAAAAAAAAGGTTTTTAAAAGTTTGACTTGATGCATTTGAAGTTGCCTACAACACATTACCAGCTCCTATAGATTTGGGATGATATGGAAATGACTTTAAATTTTATACAACTGCCTCAATGAGGACAGACTGCAGATTTAAACACATTAAAACAAAAAGAAGAAAAGAAAAGGGGGGAAAAAATGCTCATAATATAACACCAGTAAAGCATACAATTTTATATTTCACAAAAGTCTCACTTTTGATCAAATCCATCACCCCAAGATAAGTCAGTATTGATAATAAACACATAATACCTTCAATACAACAGTGATTGTTAGGAAAATGTAAAATTACATTAAGTAGGGCATGCATGCACCTGAAAATATTCATGCTATTTTCTCTGTGCCTGTTACTGAACTAATGTGAGCTCCACCTGGATGTTTTACAATAAATACAATAAAATTGAATCTTCGTTATCATCATAAGACAAGAACACATAACATGAAGTATTATCATCTTTCCAGTTGACCCCTGACCTCTTCATAAAATTCTTTTCCCAAATGTAAAACAGCATCCATTGGGGGAAAAAAAGAAGATGTGAAATTCAGTAACAGCACAGTGAATCATAACTCCCTGCCTGCAAGACTCTGTATTACTATACATACTGTGGCCTGTTTGTTTCAATCAGCACAGCCTGCCCCAACTCCCAGAATGCATAAATAAACAAACAAACAAACAAAAGGACTATGTGCAGAGCATTCCTTACATGGAAAGACCTCCCCACTGTGGCTGACATGTCCATTGACACTCAATTAAAAGTCACCAGCTGCTACCAACTTATATGTCTGTGCACAGTAATGCTACTGTGCACGTATACAGCAATGTTTCCTATCGATCGGCGAGGCCAAGCCTTGAGGTGTCGTGCTTGCCCACCAAACAAGCTCCTATTAACCCCGTCCAGTGTGGTAGACTAATCGGTGTTTATCCAAGGGCCCAGAAATAGAAATGGCATGTGTAACCTTACTCCGCAGATATAAATGCAGATTATTTTGTTTTGTGGGTGCCCCCTGATTTAATACTATTTGGCCCCATTCACGATCGGCATCCTAGCTCACCCTACGAGCGGAGGGAGGGAGAAAGGAGACATTTGAAGCTGTCTTGTATCTCAGGGGTGTGAGTCAGGAGGATGCCCAGAGGGCTGTTTGCACATAGAACCTCATATGTCATTTTATGAAACCGTGGATGGAAAAGCAGCAGGAGAGAAGGCCTGGCATTTTATAAATATGAGCCTGGGGGTGAGGATTTGTGTCTGGGATGGCCACTAGCTAATAGGCCTAACAGGCCGCAGTATCTGCCCATGTGTGCAAAGTAATCCCCACCAAGGTCAGTTACTTAAATTCCTCCCCATGGAATTGTTAAGCAAACACAAACTCTGGATAAACTCTACATTGATAGAAGAAGGTATGGGATCACTGATGGGCTGAGGACACATACAGTCCATGTGCCTCAGTGGGTACACAGAGAGAGTTTTGTATGCAAGTGGTCATCTCCTTAATTACAGTACAGTATGTCCCCAAAATTCTGCACGTCCTTTCAACCGTATCATAACACTTTATTTTATTCCGTATTTAGCATTTAGGCCATAAACACATATAAATACAAAACATATAAATAAGACACTAAAACGTAATTTTTATGTGCATATGAATGTTTATTCATAAAATGATAAACTTTTACTACTCCTCTTTTAGAGCATCCATCACTTGTGCAGATATAATTAAACAACACACATTAACAAAATCTTAAAACATCCATTTACTGTTAATGTTTATTTCAGAGTTTGGTCTAAAACATGCTCTTATAAAAGTGGAATATGTCATGTAATTTATAAAGGCTGTTGGTAAAAATCCTGCCAACAATAAACAAATGACTAAAGACCAAAAAACACCTAAATATCGACATGGAAACTCTTTTCTAGATTACACTTTCCGAGAAAGGCAGAGTCAAAAATAACTTCTCGGAGCGAGCCAAATATATTAGTCCTAATCGATGCAGCAGTGATATAAACCACTAACTAGGCAATTAGTGTTTGTAACGCTACACTTCATCCAACTAATTTTGAGCTGCTAAGCCTCACAGCAGGCCGTCTGGAAGACTGCTGCAACAATGGCAGCAGCCTGAATGTCAGAAAGAGTGATGTGTCCTTAAAGCCTATTGTATCTTGTGTTGTAAGACCTAAGTCATCATTTCACATCTGGCCCTGAGTCCATAATGCATATCCCCAACACAAACAAAGTATAATATTACTGTACTGTTGGCTATGTGCTGTAGCTACTTATCAACTAAACCGGGTCCCTGAAGACATGCTCAGGTTCATTTTTCAGACTTTGATAATGAATGTGTGCACTGTTTAGTGTTTGGTTTTGATTATACTTGATTAAGGCTCTCTTTGCTTTGACTACTGATTGGATAAGTAGAGCTAATGGGTAGGAGGGTTGGAAAAGTCATTTATCACCTGATTACTGGGCCTGTATAAAATGGAGTTATGCAAGTGACACTTACAGCGCCTAAACAGCTTGATTATATGTTTATTCCATAACTAAAATATTAGAAATTTGGACATTTTTGAGGAATTTGAGTATTTCATGGCGCTGCAGCAAAAAGGGTAACTTTGAAAGTTTTTTTATTTGAATGTAATACTGATTGAGAAGGATGTCCCGAGACTAAGAGAGCTGTCAAAACTACTTTTCATGCATGTACAGTTAACCAACTGTGCATGCAGATTCCCTTTAGCTGGTGCAATGTGCAACATCTCTCTGAATGGAAATGTTTACCAAATTACACTACATAAATCCTTACATGGAAATGTTTGCATCACATTCCCCAAATGGAAACATGCTTATGCATGTGTGTTTTTTATAATGTGTGCATGTGCATGTGTGTGTGTGTGTGCCTGTGCCTGTGTGTGTATGTGTGTCTGTGTGTGACTGTGTTTGTTTGCTGCCTAGCAACCAGTGATGCATGTGCAAATTAGGAACGTTCTTGCTTTATTTGCTCATGCAAATCTTTGTGAAGTATCTGTTATGGAGAAACAGTGTTATGTATTCCCCAGTGAAACAAAATAAAGACCTACTGAAAGGTCTCCTGATGTGTTGAGTAGATGTGTGGGTTTACAGTTTTAAAGCCCAGAAGTTGAAGCTCTCTCCCTGGTTATATGCTGATGTCATCATTACACCATACACTGACACTGTAAACCTACTGTTCTTCTTGTAACAATGTTGAGATCATCACCGTCTTGTATGGCCTCCTTTTAAAATCCTCTTATACCATAGCTAATCTGTTTGTCACAACATCAAGTTAACAGAAGGTCAACAGTTTTTTTTTTTTTTTTAACAATCTGGCTATGTTGCATGATAGTTTTCATAACAAGCAACCCAAATCAAAATCAGACTTGATGTGATTTGATTTAGTCAGAAATCAGTGTCTTTTCTGCATCTAAAATGAGAATAAATAACACTCATTCTCCCTGGCCAACTAGCCACCAAGCTCTGTTTTTTATTGGTGCCATGACTCGGATATGGTTTGACCAGTGTCTGCCAACAGGCAGATGTGGTGCGAGTCTCAGGTTGGTAAATTTGACAGCTGGCATTTATTAAAACCTCAGCCACCACGAACTCTGTGCCGCTTGGGTCTTAAAAACTGGGAAGCACAAAAGGTCTAGTATTGACCTTTAAAGGGTCCATACATGAAAGATTTGTAATACTGTGTCTGGTTTTATGGATGAAACTTGGATCTTACATTTGCTTTTGCCTCAAACTCACATATGTAAACAGACTAATTCGCAGTGCAGCTGTTTGCATTTCTAAGATATGAATAGGCTTAACTGGTTGGATTAAGTGTCTTTTTTGCTTGTAGTAATTCAACATTTTTATTTGCACTCATGTTATGATGTATGCATGCGTTGTGAGGTCCAGACTTCTTGCAAAAGATCTCCACCCAGTGGCCATCAGCAGTCACTTCAATCTGCAGGGAAGAAGAAGGACAAGAATATATGCTACAGATTTATAGTCATGGTAGGGTTAAAGTAAAGTTATTTTTTAATAGAAATAAATACGTTAAAATCACACCTTTATAAGCTGTAGTGATAAATCTTGAGTGAGTAGATGTAACAGTGTGGGAACACTGCGCCTTATTTTGCTGAAAATCCCGTTTGGTCTCTTCGAGCCACCGTAGAAGCTTTAGGCACGTCGTCATGTGACAGAAAAAAATGTCAACATCACTGTCCAGTGTGATATTATGCCGAGAAATTACAACTTAAATGTTGTTTTTCCTTCAAGTAGACAATTAAAATGCTTTAGCGTACAACTTTTCGGCGTGAGAACTTGATGTTAGCCATCTGTTTATCGGCTGTCACTGCAGAGGTATGTAGTTTTAGCTTAGCTACCAGGAAATAGATTTGCTGATTTAATGCTACATTAGCCATGGTAGCGTTTGCTGCAGCAGGTCAAGTGCAGGGTTTTGGATGTTTAAACCTGAGACTAGAAGCTGCTATACAACAAGGGAACATGTGTTTATGTGTCTGTTATTATGGAGTCGTGCTAAAATTACGCCTTTTTTTCTGAAACGTTGCAGGATGGCTGTATCTCACTCTGCCCAGTCCTCCCTTGTGCACAGCTTGGCCACTCTCCTCCGAAATGATGGTAATGTTTTACTGCACTGTGTCGCATGTGTAGTTATATGGCTTGAAGTGTGTCGTGTGCACGTCACCAGGCGTGATTCAAGCTAAAACAATAGCAGCTATGTGCCCGTGGCTGCAACACACAGTGGACAATGTCAGCACAAGTGTCTCTTTGTTACTGTGAAAATCTAATGCTGCTGTGTGAATACTGCACAGAGATATTTGATCAAATAAGGATTCATCCAATAAAGTGTTGACATACGCTTCATTCAGTTACAAACAATACGTGACACTGGCTGTAGTATCTCCTATACGATTTTGCTGTGCAGTCAAAATTGCCTGTGAGATTCCTGGGGCTTAAAGGTCCAGTGTGTAAAATGAGGAGAAAACACTGACATCTAGCATTCTGATTCTATTATTTATCTATTGTTGAAAAAACTCTTGAAAATTGCTCTCTGGTTGGCTGGATTTTCCATTCTGTACAAACATGGTGGTGCAAGATCGCAACACTCTCTAAGCAAGACCTATGCAATATAAAAGAAGAATTAAAAGGAAACCAACAGGATTTTATTTTATAGTGATTATACACTAATATATTCAGATTCAGACAGTAAATTTTGACAAATATTACACATTGGACCTTTAACTGAATTGTCTTTCCTTCCCTCCAGGTGACTTGGTTCTGGATGGCAGCAGCACACTGACCTTGCCAGCTGACAGCTTGCAGCACCTCACCAAGCTGTTTGAGCTGCACCTTCTGTCCAGGAGCCAGCAGCATGGCTTCCTGGCGCTGCCCTCCCACCCCGCCGACACCGTTTCCCTGCTGCAGCTGCAGTTCCTGTTCGACATCCTGCAGAAGACCGTCTCACTTAAGGTATTTCTGAACTTTCTGCATCACAAAGGAATGATTTTAATGAGATCAAATGGAGTCAGATGTTCTCCAGGAGGAGAATTCTGAATTCTGGTGTCTGTTGCCCCCATATTATAGTTTGTAATTATGACATGTCTGTATTTAAAGCTCATCAACCCACCAGAGGTGAAACTTCAATCTGTGGTGAAAATTTTCCCGTTCAAGTCGCTGAAGAGTTTGGAGGTATGAGTACTTTCATTTCTTCATTTTTCCCCTCTTTCAATTCCTACCATGAAACCTGTCCCACCTCTGTCTGACCTGACATTCAGTTGTTTTTGTGTGTTTGTGTGCTGCTTTTCTCCTCCTTAACAGCTAAAGCGAATCCCCCCACACTGTCTGGAGGGACTGAGAGGAGTTTATTCCCAGTTGGAGGTTTTCATCTGCTCAAAGAGCCTCAGCTCCCTGGAGGTACTGCAGTATACTGTCACTGTTGTAAGCAGTCACTGAGCGTATATACGTAACATCTGGCAACAAAAACCCAAAGATAGATAATGTGTGCGTCTGGTTTGTTTCCTAGGAGCTGCTTTCTCTGTGTGGAGGTGACCTGAGCTCTGCACTGCCTTGGCTGGAACTACACACACTGAACTTCAGCTACAACTCCATTGTCTGCCTTGACCAGTCCCTGGTGAGACAAACACACAGAGAAGCATTTTTAAGCATATTTGGCCATTTTATTATATGAATTCATCTTTTCCCTTTGTTTCCTCCATAGAGTTTACTGAACGTCCTGAAATCTCTGGATCTAAGCCATAACAAGATTCAGGAGTGTGCTGAATTTCTAAAGGTGGGACAAATGTTAAAATAATTTGAAATAGATGTTCACCCTCTGCTTTTGGAGTCTTTTTTTCATCTCCTCTTTGTTTCCTCTCAGCCCTTGAGTGAACTGGAACACTTGAACCTGGGCTACAACTGCCTGCAGAGGGCGCCAACGCTGGGCCTGAGTGCCCGGGCCAAACTCCTCACACTCATCCTCAGGAACAATGAACTGGAGACAATAAACGGTACACTGAACTGATATAGACCATCAGGTTTTCTTGTAGTTTTCCTTAGATGCAGACAAACAGCCTCACAGCCGGAGCTGACAGCCGGCCAATCCGTTCACAGACCACAAGGCGGAGTGAGCCAGTGAAACTTGAAAACCACTGGAAAAACAGGAAGCTGATCGCGGTGCAGATACACAAACTTACGACTTGATCTGTTATGAGTTAGTAGACTTTCTCAGACGGTGACCCCTGCCTCCCAGTGTTTTGAAAGTCCTTCTGTTTGTCTTGGAAACTTGTTTATCACCACACAGTCCAGCTTTAAGCAACATTATACCTGCCTGTTTATTTTGTTTGAAGGGAGAAAAGCATGAGAAACAAATCAGACATTTAAGCTGCAGGTTGCTTCTTATTCTTTGCACATACGTGTGTCTGCACATGTTGTTTATATGTTCTTGATATCATGTTTCTGATGAAACAGGTGTGGAGCAGTTGTCCTCACTCCAGCACTTAGACCTGGCCTACAACCTCCTGTTGGAGCACTCCCAGCTGGCTCCTCTCTCCTTGCTGCACTGCCTCAAAACAGTAAGGACACACATGCACTCGGAGGCTTCTGTATGGGATTTAGCGGATACAAGCATTCGCTTCACATACCGTGCATGAGACCGGCGCGCTGTAAAATGTAATATCTCTTTGTAGCTTAATCTGGAGGGCAACCCGCTGTTCTTCCAGAAGACTCACCGCACCTGCACCGTTCGACATCTCTCCCCAAAGGCGGCCAACGCTCGAGTGAGTAATAACATCGCCTGACATGCCGTTTTTTAAACTTGAAAGCTGAAGCATTAAAGAAAAATCAAAAATAATCATAAAGGAGTTGAAGCTGGACATTCGTCTTGGCAGGAGCAGCAATGGAATAATAAGAAGTTACAGTACTGTACACAGCAGCTGAAAACTGGAGCGCATCGCAAAGTGCCCTGCTGTAAAACACATAAAATTGAAATGGAAGCCGGTAAATTTCCAAATCTTAAAATATATAGTTACATTTACAGCAGCTGGATCAGATGCTCTGGATCAGCAGGCACTGTAATATATCTTGATTTATCTGCAGCCTCTCTGCACAAACAGCTGCTTATGCCTCCCACTGGTTTGTGGTCGTTAGTCATTCAGTTGAAAACCATCAACGGGCCAGAGAGGGCTCAGTTGACCGAGAAAAATGACACTTGATGTTTTGTTTTTCCGTAACTGATGTTCCTATTTTTGTTTCTCTACAGCTCAAACTTGATGGTTGCCCTCTTTCCTCATCTGAGCTATCAGTAAGTTTCTCATTGTAATCAATAAACGATCAACCCAGTAAATCGTATACCAGATAATAATGTTAACAATGCATTTATTGTCCAGGTTCTGCCGAGGCCAGGCCAGCTGATCGTCCACTCCCAGACGTTGCCTCCAGTTGCCATGGCACCAGAACGAAGTAACCAAGAAGGGTCCAGTGGTGCTGGGGAGCTCAGTGACAGCATGTCTGTGGGAGATGTGGGGGTCTCACACGTGCGCAAGAAGAAAACCAGGGTAATGGAGCTGCTTCTACCTGTGATATTAGATGAGACTTGTAAATACCAACAAGCTCAGTCATGAAACTGTTTTCTAATTCCGAACCGTTTTGTGTTTCAGAGTAAAGTCAAAGTGCGGAGGGCCAGCATATCCGAGCCCAGTGACACAGACTACGAGACCAGACGGCTTTCCTCCACACAGAGTGGGTTTTTAAAACATGTCATGTGCTGCTTATAATGTTGTTAAAGGGATAGTTCAACATTTTGGCAAACTGGCCCATTGCCATAATCACTATAGTTTTTGGGAGTAGGCCAATTTGCCAAAAATGTTGAACTATCCCTTTAACCAGGATAAAAGTAAAAGTTGTTCCTTGAATGCAACTGTTATGTTATTCCTCCACCAGGCATTGTTCTCCCCCACCAACAGGAGATTGAGCGCATGTCCAGCTTCAGAGAGCAGCTGGGGGAGGACTGGCTGAGGTACCAGCACCATTTAGATGATGCTCCCACCTCCGTCAGCACCACCCAGCCCACCCCTCCCCGTCAGGCCCTCCCCAACGGCCTCACCACCACCACCACCACCACCACCCCATGTCCATCCGCTAGCCCTGGACAGCACCCGTCTCCTGCACCCATGGAAGTCCAGGAGGTCCTCCCCCCTCCTCTCCTCTCATCCGAGCCCAGGGTTGACATGTCCGATGTGGACGGAGACCTGGAGCAAGAGTCCACCCTGCAGTGGCCTGGTCAGAGCACCCGAAACACAGAGTCCACCTTGGAGGACAGTATGGTGGAGGGTCAGATGGCGAGTCAGAGAGTTGTGAGCTCTCCTGGGCCAAGTCCAGAGTCCCAAAGGTCGGGCAGAGCAGAGAGCGGAGACACAAAAGAGGAAGAAGAGGTGGAGGACCTAGGAGGTAGGATATTAACATTTGTTGCCTGAATAAGCACCAATAAAATGACTATTAGTATTCCCATGGGAATTGATTATCACACTCCTTTTTCTCTCCAGTGGACCTGTGTCACCCTCTACTTGTGGGTGTCTTATCTGACAAAGAGGAGGAAGAGGACGGCAGCCAGCAGGGGAAAGGGAAGAGCAGGGAGGTGTTTCTGTGTGTAAAACAAGGCCTGGTGCTGGAGGTGGACATGCAGTGCGGCCAGGAGAGATGCCGCCTGGAACTGGACAGCCTGGCCCGGGTGGAGACCACAGAGGCTGCGTGGACCCGTGAGGTATTAAAGCTGATGTTTATAGGATAAAAAGCATTTTTAGAGTTTGAAGAAGTTCACACTTGAGGTTTCTTTCTCCTTTGTGTCTTTGTCTCAGGGCACAGAGGAGATGCTTCCAGCTGTGGAGCTTCAGTTCGACTACATCAGCAGGGATAAGAAGAAGAGACGCTATGTCGTGCTGGATGATGACCCACAGCAAGCTCTACAGGTTGATAAAACACACACACACACACTGAGTCCCGATAACCATCAGGAGATCACAAAGCTCACGCACTTGTTAAAGAGAGACTTCAACGAGCCTGGTCTCGCTCACAGGCTGCCCCCACCCCAACCCTGTTACCTTAGTGTTCAAGTGTGATGTCAACATCTCACAGTACACGATGTACCATGTTTACAACTGCACCTTCCTCATGATTTGGGTCTCTTTGTATTATGCAACGTTCCTCTCTGTGCCAGATTAGATACAAAGCCAACACCAATTCCGGTATGTGAGGTTTTTTTTTTCCCGATTTGTTGTAAGAAGCCGGGGAATTATGAATCATGTTTTTTAAACACAGAACTGAGGTGACAAGGATCACAGCCCAGCAAACACCCACTCTTCCATGAACATGAAAATGCATTCCTGTGAATTTTTGAACATGCCAAACGGAACTATTAAAACGCAGCAGAGGAAATAGAAACCCCTGCATGGTTCATGAGCTGTTTCATTGGACTTTTGTTCACAGAAAAGCTTGTTTTCCGTCTGGAACTGGGTTTTTGCTCACACTATAAATACACTGTGTAAAAGCAAAAAAATGTTCCTCTCCTCTGACCAGGCTCTGACCGATGTGCTGTGTCATGTGGCCGAAGAAAACCAGCGGCGTGACTCAGAGCTCCGTCCAAGCTGCGTCCACCTGCAGTGCTTGCGCTGCAGGTCGGAGTTTGTGCTTCAAGGAGGGCTTGGCGAAGAGGAGGCAGGACGGAGGACGGGGAGGAGGAGGGGGGCGCCCATGTTACCAGAGGGTGAGGAAGAGCAGGAAGGGGAGCAGCTGTCAGAGGCCGAGTGCGATGGAGACAGCAAAGGTGACTATGCAAAATGTTGAACCTAAATGTTGTATCAGACATTTAATCTAAAACAAACAAAAAACTCTCCAGATGTTAAAGGGACAGTTCAACATTTTGGCAAATTGGCCCACTGCCATAATCCCTATAGTCTTAGCAGTAGGTTCGATACCTTTAATTGTCGGTGCAAGCTATTTTTAGAACGGCAGAGCAGAGCCGTGAGCTATGCTACGGAGGCTAATGGGATTTCTTATAAAACTATAGGGATAATGGCAATGGACCAATTTGCCAAAATGTTGAACTATCCCTTTAAGTAGCATCATAGAAACTGAATAACATCTGTTGACCATGAGCTGGTCAGCGGGAAAACATAACTGTTGTGATGTTTGGCTCAGGTTTACATCTGAATCTGTCATCGTCCAACGTCAAAAAAAAAAAAGTTAAAAAAAATCCCACACACATACACATGCCACAGGCTTGAGTCTGAATCATCCCTCAAACTGAGTCACGCAAAGCCTCAGATGAGTCACGCCCAAGCCAGCGCCGCTCTAGACCATCGTGAAAAATGAACCACTTTCCATCAAAAACAATTACTTTCCATCCCTCGTCTTATCATTGACAGCTGGTAGGTCTCGTGTTTGAAAAAACAAAAAAAAAGGACGATAAGAGAAAAGACAGAACATCGTCACATGGAGAAGTCATGCAAATGATGTTTATCAGCTGACGTCAAAGCGCTGCTCAGCTATCAGCGTCCCATTGGTGGTCTGCGTTTTTTCCCAAAACAAAATGCTGGTCTTAGATGGACGCGAACGAAGCGTCCCGGGACTTATCTCCTCTCTTTTCTTGCCAAGCGACCCATTCTGCTGAGTTCCCACCTCTATAATCAGCAGGAGACAGATAATACCCTTCGCTCCAGCAGCCACCTCCCAGCAATTGCACCAAACCTGACATTAGGACCTGCCCCAGCACGCACAGGCAGCACGCAGACTTTGTTCGACAGATGTTTTGGGGATTTCTTGGATCCACGCTCCTTTTGTTCGTGCGCTTAGTTTGGTGCTCTGCTGAAATTTCAGGAAACAAGTACCTTTTTTCATTCGCACGTGTCTGAACTTAGACATTGTTTTTCTGTGGGTTACAGAAATACATGCCCTACAGACAGAAAAGAAAAAAGCCCTGCCTCATGTGAAACTTGTTATGAGTGAAAGCAGGCGTGTTTTCTGTCCATTTTCCTGCATCGTTTGGTTGTCAGGATCAATCAGCTGTCCTTGTGCTCTTGAAAAGATGTGATATTTGGTAGAAAATATAGTTTTGAAATACAAGTCTCACTCACAGTGGGTTTGTTTTACATATAGTAAAAAGTTATTGACATTTATTAGAACTGTCAACCAATAATCCTCTGGTTTAAAATCAATGATGATGCAGATTCTGCACCATCGCCAGTGTGTAGCTCTTTGGTTATCATGTATCTATCTTTTTTTTCCCAGGGATCAGTAATATTTGTCCAGAATGTGGTAGTGATCATGTGGTCCAGCTCGTTGTCCAGTCAACTCCCTACAGCAGTACGCCCATCCAGCGTCCATCCAGGCCTGACAGCGAGGACGATCACCTTGACATAACCCAGAGCACTCACAGTGCCACTAAGGTCACTGGCTTTTCTCATTCTTTTTGCCTCTAAAATAGTTTTGACACAGTCCAAACTTTCCATGTTTTCTTTCTTTCTTTCTTACATGTTTTTTTGAACATTTAATCACACATTACTAGACAGTTAGACATGTAGAGAACCTATGGGACAAGGGCCAATTACAAAACAAACAAACTAAGACAGAACAAAACAAAGGGAGGGTGGAATTGTGCAAAGGAGTATTCAGCAGGCGTATTGAATTTGTTGGGAATCTTTTCATTTTTGGATTTATTCCCTTCATGGTTTTCATACTTCACATGATTGCACATATACGTAATGTGCACATAATCATGATAAATGAAAAGGATGAAGAAAGTGTTAGTGTTAACACCAATATTATACACTATTTCACAAAAACATCTTCTTAAACAGAGTTTACTAGAGACATACAACTTTTCAGTTCTTTGCTTTGTGAATGCCATCAGTTTACACCTGCAACAGAAATACACATTTGTTTTAAGCTTAGCCCTTCCAAATGTATGTTTAAAATCAAAAGCTTTAATCTGTTATCCTCAAGAAAGAAAGAAAGAGATGAATATTGTGAATGTTTTCTCTGAATCACCTCAGGATGACTACACAGATGCCAGTATCAGCAGCAGCCCCATCCTGGAGACTGCCGTCACCACGGGAGACCCCACCTTCATCACTGCCCAGGGGAGCTCCTTCTTCATCGAGGACGCTCCCGGCGACACCTCCGGCCTGTCTTACAACACCGAGTGCCAGAGTAAGGAGGAACTGGCCGGCAGCTACCACTACACCATCACCGGTGAAACACCACTTGATGTACAAGCCCAGCCTGCAGGAAGATCAACCCCGAACGGTGGGTCAACAGTTCATTTGGCTGTCTCAAACCAGGACCGCCTTATTATTGAGAAGACAATAGGTTTTAATTCAGCGGCATTAGAGCATGACGACCCAATCAGGGCTTCAAATCAACATGAAAAGCCATGAACAATTAATGCTATTCCAACAATTTTCAACCATAACATATAAATAGGCCTGATAAAAAAAAACACAAGAGAAACACAGCTGTTGTAGTGCAGAAAGTGATGAAGTCGGTTTTGATGTTTTGTTTGCTCATCACCCACACAAAATGGACCCAGGCCTGACTTTTGGACCGCATCGGCTGGAAACCACAGCTTCAGAATAAAACAGCAGGAACGAGAAAAAGAGTAAAACAGTTCCTCAGAGCCGAAGACAATTATTTTCAAGATCGACCATCAGTCAAAAACTGAGGGGTTTTAATTTATGATGATACAAAAGAAACATTTTAGAAGCTGGAGGCCTGATCTGACAACAGAAACAGTTAAGATATCATTTTGATGTTGGCAGGACTGTCTGCTGGAGGTATGCCCAAACGGCAGTAAAATATAAATGGCATTTTATTACCTGATTCCCATTCTGCAGTTCACATAGTGATTGTAAAACCCATCAGATGTGGTATAAACTGTTTACGTCGGCCTCGCTGCCTCTCCTGAAGATAAATCTAAGTCTTAATTGAAGCTGAGCAGAGATGGGGATTATTTGGATCTTGTGGATGTTGTGTGGCACAGAAATCCTGTGTATCTCTGCAACAGCGTCCGATTTCCGCCACATCTGTCTGCCATTTTTAGATGAACCACATGGTAACAGCGCAACAAGACAGATTGGAGTCATTACTGGAAGTGATGGGAGAGGAATGAAAGCCGAAGAGAAGGGATGGCTGAGTCGTAATAATAGCTTTTCTGTATCTTTTCTCTTTTTTTTTGTTGTTGTAATACTGTAGTTGTAGAGCCAATACCACATAATCTGCCCCGAAACCACAGTCTCACACTGGAGACAACTTATACTCATCCTGAAGCGCTGACTGACACTGAATATAGTGTGTTTCTGGGTGACACAGAGCTGCTATTGTTGTGGAGCTGGAGTTTCTGATTTTCCTCTCTCTGAAGAACTTCTTTGTCTCCAAGTACAGGTCAACCTGTGTTTATAAATGTGTGTGCGTACGTGCACCTTTCACCTTTTTTTTTTTGTGCGAAAGAGCGTTGTCTGACGGTTCAAAGGCCTTTTTAATCTCATCTGTTTGTGCTCTCTTCAAATGAAAGACGGTGGGTTTGTTTTGGCCTTCGCAGGTCCAGGCCCTGTCACTTTTGATTAGCCCAAACCATTCATCACTGTTCAAATGACCTCCATAGCTGTTCATTGGTGGATTTATTGCTCTTAAATGCCTTTCTTTGTGAGAGCTGTTGGCTAATGCTAAGGTCTGCTGCAGTAAAATCTGGGTAACGTTTCATAGAAGCCAAGAAATATTTAAGTCTTCACAGTGCTGCCAGGAAACTATGGCTTCAGTATCAATGCAAGGTATCATTTGAGGGGATTAATAAAGGGGCCAAACAAAGATTCATTCATTTTTTGTTTTCCAGCCTCCAGCTACGAAGATTTGTGTCTTGTTTTTTTTCGCTTGTTGCGTCGAACCAGCAATTTGAATGCTTATTACTGCGTCTGCAGATGATGTGGACCTGCTGTCTGAGGACTACGAGGCGGTGGACCATCGGCTGAAGCTTTTCCTGGACATGGAGGTCTTTGAGGAGGAAGAGGAGCTTCACTCTTTCCTCAAGGTGCGTAAGAGAAGGTCACAAAGGTACCAGTAAGCAGAGCGGTCAGAGATGATGTACATTACACTCTGCAAATAAGTTTATCTCCTAAAATGTCACACTATTCCTTAATAAAAGATTTTTATGAAGAGGCTCGGACTCAAAACTCATCACATTTTGGTTAATTGTGGCTCAGCTCTGATTGGTCCGTGGATATATTGTGACATCATACTTTCTCCAGCTGTGTTCTGCAGAAACAACAAAAAAGAAAAAGGCAAAAACAGAAATGCAGAAATCTCTCACGTCAAATAACCGCAACTGTTCTGACTTTGGCAGCAAATAATTAATTCACGTTGAACCCCGTCACTCATAATAAAAAAAGCTGACTGATGAAATAGATTCTCAGGCTTTCATAACATTTACTGGCGCTAATATAAAAGCAGGAAGCATCATTAAGTTCCAGACTCGGCTCGTCGTTGCTGCTGCCTGTGACTGATCCCTCCAATTTAACTGTACAGCGTTTTTTTATGTCGCAGTTATTGTTTCTTTTGTGATTGCGGTTTTTAAAAGTCCCTGCTGGCCAAAAGATTCCAGCTTAATGGGTGGTGACAACTTTAAGACCGACAACACTTGAGCTGCGGTTTCATCCCAGTCAGCCAAGATGAACGCAGTCAGCAGTAAATCTCCCGGGAGCCCCGTTCAGCCTCGCTCCTCTTCCACTTTCTTCTGCAGCTTCCCTCGACTCGTTGTGTTTGTCCCCCCCTCCACCCCACACGCCACCCCTGCTGTCAATCAACACTCCCAGAGACCTCTTTTAACATGCACTGCATCCTGGGAGCTCTTCAAATCAGCAGGTTATTGCTTTTTTCCCTGTCTGACACCTGGACGGAGAGCGGAGAGCCGATCGGGACGGAGCAGCTGGAAACAGGAGGTCCAGCTCCATTCGTTTTGGTTCTGTTTATTTATCCAGTGACAGGGGCTGCTCTCTGTTTCCCACGTGTTTTCACTTCTGTTGTTTAAGAGGAAATGAAGAAAGATGTCAATCCACAGGTCTGAGCTGGAACCCCCTACAGAGCTTGTGAATGTCAGAAAACCTGGGAATACGGTTGTTTAGAGTAAAAAGTTTGGCTTTTATGGCTGTATGACTCACATTATCATGCTCTAATAGGTATAATTAAGAGGCTGTTCATCACATCTGTTTGTTTTTTTTCCTCTCTCTGTGCTCTTAGATGTCAGCTGTCAAGTACGGGGAGCCAGGCGAGGTTCCCTCTCTGTTGGTGGTGTCAAACCAGCAAATCTATTTCCTGGAAGCGACGTCAGAGATGCAGTAAGTGGAGCGACGTCACAGGATGCAAACAATCTTTGCTTATTTCCCATAATTAATTTCTCAATGACTTACGCTTCATGGTTATTTCCATTGATACATTGTTATGTATGTTGCATATGTTTTCCATTTATTCTGTCCACTTTCTGTTAAAGACAACTTGTTTAAACAAAAATCATTTAAATTAAGATATGCCAACAGACTCACAGAAAAGACAAAATGCTTAAGTTGAAGTGGGATTTGTAGAAGTAACCTGTGCATGGTGTGGAGCTCCAGTCAGAGGCATACTGACAACACACATTCCTTGTTATCAGAGGTTTAATCAAATCCTGCTGGTGTGGACAGCGATTCAAAAGAGGGCGCCACACTGCAGTTAACAATTATGACTTTTGATGTCGGTGTGTGCAGCCCCACACCCTCTCTGTTTAGGATGTGGATAATATTGCATAACCTGTCCAGGTTTCTGGGTCACATCTTGAGAACACATTGACCTCAAAGTGTCTGTTGACTGTGGAGTCTTTTCTGCTCCCGCTGCCTTTTTAGCCCCTTTTTTCCTTCATGTTATTATTATTGTTCGTCTCCCCCCCCCGTCACACAGATGAAGAGATTTTCTCCTCCCATCAAAACAAACTATATTTCCCTACAGGTCGGAGCCCACGCTGTGCCGGCTCGTACAGAATTACTACAGTTACTACAATGAAACCTCAAGAACATAAAAACTCGACTCTGCAAGAAACCAAACTATTATATTGGATGTGACCTTTTATCTTAATCCCTGAAAAATTGGGTCTTACATAAGTGATTACCATGGTTGCACTGAATAAACAGTGGTTTTAACAAACACATTTTAAAGTGTTGTTCTGGCAGTCACACCTCCGCGTGTCAGAGATCAAGTAAACCGTTTAATCCATCTCACTGTGACAGTATATTTTCTGCAGCTTTCTAATGCCTCATGTCTTTTTTCCTCCCAGCGGAGGCCAGCTCTCTGATTGGCTGCAGAAGAGGGACAGCCACCCAATCATGGAGCTCAGCTACCTGGAGGTGGGGCTGGGATCCCAGAGCATCCACATGGAATTTGGAGACGGGGGCGTGGCCTATACCCTCCTCGTGAGGGACAGTTTACGTTGCAAGCGCTTCTTTGGCCTGTTGACAGGTAAAAAAAAAACACACACACACACTCAGCCAAATGCAGGAAAAGTGGGGGGAAAATGGTTTCTGTTTAGTGTATGGAAAATCACATAAAGGGAAGTTTTCCTTTTGTGACTATAGTCGGGGGGAGAGAAACTCACTGACCTTATTCTCTGTGCACATACTGGTTACACTGGTTTCACTTTCCTCAAGGCACAATGAGGGAAGATGCCACGAAACAAACCGTCGGCTAATTTAGATTAAAAACAAAAAAAAAGAAAGTCGTACGTAGAGCTCAGTTGGATCCCGACCCCGAGGCAGGTACTAGAACAACGTGTTCCACTCACAGGCATTGTGCCACAGACTGCGAAACCCAAGCTACTCCCCTCTCAGACTAATACTACACCACATGTGTGCTATGTGACGCAGATCTCTTGCCCCGTCCCTCTCGGTATTGGGTTCACGCAGACTGAGCACATCCTGCCCAGACCAACTCGTCTGAAAGAGAGCACCAGAGGCTGAGAGGAAAAACCTTTTTATTAGAGGGGGGTGGGAGGGGGGGGGCTCCTGCTTGGCTTTGGAATGTCTGGAAAAATATGGAAAATTAATTTGGCAATTGTCGAACCCCGCCAAACGCTCGGAGAAAACAGGAACTTGGCACACATGGAAAAGTATTGATGCTCAGTTTTTTAAGTTCATACTTCGAGAATGTGACGTATGAAAGTGTTTTCCCATCATTCCTGTTTCTTTTTTTTTTTTCTTTTTTTTTTCACCAATGTCACAGCTCAAGTTACTGATTAGTGCTGATTTAGTGACCAGAAGAGGAGCACTGCACATTTTTCCACAACTCTCTGCCTCCAGCTGTTGTTTCTGTCCAGCTTTCACTCACACACAGCCACAGAGGTTACACACTGAAGTTGCTGCTAACGTTCGCAGGCAGCGTTGCATATATGAATTTAACGCAGTTATTTAAGAGGGCAGCTTACGAACATTGCTGTAAATACGAACGCCTGGCTCCCAGCTGCCACACGTTATGGGATTGAACCGAGGTAACGGAGAAAAAGAAATGCATTATAAAGCTTAAATGGAAATGCTGCGTCCCAAAGCAAATGAATGAAGGTCAGATGTCACTCAAAAATCTCAATCATATAAAGATGCATTTCTCACTTTTTCTAACATTGTTTTCATCGGTCCCCCTCGATCAGTAGGCCTGCACCCCCACCTCCTCCTCCTCCTCCTCCTCCCCCACCCTTGTGTGTCCTCTGAGAGCTTTTTCTTTCTGTCCAGATTCATAAACAGCTCATTTACTGTGTTGAATTCTTCGCGGCTGGAAATGATTCCAGATTTCTTTCAGCAGGACCACAGAGTTTGTCCAAAAACGGAGCAGACAAAGTGGAAAACATGATAATAGTTTATCGGAACCTTTCAGGTGTATCCTCAAAAGAAAATGCATGAGAATCTGTGTTAACGCGCCAAAGACCTACACACAGAGTGCATCGTGGTTAAATTCCCTTTGATCCGTGAAGATAAAGACATCCTCTGTTTTTTTTCCCTAATACCAAATTAACCCCAAAACAGCTGTTGTAATATTTTATGGAAAAGCTTAACCATAACAAACCCCGTCCGTCGTCCAACCTGGCTCGCATCATATGGACAAAGATGAAAACCACAACTGGAATGACGAAGGACTCACTGGCCGGGAGACAGAGAGAGGATGTGGTTATAAGTGGGACAGTTTTCTGGAGCCCAAAACCTCTTTCTCTAACCAAGTCTGACACAGCTTTATTGAAACATGAGCGATAACACGAGACCTCTGGAGTCTGCAGCCAAAAAGTCGGGAATTGGTTTCAATCATTATCTGCTCTCGTTGCTCAGTTTCTTGTTTTGTTCCTCTCTCAGAGGGAATTTGTCACTTTATCACAAGAGATGAGGTAAAATAAGATTGTAAATGGTGAAATGCACCTTTAGCTGCAGCTTTTGGGAAGCTGGCAATAGAAGATAGGATTTCTACCATGCTGTTTGATATCATGTGAAAACCATCAGGAGAGTTGGTGTTGCTGTTGGTGTTGGTGGTGGAGACGGCCAACAGGAAGTAGCAATATTGACACAAAGCAGAGCAGCAGCCGAAGTCCGTCCACCGCGCTCGCCTCGTCGGCCTTCACTCGCTGGTGATTGAAATCTTGGATGGCACCTCGCTAAATCTGTCCATGTTAACAGGTCATTTAATCTCGCAGCTAGTCTGACGCCCACTGTTTCCCCTCAAACATGTGAAAATGTTCTGCCAGCAGTGTGGGAGACTTTGACTCCAGCCCAGCGCTGATTTTCGTGACAGCGATCGAGCCATCAGCCATTTTTCTTTTTTTCTTTCTTCTTTTTCTTTTTTTTTTTTTTAGTCCAAAATATTTTGAGGCAAAGCGAAACTCATCGCTGGCTTTTTACTGAAGATTTTACTTAATTTAAAAAAATATATAAAAGATTACAAGATTAAAAACAGAAATGAAACTGATCAAAACTGACATTTTTTTTCGGGGTTTGTTGTGCAGAGTATTTAAAAACATCAGAGACGTTACGCAGAACGAGACAAGAATGTGAAGTTCTTTGTCCAACAGCAACATGTTTTGATGAATTCCAGGATCCACAACAGTTTAACAATTCAACAGTTAAAGATTTAACAACCAAATATGATTTATTTTTTCTTCGTCCACGGAAAATGGCTCCGGAGCAGAGATGGTTTATTAGTGAGAACTTTGCATTTGGCTGCTGGTGGATGCTGCGCGGCCTGTGTGGACCGCTCCCCTGTCCAAATTGGCGAAAACAAAAAAAGTTTAATTGACAAATAATTTAAACCACTGACTGAATCAGTCAATCAGAAACTGAACGCTCGGTCAGGTTCCCAGCCCTGTTTACTTTAGTCCCTATTTAAAATCAGAACTCTCTAAAAGCTCTCTAATTCAAACAGCGTTTTAATGAGGCTGTGTCGTATTAAGATAAAATTGAAGATCATTGTATTAAAATGTTCGAGTGGACAAACCTTTGATCAGATAGTTGTTGTTTAAGCCATATTTTTCTTTGCAGACCACAGATCCTTCATGACAAAAACAACTCAACACTGAAAAACACGTCTATATGTGGGAATCAAGACGCAGCCAGACTGTCGGATTCTTCTTCTGCACGACTAGAGGCGGACTTCTGGGAATACAGGAGTGTCATTTTTAGTGACCTTGTGGAAAACTGATCTCAATGAGCCTCCTTCTTCCATTTCTCACGCCTTCCTCATAAGGAGAGCATTGATGAGGCCGAGGCCATCCACTGTCAGCCCAGCAGGGTCGTCTTTCTCCGCCGGCCCTTTAAATCCCTTTTGAAGTGCCGTCCATTCACACTTGACTGCGAAGCCACACTGCAGATATCCTCTCTGCCCTGCATTGTTGTCACACCCAATGACACGCTACGATTCGCCAATGTGAGCGTGACCCCGGCGCATTGTGTTCCCTAACATTTTCTCACCCACCGGTTCTATGGAGCTGAAATGTTAGACTTGCAACCGGAGACCTTTTGGCTTTCTTATCACAGTTTAGCGGAGGGAGAAGAAGTTTCAGATCCAGTTTAGCTTTTGTGTGCAGACGTCCTTCCATGGAGGTGTGGGCGTGACATTTTTAGGCTACTGTGTCCTTTTTTTTATGAGCTGTGGCGACGGGTGTTGGCTTTCAGACGGGGGCGTGGTCACGTGGTTCACCTGATTGCCTCGGCGTCGCCGCAACAGCGATGACACGTGTTTGGTCAGTGTCAGAGAGAGTGGGGTTTCTGAGGTTTCTGCCGGAATGAGCGTGATAACAGATTTATTGTAAAACTTGCACGACAGCAGAAATAATTGTGGTCCTGTGGTTAATGAGTTCATACAGTGGTGTGATGAGTTTTCTTACAACTGAATGTTGCCAAAACAAAGCCCACACCCTCCCACACCGAGGAGCAGGTGGTTTCAATGACAGGAGGTGTTGTGGTACCCGAGACCATTCCAAAATCTTGGTCTTGTCTCGGAATCGACTACATTTTTTCTTGGTTTTGGTCGAGCTGGAATAAAGACCAGTCAAGATCAGAGTTGCAATGGCATCTATGTCATTCGCTCTGTAACTCAATAACTCAAAGATGATTAAAAAGGAATTTCCTTTCCAAACTTTGTTTCAATGAAATATGCCACATGATAATTATGAGTAGTGGTACTGAATCCAGTGATGGTCTTGAAAATGGAGTGTTTTCTTTTCATTTAATTGCATTCATTGTGTTCTTTGCCTTCACTGTTATGGATGATTATGTTTCATCTGGCAACAAGATATTTAACCCTAACTGATGTAGAAGGACAGTGGTAAACCATCATCATCATGAAAGAAATGTGACCACAGAGTCCAGACCTGAACCCCACTGAGAATCTTTTAAGAATTAATGCAACAGAAATAAACATCGTGACATTGCAGAAGCTTATTGAAACGATGCCACAGCAAATGCATGCAGTAATCCAACGAAATATTAGAGTGTTTGACTTGTTTTTTTGGGTGGATGGGCAGTGTATTTGTGTGTGTGTCTCTTCTTGTCTTGTTTCAAAAATAATTGCCATTTTGGACACAAGTTGATGATGGTCAAACCTCCACACATCTGTTCCAGCTGTTTGGATGCAGCTGAACTGAAATGCTCTGTATTTGAGTGGCAGGAAACATTAAAGGGATAGTTCACCCAAAATTCAAATTTCACTCATTATCTACTCACCCTCATGTCGACTAAGAGCTGTGAGAGTTTTCAGAGTCCTCCGTGCCTTCTCTGAGTTACGGGGGGGGGTCTGCGCAGCAGTATTTGTCCATATAATGGTTGTCAATGGACACCAGGTTTCTTCGTTCAAAAAAACACACCAAAAAACATCCAAATACCTCCATACTGCTCATCTGTAATGTCCCTCTTGTATTGAAGCCCCGACATGAGAAATTGTTCCGAAAAAAATTAAATAAGTCTATATTTTAAGCTTGTTTGTAACGGAAGCTCCCAGTGTCTCGGTTCACTGCTCTCCTTGTATCAGTGCAATTGTCATGTGATTTGTACTGACCGGCGGAACAATTTCTCATGTTGGGGCTTCAATACAAGAGGGACATTACAGACGAGCAGCATGGAGATATTTGAATGTTTTTTGGCGTGTCTTTTTGGACAAAGAAACCTGGTGTCCATTGACAACAATTATATGGACAAATGCTGCTGCACGGACCCCCCCGTAACTCAGAGAAGGAACGGACGACTCTGAAAATTCTCACAGCTCTTAGTTGACATGAGGGTGAGTAGATAATGAGTGAAATTTGAATTTTGGGTGAACTATCCCTTTAATTTAACAATGAGATTAGCAGTGATAAATGACTCTGTACAACCACCTAATTTCTCTGGTATGTCTTTACTTTCTTTACCGTCTTCTCAAACCAGGCTAATTCCTGTTTTTTCTGCCGTTATCTCCTCAGGAATTGTGCGTGAGAAGGCCCACAAGTCCGACAGCAAGCTGCGGTCCATCTCCACCACCAGGCTGAACCCTCAGCACCACCTCTGGTACGCTGCGTCCTCACCCCAACCCCCAGGGAGGGAAAACATTTATGGATGCGGCGCGAGAAAATGGCAGACGTTTTGGGGCGGATGCTGAAAGATGTGGGCTTAAAGAGTGTTGTGTGCATTTACATGTGGTCAGGAGGTGTAAGTTAAAGGGAGGCTATGGCTGCTGGAGTTCCAACGCTTCACATTTCTGACACATCTTTAGTCGATTATAATCAGCTTTTTTTAGACTTCATTTTGTAAAACGGCCCCGCTAAATTAGCTGGTAAACCACATCTTAATTTGTAACACATGTCGCGCTCCTGAAGCATGCGTATCATGTGGTGTGTTTCGTTATCACCTTGTGTAGCTTTTTATTTTACACCTTTGTTTGTATGTGTTTTTTTTCACTCTTAAACAGAAGACGGCAGCGGTGGCGGCTTTCTTTAGGCGGTCGCGGGAAAAACAATGCGGTTATCTTAATGAAAGTATAATTTCACAGAAAGAGAAAAAAAAAAAGGATAAAGTTTCTCCCAGGCAAGTGTTAAAAAAACCATGCTGTGAATAATCAAACATTTCAGTTACACAAACAGACTTTGCAAGCAGTCTGGACGACCTGGCAAACACACGCTATCCAACTAGTAGAAGTCAAATAAATATCAACTAAAAAGACAACAACAAAAAAACGCATTTTCACTTCAGTGACATATTCCAAGACCACCCTTTATCGTGAAGAACACACGAACACAACACAGCTCAGCAATCACAAACAACAAAAACAAACCAAAGTGACTCCTTGGTGTGAACCACAGTCTCGATACTCGTCCAGTGTTTGTGCAATCCAGCTCCTGTCAGCTATTATTATGTCAATTATCCCCTTTGCTTCACAGTTGCTGTGAAATTCACCCCACGATGTTGAAGTGATTCCACCTGCCAGCCGCAAACCACCACAGCCCCCGTGTCTGTCTGTGTGTGTCTGTGTGTGTAGCTGATGGGATTCTCTCTTGTGCATGTTTACATATTTACATCCACTTTGTGTCATGTCTTTGTCCGTTCCCTAGGCCTCTGGTGTGTGAAGACATCCAGGCAGATGTGGAGGACGGCCAGCTGCAGTTTTTCTACATCCTGGCTTTCGTCCTGCAAGGTGACATCGAGAGACGGATCGGCTTTCACCTTGCATTCTTCCGTCTCATCCCCGGCCTAGTTTTCTACATATTCACTTGTTTCGAGAAAGATTACACCTCAAGACACAGCATGTCATGACTGATGACCTCTGGAGATGCAAAGATTAGTGTTGTTAGCGCTAATTATCCTACGTGTCAACACCGTCTCTGTCTTTGCCTCTTGTATTTACGCTGGTGTGGCCTGCGTGGGTGCTGCTGAAGTTATTGCTTAGGAGGGAGAAGTCGAATAAGCCAGATCACAACCCGGCTTCCAGGAATAGATACAAAATGGAAGAAATAAAGAAAGAAAAAGATTTGATTTCCTTTGAGATAAAAGCAGATTACAGGCAGGACGAGGAAAATACGGAGGAGAGGATGTGATTTGTGGGCAGCGGCTGACGTCAGGCGCCCGACGACGGTCCAAGTTAACAACCGTTGCCATAAAATGAGACACAAATCTTTGTGTTTTGATTGTATTGGCATGCACGCGGTCTGTACATGTGTAGCGGTGCTGCAGGATGCCTCCCCCGTCTGTGTGTGTGTGTGTGTGTTTGAACAGACGCGTTTCAAAGCCAAGGTAGCTGCAGGCTACACACAGCTGTGCACGTCGGAGGAATTTCAAGTGCCGTAATTTTCAGCAAGCCCAGATCTGCCCCTTTCCCTCTGCTCGCTCCTCTGAAGCTGCACTTTCTTGATGTGAAATCTTATACTCAGAGTTATCTTTGATTGTAGCAGAGAGGCACTTTGTCAAGCAGTGACCCACGACCATCTCTGCTACTATGAACTAGATCACAGGATAAAAGCCTGGCCTGACAAAGCTGTGTTTAGTCTGCTTGGATGCTAATGTTGTAACAGTTTAAAAAGCTCTTACGTGTACCTACGCTAAAAGGAAGTGGAAGAATAAGAAACACAGGAAGTGACGATATATTTAACCATTTTAAATCTTCTTTCTGTCTCACAGATAACATCTGGACGCCGTTGACAGTCCTGGCGACCCGAGAAACCCTGTACCTGCTCAGAGAGGACCACCAGTGGAGGAAAAGCTCGGCGGAGGATGAAAACGAGGAGCCTAGGAGCGGCGGCGTGGAGGTGTTAGAGACGCTGCCCATCAGCTGCGTCAGCTCCATCCACCTGTGGCCTTCGGATCAGTGCAGAATAGATATCAAGCTGTACGACGAGGTCAGTGTTGTGTTTTGACCCACTTTTAAAGGGATAGTTTACCATTTGGGCAAATTGGCCCATTGCCATAATCCCTATAGTTTTAGGACTAGGCTAATGGGATTTTTTATAAAACTATCGGGATAATGGCGATGGGCCAATTTGCCAAAATGTTGAACTATCCCTTTAAGTATTTTATTGAATTCTCAGCAATCAGCACTGATAATGACTTGATTTAGAAATATAGGTTGACCAAATAAATATATCATGTTGGCCTCTACCCTCTCTTAGGGAAGAGTAAAAGCCAAATTTGCAGCATCCGAACCCAGACAGCAGGAGCAGAGACAGACAGTTTAAATGTAAAGCCACACCGAAAATCAATCTCTTCTTCTGCAGAATGTCCATCTCCGTGTTTGTGTTTGGAGACGGCACCAGACAGATCCGTCATGAGCAGCGAGATAATGATAAAGCAACAGAACCAACACGAGTTTGTTGACTTGGAAAAGCATCAGACGTCGTCCAACTATTTAAAATGTGATTCTCCACAACGGTTAACCAAGATGCAGCAGAAATGAGTATTTCCATATGAAATCTGGTATCTGGGCTGCGCTCGGCCGGGCTGTTTTCGTTTAAATACAGGCCAGGATGTTTGTATCATCCCATCGCTGCTTTTCCCCGATGCCTTTTTGTCTCAGCTGTGAGCTCCTGAATGAAACCCAAACTGTAAAAACATGCATTTATCAAGCCAGGTTCTCTTATTGATTCGTCCCACATGTGCACAGAGCGACTCCTCTAATTGTCCGAATCCTCACCGGGATCTGCAAACACGGCCGGTTCATTTATTTACTTGTCGCTACGAGGAAGAATTTCACTGTAATCGAACACAATCAAGTTCTGTTTGATGTCGGAGCATAATTCAGGGTGAGATCACTGTGCTGGTAACTGCAGCATGTGTGCGGGGGGAAATCAGGCCGCGCCGTGTTGTGACCGAAGCGCATCTCGTGTTGTGTTTGATGATCCCAACTGTGATATCAGTTCGGATACATGCAGACGCTCACACACAAGCTGCGGTGTCATCAGGTCGTATTTCCTCGTGATGAACTGCTTTAATTAGACCTTTTTCTTTTTTTCTCCTCTCTCGCAGACGGTGAAACAGGAGAAGACGTGGTGTGTGCGCTCAGAGAGCACTGAGCTGCTCCAGGGTCTGCTGGCCTGGGTCAGAGCACAGTGGGAGGCCATGTTCGGAGTTAAACTGCACACAAGCCTGCAAGACGAGCCAGCGTGATGGGGGAGGGCATGAAAAAAAAGACAAAAGATACAGACCCTGCGCCCCTGTGTGTGTTTAGCGAGCATGAGCGAGTGCGTCTTTATTTTCTCTTTTTACACAATCTGCACTCAGTCTGGTCCCATTACGCCCGTCGCTTTCATCGTCTTTTAAGCCAAGAACTTGGAAGTGATTGCACTCATTCATGTGGTGCACACGCCTGTAAAAGCACCGGTTGCATCATTTTTCCTCCAGATACCATCCCGCCGAACTTTTCCACAACTGTGTGCCTTGAAATGCACCTTAATGCATCTCGTATTTGTCCTCCGTTCACTGTAGCGTCGAGCAGATTTGGGGATTTTGGAAGCATTAAGTTGGGAACAAAAGTTTTGTCTGAGGATTTTTTTTTAGGGGGGGTAATAATCCACAGAGCCGAGCCTTAATTTCTGCCCACTCACCCCCCTCGTGGCTTTCCGCGCCATCCTAGGGTGCAGCAAGTCTTGCCATCACGCGCTCAACACGAGGTCGGGGTTGCTTTTGTAAGGCCGGGGCTCAAGTCTGTCACGGAGGGTCACTTCACACCCTCTCCCCCCAATTAGGGTCTTGTGATGCTTCTCTGCACTGTGTTATGTGAAAAGATGAAAAGTAGCAGTTCTTTTCTTTAAAACCATCCTTGTGTCTGTTTAGTTTACAGTGTATATATATATATTTATATATATCAGTGTAAAACAGAAACTGCTGCTCCTGTGCATTGAGCGTGTCTCCACTGTGATGTGAACTTGTACATATGAAGCTATGTACAAATGCAGGAAAAAGTCAAATAATCCCAGCACTGTTTCAATTTAGCCAGTGAAACTTAATTTATTTCTTCTTTTTTTTCATTACGAGCTCAGTGAGAAAAGTGTCTTTTATTTTTGTATCAATATGAGGAACAACAGCTGATGTATGATGTGTATAATTCAGTATAAAAGTCGTGTATTCATTTGTGTCTTGTGAAGGTTTTTTTGTTGTTTTTTGTTTCCAGGCGTAGAACAGAGAAACAGCTGCGGCGCTGCAAAGTCCCCAGATGTTTGTTTCGCCAAGTGACGCTGCAAACGGTCGCCCGTGTCAACAAAAAGTTTGTGTGGTCCTGTGTGAGGACGACCGCACAAAAAAGTCTAGCTTCGGCCAATGAGAAATCTGCAAAGCTGCAACGACTCTGACCCCCGCACCTGCTCGCGTTTGACTTCCATGGGATGAGATAGAAGCGTTACCTGAAGATGTCGAAAGCATCACTTGAATTCCTCGCGTCTGACTTCAGTGACATGTAGATTAGAGCTATTCGTCAATATTGGCTTTTCTGGCCAGAGTTGAATCGGCGCCGGGCTCCGAGGACAGGTGGTTTCTGTTTTGTCGGGGACGGCTAAACGTAGGAGAAAATGGCTTCAAATACAAACCTGATGAGACTCGTGAACTGTGTAATCGTAACTGTTCCCATGGTTTACTAACTGTTTTATTTCTTTTAAAAAACCTGCTGTCTCCACAAGGCAGCTCGGCTTTATTGGGTCAGCTTAATCATGACCTTATTTCTGGCCCAGGTTTAAAGCAGCGGCGGTGAAGGAATGCGAAAAAGCCGCTCTAGAAGTCAAACCTGTGGCCTTCTCAACGCTCTGTTCTCTTTGGCCCCTCAACACCAAACTGTCAGTCACACCCCTCCTCCCCTCCCCTCCCCTCCTCTCCTCTCAAAGTGAAGTGCGATTTGAGTCTGTGCTCAGCTGTGTGAAAGGTATGTTAACCAATTTCACAGAGTAAATATTTCCTCAGCCACCGGTGCTGTACATGTGCAGTGCACATGCTCGTTGGGAGACGTGGATCTCCTTCAGCTGCGCCCACATGGGCCGGCAAACTCCTGATCCTCCGGCGCACAAATGACTGGCGACTACTCACCCGCATCCTGGTTGTAAAGTTCCTCACATAAATCTGATTCACGTGATAAACAAGGCGCTTTTTTTATGTCCCGTTTCTCACTTTTTTTAGCTACAAACACAAGAAGGTCAAAGGTCAGACGCAGGTGCAGAACATCTGTCTCAGAGCTGATAGAGATGACTGATAACTGGCTTCCTCTCTGAGAGGTTTCAACCTTTTAAAAACCTCCAAACAAAAGAAGTGGGGAGCTCATTCACAGCTCACAAATCCAAGAGAATTAAAGGATATGTGTGGAAATGCTTGACAAAGCTTTCATAATAACAACTTGTGTGTAACAGCTGCAGCTCCCCTGGTTTGGATTTTAGAATCCATGTCGACGGTGAATATATTAAGTGTTTGAACTGATTCAAAAAGTATAGAGATCATCGCCATGATCAAGAGTTTGGATTGTTTGTCTGAAACCAGATGCACAAAACATTTTTTCACAACTTGATAAGTTTATGATGTGATATCTGAGACATTTTTCCTCACTTTCACATGCCCATGTCTGATTTTTATATCCTTATCCCATGTGTTATTTATTCAGTTTTCTGTTTTTTTATGGAAATGTTAATTGTTTTGTATGTAGTTTCCTGCCACGCTCGTCCTCCATCCTGCCAGGAATTAACGTCCTGTGTTTCCATCCCCAATCCTTCTTTTGTGTATGTGTTCTTGCCTGCAATATGGTAAAATTAATGAGCCCAGAAACTCAGCCTTAAAAAACTTATGAGTCATACTGATTGCACGCTATGAATTTATGCCGTTGTGTGAGGAAATGAGCAATGGTAGGATGTAACCACAACATGTGTACGATCAGTTTAGTGTGAAGTGGTGATGAAACATGCAGGTGGGCAAAAATCAAAAGTGCTGCATACCGCTGAGTATTCAAGCCTTTGAGAATTTCACTGCAGGGGGTTAGGAAGGAATTTTGAGCCCCACGAGGCCCTCGCCCCACCCCCCATTCTGATTTTGGCTATTGCATAACCTTAGTGTCATTTTGTGACCCCCAGATCAGACGCCTTTCACTTCTCATCAGTGGAAAAATTTAGTGGCTTTTAGTTTGTTGGCCAAATACCAAAATTTCTTGTAAATATTGTCACATAAAAAGCACTGGCTTTTATATTTCTCTTAATATGCAGTGGTGAAAAGGTGGAGATGAATAAGTTCATGCCTCACTTGGACCACATGTGAGAAGTGGAGGAAAGCAGGGTGGATAGTTAGTATGAGAGGAAGCTGGGATGCAGCCACGGCGATTTGGCTGGGCGCAGACATCTGGCCTGATTTGACTTCCCACCGTCTCCTCCAAACATTTCAGGTCCTCTGGTAAATCAGGAGCATTACAGCTGCACCGTGCATGACAGCAAGAAATTTGTTGTTTTGCTGAACGCTCAAGTCAAACTAAATTCTTGGATGGTGGGCCTCTTCTTCTAAAGGCTGCAGTCACGCAGTGCTCCGTCAGGCCGGTGGGCTGCCAAACTGTAGTCCAGGGGATAACACAGGGTCCTCAGCAAAGAGAGGAATGACTACAGTTGTAATGTTGTTGCACTCATTCAACTTTTTGGCATAAAAAAAGCATGTCCAATGGCATTGACAATCATGTTGTCTTGTGAAAATGCTCAAATGTATAATTTTTTTTGGAGCCAAGATATTTATATTTCTAATCTATCCCTTACAAGTCCTCTAACTGTGGAATGGTGAAACATAAAAGTGCTGCATAACCTTCTAAATGTGTATTTGATGCAGTTGTAGCACCTCTGTGTGTTAAATACTTAATTTAGTGGAGTTTTAATTTTAATTTTTAGCTGTCAGCTTGTAATCTGGAAGTTGGCTGCACGGTTGCATAAACGTGATTGGCTTTAGTTGTTGGGGGCGTCACCAACTCGTCAGTTGCGCTCTGATTGGAGCGGCACTTATTCCAACCCACCAATCATCTGGTAGCAATTAAGAGCCGACGTTGGACAGTTGGTATTGATACCTTAGCCACCGACTGGTAATATGCAAATTAGGTGTGTGGCCCCCAAATTATGATTGGCTGCAATCGCTGGGGGTGTTACTACCTACTAATTGAATGCTGATTGGTGCAACACCTATTCCAACCCACCAATCAACTGGAAGCAATTCAAATTCAATTCAAAGCCGCGGTTGGGCAGTTAGCTGCACGCTATGCAAATGTGTTATCCTTCTGAACCGTTGTTAACACGTTTTTGGACCGGACCTGACCTAGAATCGACACAAATTGAGCCCACATACTCGTTTGGTTTGGTTGTTTTCCTCCGACTATTATAGTCTTTATTACAGATGAGTATTATTTTTGTGTTAGGAAGCCAGTAACCCGTTTTTTGCCCCATAAGTTCACTTTATTGTGCGCATCGGTTTCCTCCAGCTCCTTACCAATAAATAACTTGACTCAACCAACTAAGGAAGCGGGGTAAGTAGTGCCATTTTTTTTTTTTTTTTACTTTAATTGCCTTTAAAGCAAGGGGATTATAATAATGCCCCCAACTATGTACATAGTTGTGCATCCCTGGTAACAATCACTTTGAATCTTAAATAAACTGTTTCAGAAATATAGCTTTAGAAAAAACAAAATTGGTTTTGTGGAACTTGCCCCCAGTGCGGGGCAAGTTGTGCCATTAGAGAATTGTGCCTTTGATAACTGACGTAAAACAGATCATTTTAATCTCACAAATGATAATTCTATATAAAAGCAAGACATACAATACAAAATTAAAGCCAGAAGCAGCGATGATCGGGCCCTCGCTTATCCCTATGCAGTCGCGGAGGCCTGATGCAGCTAGGGGTTGCAGACTGGGCAACAACCAGACTGGGCAGGTGTGTTCAAGGGCGGTCCCTCATCACACATGTTAAGTTTCAAGCAAATCAGTGCCCACTGCCATTTCTCCTATACACAGCGCAGCACTGCCACTGGCACAACATAACCCAGGCCCTTTGGCACAAATTACCCCAAGCCCAGCTTGTTTTTTGTTTTTTTAATGTTGTCCTCATTTTTCCCCAAACAACATCTTAGTTATTTCTCTCTTGGTCCAGTTTGAAAGCTGTATTTTGTGGATATATTGCGCAGCCCATTAAGATCAGAGGGAGAACTGCGTTTCTGAAACATGTCTCAGTATAATGGAAACCGATTTCAACAACACAAACCACAGTCTCCAAGATGACCATTATACTGAATCCACACCTCTCATAAACCGGACAATAAACTTGAAATGAAGTGACAGCTGTATAAAAATGTCTATTTGTGTTTTATTTTGATTTTATTCCTGTTTTATTAAATAGGCCTATATATATAATTATGATGAAAGTATAGGCTAGATGCGCATCCACACAGGATACTTAAAAAGAAGCCGGATCAGTTTTTATTTTTGATTGTATGCTATTGTAATCATTGTGAAATTCCTATAAAGTGTCCACGGAGGCCTGAGGTTTAACTGTGACACTCAAACTGCATCATCATATTATCAGACGAATAATAGGATCCCCACAGTCCTTTGTCGTTGGGGCCGAACGGTAGTCAGCGTCGTGGATCTCAGGTTTCAGGCGAGAGGGCCTCCTCTGAATGGGGCCGAGCGGTGAAGGAGGAGGGAGGGGGGAGGAGGAGGAGGGAGGAGGGGAGCCGCCAGGAGCCTGCGGGAATCAGCAGAGCTTTCTTTTGTCCTCTTGTTCGGCACCCCGACACATGGGGTCAACACGGGCCGGATGGGTTCAGACTGACGGCTGCCTCGGACGCGGACGCACGCAGACGCGAGACGAGAGGAGCGCGCGCTTAATTAGGAAAACCTGGTCGAGCAATTAAGCACGAGGAGCGAACACGCGCGGATTGGAGCGCAGAAGGTGGGTGTTTGGCACCGAGAAAAGTTCGTTACGACAGATTATCTGCTTTTCTTTTACAACTTCATTAGTTAAGCAGAAAACGTTTTTTTACGAGCTGCAGGGTTTAGGTCTAAATTTACCAAGTGGGTTCCGCGTTACGAGACTTGGATCTAGCTGCGAGCCGGAGAGCGGTGAGTCCACTGGTTCCCCCCGGAGAGCAGAGGAGAGGAAACTTAACCAGAGAGTTAGTAAAAGTTGTTGTTGGTGCGCCTTTAATGAAACCAGATTCTCTTTTAACACTTTAAAGTGTCACAAACGAGTGTTTAATGTGAAAAAGTTTCCAATCAGAGTCTGTAAAGGCTCCTACAGGCATTACACTGATTTTCCTCTGTTTTTTTAATGAGTAATTCTCTTACCAACAGTGGGTTTAACTCTTTTTGACTGATCGTGTCTGTGACTCTTTGAAATGATGGCTTCATCCTCCAGTTCACCGGATTTTCGTTTTCCTCCACTGAAGCTTTATTGGCACGAGTTTGTTTTCCTCCAGAAATGCCACAATTTCCAAAACAGTTGAGTCTGACTCAGCAGAGCGTGTTCACAAGCCTGCAGCAGCTCTGCACACAAACCTCTTCAACTGCTTTTTTTCTGCCTGTTTTCAAACTCAAAAAGGAAATGTGTGATGTGGATGAAGTGTTTGCATGTTTTATTTTTCCCTGCAGACTCAGGAATGGGTTTTTTTTCTTTTTCTTTCTTTCCCTTTTTCCTCATGGTGACAGCATCTACAAAATGTCAATCACTCCTCTTCTTTACTGTCTTCTCTGGCTGCTCAGGCTTCATGGGGATTTCATGTGCCCTCTGTCTGCTCCCTGAACCCTAAAATCCAGCTCTCTGCTTTTGGTTAGGCAGGAATGTTAACTCGCCTTCGCTTTGTCCAGATCCTTTGCCCAAAAAACTCTCCATCCCCCTCCTCCTTCTCCTCCTCCTCCTCCTTCTTCTCCTTCTCCTTCTCCTCCTGCAGACGAGTGGCTCCTGAAGCAGAAAAGCCATTAAATCAGTTGAGCCTGGTTTGGCTGCTTCTGTTTAAAAGCTGTCGGGGATGGTGGCACTGCGCTGCAAGGAAAATGTTTGCGTTTGCTGGAGCCAGGAATCCAGTTTGTCCAAGTCAAACACAACCAGTGGGAGATGAGCTACCTATCTATTTGTGTCTTTATTTAGAGAGCGGCATTTACAGTGTGTTAACAAGGCCTGTTATAAAGGTTTTCATCAGGGTAAATTTAGTCCGCTGCTGTGGGTGGAGGGGGAAAAAACTCCCGAGAAGAGTCTTTACTCTTCCTTAACTCTTGGAAAATTTTAAATGGAGGATCTAAACTCCTCTTTGGAGCTGTAACACCTGCTCTACGAAGTTTATATCACAATAAACAGGCTTAAAAAACCCTTAAAGTAGAGTTTGACCCACTGGTGGCGCACGGCCAGCGTCTAAAATTACAGTTACTTTCTCTCGCAAGAGTCACAGACTGAAATAATTTAGCAGACAGGAATAGCTCAGTCCACTCAGTGACATTTTTATGTGTCAGACATCATGTATCTACAGTACTTGTGGAGTGGATTCACCCTTTTCTGAGAACACTGCTTTAACCATTTAAAGCATAAATCTATAGGGAAATAGTATAAAATGTATGGATAGAAAGAGTTTGCAGGCTGCAGAGGCTCTGTTTGTGCAGGCCAAGCGCTGCATCTGTGCATCAGCTGACCTCAGAGCAGCGATAAGTTTGCAGGCAGGCGTGAAACAGCTTTTTTTGGTGGAGGTGACATTCAATCACAAATCACAGGCCATGCTCTCTCCTCTCTTCTGGCAGCTCAGCACGGCTGGAAGTGCCTTCCGTATTATTCTGATATTAGATGACCATTAGTGGTCGGGGGCTTGTGGATTCATGACCATAATGCCTCGTTTCTCCCAAAATGCTTTTGGTCGCTGTTTTGCATTTCAGGGTTCGTGTCCTCAGAGCAGTTTGAGGGCTGGAATATCAGATCTCAGCATTTCAGAGGAGGAAACCAAACACGGTGGTAAAAAAAAAAGGTTCAGATCGGTGATGTTTAAAGGGAGCATCCGCCTCATTGGATGACAGATAAGACTCTGTAGCTGTGAGAAACCAGTTGAATGGAGGTTGGGTGGGTGGGTGGGGGTTGTAATTGTATGGTAGGGGTAAAACAGATGTCACCTCGCAGCTGTACACCGGTCTCAGGGTCACAGAGTTGCCTGTTTTGTCAAACATTTCACCCATTCCCACGACTGAACCTACATTTTTAGCACACACAGGATGCTTTTTATACAGATGACGGTCCAAATACTCTGTAATAGATGAGTCTTTCCTCTTTTTAAAAGTGTGATTTAGCTCCACATTTAGTGCATGAAACCCTTTAAATACTCTGGATCTGAGTGTTTCAAGGTCCATAATTTTGACTGTCTGGATCTAACCAAGACGAGCCAACTTCTAACATGTGTTTACAGCTTTGGTGTGGCTAGTGAGTCCCTGGACGTCGACATGAAGGCGTGTGTCTCTCGGTGGAATATTTTTTCTGGTCAGGCCGGGGCAAGTCCGTCTCAACATTTCTCAGCATCTGAATGTGCCAGTTTTAGAAGGAGGGATTTCGCAGAAAAGGAATTGATGAGTAACCTGGGCGAGTGGGCGCCTCGCTATCGCACACGACGTGTCTATAGATGCCGGTGATGGCCAAAGACTTGTCTTGTGGCAGTGAGTCTGAAATTAGGAATGTGGAGACGTTCTCCAATATGGCATTAATATCAGAGGCTGTTTTCTTGTGTCCTGTCTGGGATGTTTAACCAAAACCAAACTATTTGATGCAGTAATGGCCGGGAGTGATTTTCTGAAAACATAATAAACATAAAACGGCTAAAGTTCCATTATTATCTCATATTGTGGTGAATGTGCAGGTCACAAATTGTCCACTAGAGTGTTTTGGAGTTGTTGGATTGTGTTTTTGATGAGTTTGATGAGAGGAACCAAGAAATCCTATTAGCCTCTGTAGCATAGCTCTGAGCAGCTTGCGGCTCTGCTCCGCCTTTCTAGAAATAGCTTGCAGGTAACGAACCTACTGCTAAAACGATAGGGATTATGGCAATGGGCCAATTTGCCAAAATGTAGGACTACCCCTTTAAAGTGTTAGCTTGTGGGTTTTTTTCTTTTCTTTTTGTTTTTTTTTAAAGGATTTAAAGGGATAACTTCTGGCAGTTTGACAGGAAATAAATTCCTTGCCTCATTCACTGCTTTAGTATCATAATACCTGGAGTGCAAAGCCACAGCAGGCCTCCTCATGGCTAGCAGCGACTTGCCAGCCGACACTTGTTTGATGTTTGATTAAGAAGCTCGAGCTTTGGCACAGCAGCGAGCTGCAGGAATGTGGGTTTACCAAACTGCTACCAAGACGAGTGCGTTCTGACCAGCGGGGACTGATGCAGTGTTTTTGTGAAGTTGACGCATGGATACCTGCATGTCTGAGAGGCCTGTGACTGATTAAAACCAAGCATGGGGCATGTGTTTACTGCTCCAGCCCTCCAGTTGAGGTTTTGCCCGGATACTTGCATGCTGTATTTACACATGCACGTTTGTTTTAATCACTCTGTGAAAGTGTAAACCAGGCAGTGTGGTGCATTTTCACACTTTGTTGGTCCATTGAGGAGAATTTGGAGTCAAGCCAGCGACAAATGTGTTTCATTAATAATTTCTCCACAGATTTTTAGTTTTAAGTTTCCAAATGACTTGTTTTGTCCAACCAAAATTGTAAAACCGAAACATTTTCAGTTCAGGACCATAAATGATGAAGAAAAACAGCCAATATACACACACATCAGATTTGTCTTTTCCCTCCCCAAAACAGAGCTCATTTAGCTCCACAGTCACCTTGGCACCATGAGTTGGAGCTTCCTTACTCGTCTCCTGGATGAGATCTCCAACCACTCCACCTTCGTGGGGAAGATCTGGCTGACGGTGCTCATCATCTTCCGCATCGTGCTGACGGCCGTCGGCGGGGAAACCATCTACTACGATGAACAGAGCAAATTTGTCTGCAACACGCAACAGCCCGGGTGCGAGAACGTGTGCTACGACGCGTTTGCGCCGCTCTCACACGTCCGATTCTGGATCTTCCAGGTGAGCTGCTCATCACTGTTTGATGAATATTGATCAGAAACACCAAAGCCTCCCCGATTTATTGAGTTTTGCTGAAATTTCAACAACCTGTGCATATGTTTTGTTTAGGTTATCATGATCACTACTCCAACCATCATGTACCTGGGCTTCGCCATGCACAAGATCGCCCGCATGGACGACAGCGAGTACCGGCCCATTGGGAACAGGAAGAAGAAGATGCCCATCGTCAGCCGCGGGGCGGTCCGGGACTACGAGGAGGCCGAGGACAACGGAGAGGAAGATCCCATGATTGCAGAAGAGATCGAACCAGACAAGCCTGACAAAGCAGATAAAAGTAGGGCAGCGGAACGTCACTGGAATATGTTGATGATCCGTCGAGCAGGTTTCTAATCGGAGCTTTTCTTTTCCAGCCTCAGAGAAAAAGCATGACGGTCGTCGGCGGATCCTGCGCGACGGCCTGATGAAAGTCTACGTGTGCCAGCTGCTGTGGCGCTCGGCCTTCGAGGTGGCCTTCCTGTTCGGCCAGTACGTCCTCTACGGCTTCGAGGTGATCCCCTCCTACGTGTGCACGCGCTCGCCCTGCCCGCACACGGTGGACTGCTTCGTGTCCCGCCCCACGGAGAAGACCATCTTCCTGCTGGTGATGTACGTGGTGTCATTCCTCTGCCTGCTCCTCACCGCCCTGGAGATCATCCACTTGGGCGTCGGCGGCATCCGCGACACCTTCCGCAGGCGGGCGGCGCTCAACTCGCGAGGCCCCCTGGCCCCGCCGTCGGCGCGCTCCATACCGACCGCGCCGCCGGGATACCACGCCACCATGAAGAAGGAGAAACTAAAAAGAGAGCTGAGGGATTCCCCCATGGCCGACTCTGGGAGGGAGAGCTTTGGGGACGAGGGGCCCTCGTCCAGGGAGCTGGAACGGCTGAGGAGGCACCTGAAGCTGGCCCAGCAGCACCTGGACCTGGCCTACCAGGCGGACGAGGGAAGCCCCTCACGGAGCAGCAGCCCCGAGGTCAACACGGCCGCTCAGACGGCCGCCGAGCAAAACCGCCTCAACTTTGCTCAGGAAAAGCAGGGAGAGGCGAGTGAGAAAGGTCAGAGACAAATTCAAACGTTTAAACTCCTCCAGCACTATGGCAACCAGCCCATCAGTCTGTTGGCTGATCAACATTTGCTCAAGAAAATATTGCTGACTAATAGAATACTTTTCTCATTCATCTTGTTTTCTCTCTTCTCCTAGGAATACATGCCTGAACGTGCTTCCTGCCACAAACGTCTGTCCTTCCATTCCTACTGGCCTTAAACACATTGGGGAAGCACATATGGGAATGCAGTCAGACCACTGAGGGAGACCAAAGCGTGAATGTGTGCGTTTGCGCGTGCGTGCGTGCGTGTGTGTGTGAGTGTTTGTATGCATGCGTGGATGAGAGAAATGAGCCTTTCAGTATTAGGGGTCAGTCGAAAAAGAAAGAAAAAACGCTGACCAAGCTGTGTTGTGACAAATGGTTCATCTCCACGACTCTAAACTTGAAAGCCTGCCACATATCGAGTTTCTGCTTGCCGACCTACGTCCAAAACCTCGACTGTGCCTTCAGCTAAATCCTTGTCTACACCCTGTTCTTTCACCCACTCAGTGTTTTTGTGGCCGTACAATAATCCTCATCCATTTCAGACATTGCAAGGATTGCCCTTAAGCTTAAAACTCCTGGCTGAGTGATTTTTTTTTTTTTTTGGTTTTGTTTTATGCATTTTTTTTTTCGTTTTCTTTTTTTTAATAGAATGTCTCCAATCATTAATGTCTCAGTTTGTTGAGGCTTGTTGGCCTCAGCGAGAAGCTCAAACAACACAGCCTTTGGTTATGTCATTTCTGGAGCGTGTGCAGCAGGCTTAACCTGTGCAAGATGACTCATGTTTAATTTAAACAGATTGGTTGTTAGGGGGATTATTGTTTATTAGAAAGGGCCCACACCATTTCTGGAAAATGACAGATCTCCATATTTACTTACAAATCATCCAAAACGTTTTACCTGGAAAATGCTTGAATTCTTTATCGACAAGAAAATGTTCCAAGGTCCAAATGTTCCCATTCACTTTATTTTACCAGCTCCTTTTTTTATTTCGACTTGACCAAAGCTTTAGATGACTATCTTTCTGTCTAGAGGGAAGTGTGGGCATCATGAATGCCACCTGTTTCCACTGCTGAGAAGTAGGCACTTGATGTTGGTAAACCTTTCTTCCCTAAATTATGTAATATAAAAAATGAATTACAAATGTATGTTATTGCATAAAGTTGAGGATGTAATTTCACTTTTTGGGGATTTTCTTTGTTTTTGTTTAGTTTTTTTTGCTAACCAGCTGGAAACATCTGTCTTCTAGGCTACTGTCAACAATGAAACTCCATCCTTGTCTTTTGAAATTTACATTCTTCTTTGGTGAGACATATTTTCCATCCTTGACATGCGCCACTACTCCTCCTCTGTGCTAAAACATGGATGCTTTCGTGCATCATGGAAAAGAGAAAACACACACACAGTGAGGAAATGATGACGGTTGGCTGCTGACACACAGCCCGGTGCCATGTAAACACATAACCTTTCAGTTCATCGTTCGACTTTTGATCAATAGCTTTCTGTGTTCATGCAGAGTTCATACTTACTCATAGCCTGTCGGTTCGTTTTATGATCTATTGCTGGGGAGAAAAAAAAGTAAAAGAAACTAGAGATTTGCCAAAGGAGCTGTTCGATGCTGTATTCTTGTAATCATCTCACTTCCAGTTTTGCCACTTATTGCAAGGTACGACATTCCAAACAGTTTATACTTTCTCTTGTTTTTTCTATTGCAAGTTTTGTAGTTTTTGTAACTGTAGAGATTATTTGTCTTCAGAGTAAATAAATATATTTGAACAAGATGTTTTGTCTTTTGGACTTGACTGTTTTCAGCAACAAAATTCCAACTTGTAGAAAGATTTGTCTGTTGAAACCCTGTCGTTTCAGCAGGTAAATTAGTGAACATATCAGAATTTACAAATTGATTGCTTATCAGGGACCTGTTATTAGAAAGTGTAAAATATTCTCTGCATGTATGGCATTTGCAAAGAACAACAAGAGTTTCATGTCTTAATCTGTGATTTAATCTATAATACAGCAAATCAGTTCACACTAGAAAGTACTGATGTTTAAAAGTGGGCCTGCACTGCCCCCTAAAGGTCGGAATTAAACAATGGACACATGATACAGTCATGGCTTTAGTTTATACTTGCAGATTGTTACTAAAGTAACATGACATGCAAAAAGCTCTGGGAGCTGGAAAGTTTATGATTAACTACAATTTATAAGTTGTGGTGTGATTAATATGCAGAGGCACAAGCAACTTTTTCTGCTGGAACAAAAATGTTGATTCTTTAGCACTTTAACTGCAAAAACTTATTAAACAGTATTATTGTATACATAGACAACCAGGTCAGCTTTATGACAAATGTTGACCAAAGTGCTTTACAATTATATGCAAAACAAGAACAACAATGACAATTTCAAACAGTGAATGCTGAATCAAATACTAAGGAAAAGAGATGGGTTCTAAGGCGTGTTTCAAAGAGGTAAATTGTTCCACAGTTGAAAATGCTCTGTCACCTCTGGTTTTTAATTTTGTATGTGGGATGGAAAGCAGAGATTTATCTGAGGATCATCTAAGGGGACGAGAAGTGGAGTAGGGAGCGAGTGCCAGTGGAGTGAGGCCAGTGCAGGGGAAATATGGTCACTTCTCCTGGTACCAGTAATAATTTGAGTCTGGCAGTAGATCTTAGATGGAAGAAACTTCTCCTGTTTACAGCAGGGCCGTTGCTAGGAATTCTGGGACCCCTGAAAGAACACTAAAGTGGGCCCCTGACTTTTCCACTTTTTTTCTTAGACTATCTATGTATTATCATTTGTTATTTAGCTTGCTTTGTTTTGATGCTAATGCAGCATTACTATGAGTATTAGTCAGGGTTTTATGCAGAATCCCTATAATTATCATCACCTTTCTCCCTATACAACAGCCTTGGTTTACAGTACAATACATAAATATTCAGATACAGGCACACTCTTCAGGTATAATGTTTGGCAAGGTCTCATACTTGAATGAGTATCCACCATCAGATGTGGTAGTGATCCTCAGAGATCTCATGCTCCCTGGGACCGGAGCGCAGCACTGAGTGATCCCCAGCGACGTAGTGGTCCGATCCAAGGCCGAGCAGTTGCCATGGCAATAGAAGAAAGTCAGCAGTTTCGGGTGGACGATCCAGTTTTCCCAGCCCAGCTCCTCGAAGCTGATCTGGATGGCTTCTCGGCGGCAGTCGCTGTGCTGCGGCCTCTCCTGAGAGGGCCGCTGCAGCAGGTCGATAGCAGAGGGAGACCAGGGGATGGGTACCGGAGCATGGCGGGGTGAGCGGACCGGACCGCGAGGCTGAGCGTGGAGGTGAAGAAAAGGCATCTTGTCAGGTTCAGTGGCGTGGCACCCACAGGCCGGACAGCGGACCTGGAGTAGAAAAGCAGCTTCGGCCACAGAGACCAGCAGGCTGTGGTCCAGGTGGTAGGTGGTCCATCCGTCTGAGCTCACGGTCGATGGAGCCTCCGCTGCCTGGAGAAGCTGCTGCTCCGAGGTGACGAAGAACAGCTGAGCAGAAGAGTTGGCTGCAACCTCTTTGCCAGCATAGAACCAGAAATGTGCAGACGTGACCCGGGTCTCCTGGTTGTTCATGGAGGGCTGGAAGTAATAGGTGAAGTGGCTTTCGGGGGTTTCTCCAGGAGTTGACTTGGATCTGGCACAAGAAGAGTCTGCCAAAGTCAGATTACATCAGATTAGAGCTGCACTTATGATAATGCACATGTTTTACATTTGCATTAAACTAGCAGAAAAACAAAGTTGCTCACCAGAGCTGGGGAAGATAATAATTTGAGATATTTCCTGGTTTGGATTCGTTTGGTGGCCGACCCATGTCGTCCTGCTGGTCCTGGGAACCCTCCGAAGCATGTGCCTCGCTTCTGGCTGTGCCGTGTCCACACCAGGGCTCTGCAGCGTGGCCGCAGGTGGCCCCTCCAGCGTGAGGCCCTCCAGGACCCGCTCCCTGAACCAGGATAACAGTGCCTCCCTGGGCAGCTCCTGTCCCGTACAGGCGTTAAGTAGACACAGGATGAGAAGAGCACAAAACTCCATGACTGCAGTGCAGACGAGCAGAGTTTCTTTGAGGATGCTTTTCCAATCTGCTCCAAAAAACTGTCTCTGCTATGGCTTTCCTTCCTCTCACATGGAGCTGTTTGGTTGGCGCTGCAGCTATCTGGGTCTGTGCGAAGTCTGCAAACAAAAGCATTTTGTTGCCAACACACAAAGAAAGATAGCTAGGAATGGCCTTGACAGTTGGGATATTGCATTATCTCTTTTAGTAGCTGTTTCACACAGCTGCATGTTTTATTCCCTCCTTTTGTCTTTCTGCTGTCTATCGTTTTTGCACAAAAGCCTAGATATCAGCCATGCATGTGTTTTTTTATGCAAAGCAAAGCACAGAAAATGGAAAAGAATATATAGTCTCAGATGTAAAAGTGTGACATGTGTGAGACAATTAAGATACATTCTGCTATTTTCACATGTTCCTTCACAAAACCCCTGATGTTTTAATCTGTCATGTGTGAATAATATAGCTCCTGCAATTATGCAAAAAGTGTCACACCATGAAAAGTTTGAATGATCGGAAGCTGAAGGCCATAGGCTATACCAAACACACCTGTTTTCCCACTACACAAAACGACTTTGTCTTCAGGAAGGGAGACCTTTGTGCTTCTTTATCTGACTGGCCTTGAATCCTTCAAGTGTGTCTGTTAAAAAAAAAAAAAAAATCTAATGTGTGTTTCTCTACAAGGACGTTTTTATCAGAGGCCTACTGTACCAGATGTAAGCTTTGTATTTTTGATTTAATTTTCAAATGAAATGCTTCACAAAATACAGCTTCACTAATAATCACAAATGCAATACATGTGAGGGAAAATGTCTGTAAGAAAAAAAAAGATTAAAGTTCAGATCAGATAAAAGAAACAAAGAGAAAGAGGAAAAACATCTCATGCATCCTACACGTACAGTGAGTCACATTGTTTACATTGTGTGTTTTAATCAACCCTGACCTGTAACACACATAGTGTGGCCGCGGCACCAGCAGGGTAACAGGGGGTCCGTGGAGGTCATGCAGGGGGCCGTAACATTTTTGGTTGGTTAAGTAATAATGTGTAGTTTTTTAAAAAAGAAAACAAAAAACAATTAATCCTTCTGTAGCGGAGAGTGGGGTAAGTTGAGCCACTTTTTGTATTCAGGATCACTACATTAAAGGGATAGTTCACCCAAAATTCAAATTTCACTCATTATCTACCCACCCTCATGTCGACTAAGAGCTTTGAGAATCTTCAGAGTCCTCCGTTCCTTCTCTGAGTTAACACAACAATATTTGCATCAATAGTTTTTCTACAGCTAACAGTGTTTACTATTTTTTATCTGGATAGTGTCAGTGTGAGAATGAATAAGATTATTAACAGGAAAGTGTTTGTCAACTTTATTCATGTTTTCAATGTAAACTGCAGGTTTTCTGTCATTTAAAACTAACCAGGTGTAATTCTATGCTTTGACCAGCAGATGACGCCAAATCACCAGCTGGAGCCACGAGTGAGCCACCTCAATGTTTCTTGAGAAAACATAATATAAGTGTGATTTGTAGCTGAACTGTTGCAGCTCAAACATTTCTAAATGTCAGGATGAGTGTGACTAAATGTTTTTTGTTTTTTTGTCAAAGTCATCAACGGGGGCGGCCGAACAAAGAGGTACGAGTTGTTCTTTGACATTGTCGAGTCAAGTCAAGGAAAACAAACACTGAGGTATATCAAAGTTCAACATGGTAGGCTACTTTGAAATGTTATGTTTTTGTCCATATTTGGGGAATATTAAGTTTATTTCAGTAAAAGATAACACCCAGAGTGAAGAGTGAAAAGCTCTTTCAAACAACAGTTGAGTGTGTCTATGTGCCACAGTATCATAATATTTGTTTCAGTCAGTTTCTGTTTCTCTTCCCTGTTTTCTTTCTGCTCCTGATCCGAACAGCAGGTGCAAGCTCCCGCGCCTCCTCGCCGCCAGGTGGCGCTGTTAAAGATGCACCCGCTCTCTGACCTCTCTACTTCCGGATCTACCTGTGCGTGCGTAAACAGCAACAGCTAACCTGAAGATCGTTGGAGTCTGCAAGAACTTCACTGCAAGAAGTCACTGTAAGTGATAAAACCTTTACCAGTGTTAAGTGTATGAATAAGTTGTTGCAGCTGCAGAGACGTGATGACGTAGAAAGAGACGTTTGAATCTGCTCTGTGTGTGTCTGCTGGTAAAGACAGCAGCTAGCTCAGCAGCTAACAAGGGCAGGTGAAACAGGAAGTGTGTGTGTGATACTAAAAGGCTCAGTTTTCATGTGAAGAATATGCTTTTATTTATAAACTTTTTAGATCAGTGTCCAATGAGAAATAGTTGACTTTATTAGAAACATGTCATGTATGGAAACAAAACACAGGTCTGGATATTCATTCATGTACAGTATGCATACATGTAAATGAACGTATAGATACAGGTATGTGTGATGATGTTATGAAGCTTAAGTCGCGTTTGTCCCTAAGAAACCCACAATAGTCCACCACAGAGTCCAGGTCACTGACAAAAGTTTGCAAAGGTTTATTTGACAAAAATGTAGAAAAGAAGCAGGAGAGTAAATGAAGACAGAGACACAGCAGCAGCAGCCTCCATGTTCATCATCTCTGTCTCTTCTGACACAGACAGTCCCCGTGAGGACAAGAGGATCCGATGGAGTCTTCAGGACCTGGACGGAGCTGCAGGGGAAAGAGAGGTGAGGACCGGACCAGACTTTATGCTCTAACAGTATGTGGACATGTATGTTATAGCTAGGGGGCTTAGCAGAATTACCGTTACGGAGCGGATAAAAGTGTCAAAATTTGTATGATGTTTCTTTATGGTCTAACAAATAATTTTAGCCTAGGAGCCCTGAAAAATTAACTGTAAAATATCATATTACAAAATCATCATTATCAATGAAATATTTCCAAAATATCTGCTATTTTTAAGCTTCTAAGCATCATAAAATGATTTTAAAAAAATATAAGAATACTCACACAAAATGTGGGTACAGTACATACGTGTGTGTGCGCTGCATATGTGTGTTTATTATATACTATATGTGTGTATATTACATAATGTACATATTGCATAGTTTTAGCTTTATATTAAAAGTAATAAAAAAATCTTTTTTTCCCCTCATCAATCTACACCCAGCCCCCCTTAATGACAGCACAAACCCAGAATTTTAGAAATGTTTGCAATTAATAAAAATAGAAAAAATGAGGCTGCATATTTAAACATTCAGAGGCTTTGCTGCAATGCTCATGTATGCCAATGTATGCCATTCAGGAGCTGTCAACTAATTGTATTTGATAAATAAATAAAATTAAATAGTTTGGACATGATTTGAAAGACACACCTCAATAAGATACAGTTAATACAGCTCATTTGCATATCTGAGCAAAGTGAGATCCATGAGGTCAAAGGAACTGCCCCAAGAGCTCAAATGTAGCAAGACATAGATCTGGACAAGGCTACAAAAAGAAATGTGATAATCCTTCAATTTTCAGGCTGCTAATTATGGGTGGTATGGCGGTGCAGTGGTTAGCACTGTCGCCTCACAGCAAGGGGGTTCTGGGTTCGAACCCACTGACTGAGGCCCTCCTCTCCTCAGTGAAGCGAGAGGCTCCAGCTCACCCGTGACCCTAGTGCAGGATAAGCGGTCGTCAGTGAATGACATATGAAAGGTTTGAATTTGCAAACAACCACCTAAAGGTTGTGAGTAACTCTACTCAGCCTTTCATGTGAGCTTTCATGGATCCACTCTGCTGTATAGCCCTGATTGGTGGAGGCTGCAGCAATGGCTCATCTTCTGTTACTTTCTTCCTTCTCCCAAAAGGATCTGGAGCTCAGCTTTTTTTGTTTTTGGGGTTCTTTGTTACCTTTCTAACCAGCTCTCACCAACTCCACCAACTTGTCAGTTTGGCTGGATGGCCAGCTCTACGAAGAGTCCTGGTTGACCCAAACCTTTGATGGAGGCCACTGTGCTCTTAGAAACAATAAGTGCAGCAGGTCTTCTTTTGTAGCCTTGTCCAGATCTGTGTCTTGCTATAATTATGTCTCTGTATTTACTGCAGACGCATCTGTGCAGTTGTTACTGTCAAGAATTACAAGATCTTTGAAATCATAAAACAGAGGATAGCCCATTCTAGTAACAGATAATCAAATTACTACATTCACTAACTTCATTTAATTTATAATAATTCATAATAACTTTGGAATGATAAGGCTCCAGTGCCTCTCTACCTCTTCCAGATGCTTTTGCGTCTTTGCACAATTAATCAATAATGATACTGTAATGCATGCTTTATACACATCATTTGGAAGGTTACTGGTCAGTGCACAAATTAAAAGCAGATTCAGGTTATACAATGGCCCAAAAAGAGCAAATTAGCGACCACCAATTTCTTCTTAAGACTAAAGAAAAATGACATTTTTCATCATATAATTTGATCAAGAGAATATGGTTATTTATATGGATATTTCAACAAAATTCTGGTGGGCTCCGAGGCTAAAACGGTGTAGTAGGTAATGGCCTAGCCTCGTGCAAAATTTCACGCTTTTATCCGCTCCGTATCGGTAAGCCCAAAAAATGGTGCTAAGCCCCCTGACTATTAGTGTGTTCATGAAGATGGGCTGGATTGTTTACTCTGTACTTTTTTACCAACCAGAACTGGATCATGTGTTTTTTTCCACATTGTAGTAAAAGCTACAGCCACTTTATGTAAAACTCTTTATTGTTAACACAACATTTGCAGCAGTATTTTTTTTTCCTGCAGTGTAAGTGTGAGAATTAGAAATGATTGTTTATCAACTTTATTGTTGTTTATTAATATTAATGTGATTAATCTTTATTATTAACTTAATTAATTTTCTGTCATTTAAAACTAACCTAATGTAATTATGTGTTTAGATGACCAGATGCTGCCCAATCACCAGCAGCTGGAGCCAGGAGTGACCCACCTCAATGTTTCTTAACATCACACTGACGAAGATGAAGAGGAGCTGTCCGTCTGTACAGCAGTAAGAGGATTTCTTTCTTTGTCATTAATGGTAATTTGCTTTTCTGGGGTTCCCTTTGAGACGTTGTTGATGTGTATCCATGTGTACGTTTGGTAGGTTTATATATGACCAGCTAATTGTAACTGTACATACTATAAAGCTATGGTCAATGTATTGGTGTAGTAGGTGTGCATATATCTGATATTTATGTGTGAAGCAGATGTTTCTTTTGTTTCTACACCAGACAAACAAACAACAAACACCTGCAGCCACATGTAAAGATTGGAGACATCTTGCAGCTTGGGTAAATGAGTTGGTCTATGTATTATATTATGTAGGCTATTTATATTTCATATAAATATAATCAAACATATTTATTGTGTACATTTATTATGTATCAATGTATGTATCATGTATCATCATGTACATTGTAATTAAAATTCAGACTTTTACTGCATTTGTTTTGTTTCCCTAAAACTTACTAGAACTTCCTCCTATTTACAGAGAAATGACAACGACTGTAAACAATATCAATTTATTTAGATATTCCAGAAATATTCTGATATAGTATATATATTTATCCTAATTTTGCACAAAGAAGACATAATTTGACACAGACACAAAACATTTAAAAGGAACTCAGATTCAGATTATGGCATCAATGTGGAAATATAGTGCATGTTTGATGGATTTTAAGACAAATTTTACAGAGTTAATGTAGAGGACAGGACAGGAATACATAACAGTATTTGTTATTAACAGCGTGGAAATGCTTTTCAAATTAGGTAAACAAGTGCAATACCTACTTGTTTGATTAAATTCATACAGACACTATGGAAGTTGCAGCGGCTTCCCCCTGTATAAGCTGACAGTTGAAATCAGCACACAATCTCTGTGGAGTCGTATGATTACAATATTTTCACGATAAACACTTAAAACACAGAAGCTGCTGATAACAAAACACTCACAGTGCATTGGTGTGAATTATGGCACATGTCGATATCGTGATCATTATTACTGCTGAAATCTGCTCAGTTGTGACGTATTATTCATGAATAGGGCAGATGAGGAATAAACTTTTTTTTTTTACTATTGTCTCACAGCTTGCCCATGGTTACACAACCATATGATCTCCAGCCTTTATTAAAGGTTCAAAAAAATGCATTATGGGCGAGCTGTGATGTCAGAGGTATGAGGTTTTCACTGGACAGAATAAATTCATCTAGACAAACATGACGCGTTAATATTTCTCTGTTAAGGCATGGAATGAGCAACGAGGTAACGGCTAACTACTGCATCGATTCATCACAGTTGTATGAGAACATTAAAATAAATAAATAAAACACAATAAAAAGAGTCTTCCTGCGCCACAGGTCTCAGTATAAGACAACACAGACACAAACCTAACGACATGAGCAGCACTGCAACATCAGGATGAGAGTCTTTTGTGTTACATGTGTTTTCCGATGGAGCCGTGGAAACATCAATTGAAGATACAGTCTTTGGTCACAAATAAGATCATCTGCCGAGACGCTGAGCAGCACAACATACACTACACCTGGAGAGTTCATGACCGCACAGTTGGCGCAGTCAGGTCGGACAAACAGCTAGAAGCAGAACTGCATTAACATGTACACTGAGCAAGAGTGTCAGCGCAGGTTTCAACATAAACACTTTATGAAGTGGACACAGTTTGACTAAATAGATGCCGGCAAAACTCATCACTCAGTGCCTCTTTAAAACATATTTAAATAATTAATTTAAATATTTAAATTAAACTCATCTCCTTTGCTGCTGAATTCACATGTCTTGTCCTGTGAACAGTTTTACAGGATGATAAACACGTCGAAAAATGAATTCATAAAAAATCTCATCTTTCTTCCTTCTATTCCATATAATCACATATGTTTTAAATACATATACTGTACTGTATATTTACTGTATATCATTTAATAAAAACAACTTTAGAATGACTCTAAATATACTGCTGATACAAACTGCATTTTCCCTCCTTTATAATATTTTATAGAAGTCAAATCCCTTTTTAAATGTATAGAGATCTCATTAATATAGACATCTATTGATTAGTTAAATATCAACCATGTAACCATTTCTGATCAGTAATAAATAAGTATTCTTCAGTATTATTAACACTATGCTGTATATGACATCAAATATGGCTGAAGAATGCCTCTGAAACATTCAGCACTTTAACACAACTGTCTCTATGCTCTATAATATAGGCTACATTCATCCCACAGGTTATGTAAGACAGACAGAGAACAATAATGATCTTTAGGTTGATAACAGGACACCAAGGAGAGATAGTCCTACTTAGAGTCTGAACTAGACTAGAGGAGAGAGCAGATTAGTTTCAGGGCAAAGCTAAAGGGAAACGGCTGATTGGTGGAAATCAGAGGAAGAGGCGGGAGGAGCTGGAGACAGAACCACAAGCTCACACGTCTCCTGTCTGCACATTAATGTCCAAAATATGCACTTTTACATTGTCACTGAATCAAATCTGAATAGTTTACTTTCTGTTTCTCCTCTTAATCGGTTTGAAAGCCTGCCCCCCCCCCACATACACACACACACACACACACACACATGCCTCCCTGTTATCCGTACCCTGCAGGTATCCGTATGGTGTTTGGCTTTGGGCTGCAGATAGAAAAACACAATCCACCTGTCACCCCCTCCCTCCTTCCTTCTCTCTCTCTCTCACACATGGGACTCATCCAGGTCCAGGTCGACGGGGGAGAGGGGCAGGGGCAACTGGCGTGGCGAGCGGCGGGGCGTGGGAGGGGCCAGCAGCGGGGTGAGGAGGGGGTTCTCCGTGCCGTCGTCCTCGCTGAGCTGCTGCAGGGCGTCGCCGCGGGGCAGCAGCGCCGTGGTGTCCTCGTCCCCGGGGCTCTCCCGGATCCTGGACGGGCCTGACGGAGGCGGAGGCGGGGGGAGAAGCGGGGTCTGTGGCGGCGGCAGCGGTGGGGGCGGCGGGGGGCCGGGGGCCGGCGCCGTGCCCAGCACCGGGAGCGGCGGGGGCAGCGGGGAGGAGGTGCGGGACAAGGGGAGAGGAGAGCAGGTCCGGGACAGGGGCAGCGGGGAGCAGGTCCGGGACGGAGGGGTCGGGGTGGAGGGGCGGGAGATGGAGGGAGGGGGGGAGAGGCTGCTGCGGAGCCCCCACTGCTCTCTCTTCTCCTTGCTGCTTATGGCCGGAGGGACCTGGCTGAGAATAAACCTTTTTCCTAGCAGCTCTTCTTTGTCTGCTGGACATTGCTGAGGAAACCACATTTAAATGACACTCAGCATCACATTGTGTCTCTGCTTGGTTTATGAAAAACACTGTTGTTGTTTTTATAATTGACATTTTGAAAACTTTGAGCCTTACAAATCAAATCACATTATCACATTATTATCCTGCATGGTTAAAAACCACCAGGGACCAGTTGTTCAAAAGGTTTAATCTAGACTAAAATGATCTAGATTTTAAAATCATCCAGGATCATGTAGCCTACCGGTAATCTATTTTACTTTTACCTCAGTTGTAAAGCAAAATTGGATTGGATCAGTCTGATCCAGATACAAACAAACCCGGATAACGAGTGGTAAATGGGACTGCATATCACACTGAAGGCTACTAAAACAGGTGGAACAGCAACAGCTGTTGGTATTGTTTTCCGAGGTGTTTTTTGTTTCTTCAGTGTCTTTTTAAAAGCCCACTTAATTTGTTGAATTATCAAAAGTTAAAGGACAATTCCGGGCAAATTCAACTTTGGGGTGTACATGTATGTTACTATCATTTTAGGTCTAAAAGACTTGTCTGTGGAAAAAATTGTGGCTTTGAGGGATGTAAACAGCTTAACCAGCGGAACTTGCATCCACTCCCATTCAATGCTGCCATAGCGATGCGGGGACAGAAGCAGCTACCGCAAAACAGGAGCGATTAAACTGAAAATCTTCACATTCCTTCTTTTAGACCTAAAATGATAGGAACATACACCCCCAAGTTGAATTTGCCCGGAATTGTCCTTTAATTATCACTATAATGATTTAAAAATCAGGTGCAAAATATAAATCAATAAATGTATATACACTATAACATAAATGTTTTGAATTATCCAGATTTTTCTGGATCAAAGTTATCCAGATCCTTCTAAAAATTTGTGAACACAAACTGAGGGTTTGATCCAGATTAAAACCAAGACTGGATTTTGTGATCTAATCAGATTTCAGAACCTTTTTTTTAGTTTTGAACAACCCATTGTCAAGATTTGAGCCATCCCATTACCCAATATCCAGTCAGATTACTATGTAGAACTGGAAAATAAAGCCCAGTTTCAACAGTTGTACTCCCAGCCCTGCTCCAGTCCTCTCTCCTCTGGTCCTACCTGTGTGTTCGCAGGGCTGTGCAGGTCGGCAGTGACAGTGGCTGAGGAGGCGGAGGGCACTTCCAGCGTGGGGGACTTTGAGGGGGCGGGACTGCCCTTCCTGCCCTCGTCCGGAGGCTCCATGGTGCTGGGAGTTGGAGGCTTGCTCATCCCAGCGGACGCCGGCTGGTCTTGACTCTCTGTAAAGGTGACTGATCTCTTTTGGTCTCCGTGCGCTGTGGGGGGGGGGCACACATGCACGCGCACACGGTCAATACAAGTGGACGACGGGGGCCACAGCTAGAGACTGGCTAACACATGAGCACCACCAAAAGAGTGGAGGCAGGGGATGGGACAGGAGGAGGAGGCAGAGGGGTTGGGAGGGGGGGATGCAAGACAGACATGCAGAGCGCCCTATTGGGTGAGGTTGCAGATAAAAAAAAAAAAAAGGGGGGCGGGCCGTTGCAGGGTGGAGAGGAAGGGTTAAGAGTCGTGTCTCACCTTCACAGTCCAATAAAGTTTCTTTATTTCGAAAAAACAAAAGGCAATGAGACAGAACAGAGTGAGAAGAGTCAGTTTGGTGGCAGGTGGTTCAACAAACAACACTGGAACAAAGACAGAGGTGAGTGGGGGGGGGGGGCAGTTAATGTCAAAACACACACATTTAATACAGTATTTCAGAGGGGGGGGGGGTGTCATATGTTTCACTGACTGTGTGTCAGCGGTAAGTCTGACTTTCTTTAAAAAAACAGGTGTCACATCGTCACTTATCTACAAACACACTCACTCACTCACTCACACACACACACACACGACGGCACGTGTGTTACCCAGTGGTTTGTTCTTGGGCTGGATGCTCCTGCGGGTCGTGGAGAGCCGCGCTCCGGATCGACCACGGGGCTCATTCTTTGGGATGGACAGCAGGGGGCGCCGTAGCTGCAAGGAAGACACAGGCACACAGATGAAGTGGGTTCCTTTCATCTGTAGCTGCCGTAGACAGTGGTCAAGAGTGCAGGACCGGAAGTGTCGCACAAAAAAACAGAAGCTGGCTGCGGCCTCCATGATTCAGTGAAAAATAAGGTGACTGATGTGGATTACATTGCTAGTACCCTTCTGTTAAACAAAGAAAGAACCACAATTGTCACTGAAATAACTTGAAACTTGAAAAATCAGACATTGATTTTGAACTGTGGTTCAACAGAATTATTTTAAAAAAAACAATTGAAACTGGCCTGTACAAAAATGATGGTACCCTCAAAGAGGAACTATGCAAGTCCGGTCACTCCACTGTTTTGCAAACCCTCCTCCCAGCCATGTGCATTTGTTTACAACAAAGCCAATCAATAGAGCGCTATGTAACGTTATATATCATATACGACGTGTATATTTGTGCCATTTAATCTGTCATAAACGAGAGATTACAGGTTATGTGGCACATTTATGTTGCGGTGCCACAGAGCTGGGACACTGGGGCGGCACTGATTTGCAAAGTTATTTTTCAGCCAAGAGAGCCTCCATTCTCCCTGTAACAAGTTCAGCCATTTATTAAACCATCACAATTACTCCATAGCTGTTTCATTAAGGTAAAAATGTAGCATAGTTAAACTACAAATCCTGCATCGCTCCTCTTTAACTTCATCTAAACGTAATATTTAGTTTCACAACCTTTTGAGCGAATCACTGCAGTGAGGTGATTTCTATCAACTCTCAATGAGACTAATGCACTTGTCGACTTAGGTTTAAAGAGTGCCTTCTCCAGACTGCATGCTCATGCTCCTTCTACAGATATATAATAGGATTTAGATCAGGGTCTGGTTGTTTTTAGTTGTGTGTTTTGGGTCATTACCCTGTTTGGAGGACTCCTGACTTGTAACTTACAGGTTTACAGGTTTTCTGACACTAGGCAGCACATTTGGCTCCAGTTTTGTCTCATCTGTCCTTTACTTTTGTCAGTTTCAACATGATTTCAGTGACACTTTAACACTCTTTAACAGAAGGATACAGTACCAATACTTTTGTCCATCTTTTGAACTATGTCCCACTGCCCAGACGTGTAGTAAAAGTCAAAGTGGATGTCCACACCTGTCTGAGGCCACGCTTTCTTCCCAACGGTGGCTGTATCAGGAGGTTCTGCTGGCCTGGCTCACTCTGCACACTGGCAACCCTGGTTGAGATAATCCCATGGACACATACACACATGCATTCACAGACACACACACACACACAAACAGAGATACACACAAAATACAGAGAAATACGTAAACCAGGAAGATGAAAGGCCGCCGCATCCCCAGCTTGCGCTTGCTATACCGACCACATCTTTGACCACAACAAGATGCCGCTGCTACTCTACCCACTCACTCACTGCACGACACACACAGTATGTTTACAAGACACCCAGTCACAGTGCAGAGAAAAACAATGCCGCCATGATTCATACACTGAAAACACAACAGGGGATAGTAGGGGCTGGAGTAGCAACTGACAAAACAAACTATGCAAACTGTTTTTGATTTACACTGCAAACTTTTTGATTTTTTTAAAGTGAGAGATAGGATTAAATCAACTATGGAGTTTCTTAAAAAAATGGACAAAGAAAACAACAAAGGAGTCCTTGGATTATGTTGCCACCCCAGTTCCCCCTTGCCCCTACAGATTGGTATCCAGAGTAGGACGCCCAATTTGATCAGTGAGAAGCCTGATAGACACGTAAACAATATGAAACACCATGGCACCAATGGGAGAGAGGCTGACGTTGGTGATGGCACGTCAACTGTAAAGACCACACAGCTGACAGAGGAGAGAAAAGGAGGCGGAGCTCCCTGGCCACGGGGCTGATGGGGCCCTCTGGGATTTTTTTTTTTTTTAATAAAGGGGGAGGGGGGCTGGTTAGGATAGCACAGCAGATGAGCTGAGAAGATGAGGGTCAGTGTGGAGCTCAAGAGGAGGAGAAGGGGGGGAGGGGGTATAGGGGACAGAGACAAGGCACACTGGACCCACACAGAAAGAGATACAGACAGGTAAGTAGGAGGGTGGGTGGAGAGGAGGGGGGGGGTGACGGGCCAAGGCATTTTGATTGGATGTAGATGAGTGATCGACGGCCAATAAGAGGAGGCCGCTCCGAGGCACTGCCCCTCCCACTGGCGAACGGATGCAAGAACGCACCAACGGGAGACACACACATAAAGAGGGCCACTGTACCTAGAGAGGTTACCCTCCTGCAGAAGGCCCTGGGACTCATCTAGCACATTGGGTTCACTGTAAAAAGGGGGGCGAAGGGGGAGAACGGGAGTTTAGGGAGTGCAGTCCAGATCCATCACCACCCCCAAGTCCCTGAGCTCGCGCTTCGCTGGCTCCGAGCAACCGTCAGCCAATCAGTTTCTCTGCTTTCTTACCAACACACGAGAGCCTTAGCTACCTCACAAAGCTGCTGTGAGACTGTTGAATAAAGAACATTATCCATCGACAGAGATATACACAGAAAAAAATGACAGTGGTTGTGAGATATGACTGATCGATCATTCTTGAAAATATTAATTTTACATATTACAGAAAAACAAGACGACTTGAATTGCACAGGAACAGTTTTTGAAATGGAAGCAGAGATAATCTTTGTATCATTTGTTGAAACTGCAGTTTTCAGTTTACAGTTTAAAGGTTTAGTGCACCCTAATACTAAACAGTTGGAGGGTGACTACGCCAAAATACAAAATACTAACAAGTGATCAAAGATTTGTTTGTATTGGCTTCCAGTAGAGGGTGCTGTTGTGAAAAACAAGGAATCTAGAAGTGCAGGTCTGAATCAGCAGTCTCCCAGTCTGCAGACACAACCTCCTCTCTTTCACTGAGTTTCAGAGAATAAAATCATTTATCATTTATCCAATGAGATTATTTCTGCCTCCACTCGAGCTCTACTTGATCCTGTGTCGCCACCACCTGACAAATTCTGAAGAAGAGAAACTATATTTGAAGTTCAGTGTTGGAGGTTTGTATTTCTAAGCATGCACTGCATGTGTGTGCGTCGGGGTAATGTTACCTGTGGCTGGGCAGCATGGTGGTGCGGGGGGGCTCGGGCTGCGAGGCCGCCGAGCTGGTGGCGTGGCTGGAGAAGCGGCGCTGCGATATCACCCTGGGCAGGAAGGCCTCGTGCTCGCTCACTACGCTGGGGATGCTCATGGAGTCATCTGCAGAGAGACGGTGGAGGGCGGTGAGTCTCCCTCACAACTAAAAAGAACATGGGATGTAAAAAAAAAAAAAGAAAAAAGGGAGAAATGTGTCTGACTCTCTTCGTCGTCCTCGTCGGTGCGGCTGAGTGTGTCCTGGGACGGCTGGCGCGACGGTTGACTTTCCTGCTCCCAAACCGTCCCGGTGCCGGTGTTGGAGCGCGACATCGTGGCCAGACTGAGGCGATAGGCCGACGTGGAGGTGCCCACGGTGCTGATGGACGTCTTGCCTTGGTAGGCTGACAGAAACACACAGGACTGGCATTTTAAAATAAACCCTGCTGCCATTCATTCACTATTCTAATGTCAAATCAAAATTTCTCTCAGATTAAGTTCATTTCTGACCGGAGCCGCTGTGAACAGCCTCTTTAAGGATCTTCAGCTCGTTGTTGAACTCTGCGAACAGGGAGCTCTTGCAGAGCGGCCGTGGGATGAAGCGCCGCTCCAGCTGGTCGGCGATGTGGTGGCGAGCTGTTATCTCCTCCTGGGAGTCGGCGGGTTGAGTCAACAACTAAAAAACATGCACATATGGACCGGTGAGGGGTGAAACAGAGAGGACAATGAAAAAAAAACAAACTGGTTGAGGATCAAATGCGAGATAAACAACAAACAACTGCTCCCTCTACCTTGCACTGTATGAAGGGTCTCAGCAGGACAAAAATAGGGATTCGTGTTCGGACGATGAAGTCGATGAAGTCCCAAAAGGCCAGTCCCCCCACCTTCCTCAGAGCCATCTCTTTCACCTGCAGGCTCAGCCGGTACCACTGGTTCCCCAAAGAGCGCTCAAAGCAAACCAGCACCACCTTCAGAGCTGCAGGATCACAGGAGATGACATAGATTTAAAGAAAAAGAAAAGAAAAGCCTGTAGCTTCATTAATCCTGTTAGGAAAAGTTACCACATCTATACCCAGGTATGCAGCCTGGCTGGTGGACTCGGCTAATCCCTCTCTGCGCAGGTCCTTCCCCGTGTCGCCCGGCGTGGAGCAGTGAGCCGGGGAAGCGTCCAGCATGAAGTTCTTGGTGCGAGAGGTGGAGATGATCCGAGGGGGCAGGAGGATGTTGATGACGGTCTGGAGGAGCAGGAAGATCTCAGGCTGCTCCAGGTGGGGGCTGTCTGCAGAGGGAAAGACATAGTGGAGTCATTTCCATAGATGACTATTAGACAAAATGACTTTAGATCAAGAGGTCAAGATTTGACCTCAACCAGTATTTCTTACTACTTGAAAAATGCGGAAAAAAGGGACAAATAATCAAAATCAGGTTTTACCTTTGCTTCCAGAGCCAACAGTCAGCACAAAGGGAATAAGCAGGTTGAGCAGCATCCCCTCCCTCCTCTCCTGATTTGTGAAAGGCGAGATCACATGACTGAGGGGGAAGTCGTCCTTCAAGGCCTGGGATGGATTAAAAAAAAACATGGAGGAAGAAAGTGTTAGACATTATAGCAGGTAAAAAAAAGAGTGAATAATCTCTGGGTGGATGAAACCTGTGACATGAACCTGGATCTGAAGGGCGACCAGCCGGACCACCGCTGTGCTGAACGGAAGCGGAGGAGATAGGTAGGGGCTGAGGTGGAGCAGAGGTAGACCGTCTGCCACGCTGGAGGGTCCGACTACACCCATCACCTGACCACACACAACACAAAGACAGGCTTAAAAAATACATAAAAAAACAGGAGTGTCCATTTGTATCGTCCTGTGTGGGGTTTTTTTCATACCAGGTTGACGCAGACGTTGATCAGCGAGCGGAGATGCGGGAGGAAGGAGATGATTGGCTGTCGCTGCAGCGTCAGGCAGATCCCCTCGATCAGGCTGCTGGCCGCCTCCCACTCCACCTGTCTCCTGGAGAGCACACAACACCAAGCCACCACCAAGATAAAAAGCACAATGACATATAATTAAAAATGGCTCCGATGCAAAAATGTCCTCATCCATGTCGTGTGGGATGGAAAGGGGAACGCGGGGCGTCGGCATGGAGAAGCTGCTCGCCTTCGCTTCGATCTCATCAAATCAAATGTCAAAACGTCTGAAGCAGAGAAGCAGACCATCGTGTGCTGAGAGGGATGCCAACCCCCCCTCCCTCCCCCCCTCGGTGAATGTTGCAAAGCTCACAAACAAAAACAGTTAGACACTGCAGCGACAGATTGTGGTGTGAGACACACCTGTGACCAGTGTTCCCTCTGAGCCAGCGGTGTTTCCTCTTTATTTCTTTCCTGCAGCGTTCAAGTCACTGTAAAACCTGTTATCTGCTTCCAGACTGACGGATGACTTTGTTTTTTCATCTTTTCCTGAATTTCTCCAGATCACAGCGTGATGTATTGCTATTTTGAGCTCTCTCAGCCTACTTCACTTTGTCACACAGGATCTGTCGAAGTGCTTTCTTGATTCAGCAGCTCTGGCAGCGATCAGGCCTGGGTGTGGAGATTGAAACTGAACTCATCTTTCCAAAAAAATGTGGTTTATCACTTCGTTCATGATTTAACATGGGGGGGAATTACTTTTTCACATAGGGTCAGGTAGGTTTGCATAATTTAAAAACTGCTTTTTATATTTAGTTGGGTTGTTTTGTGTAATATTAAGATTTGTTTGATGATCTTAAACATTGAAGTGTGACAATATGCAAAAAAAGTGTGACAATATGCAAAAAAAGTAAGGAATCAGGAAGGGGGCAAATAGTTTTGCTTAATTACTCTTGTATGAATATTTTACTGCTTGCTAAACTTTAACCTATTGATTTGTTAACGCAAATTGAATTTCAAAGTTTTGGTCCATGCATCTTTGTGTGATATTAGAAAAGAACAACATAAATCAAGTTACCCACTACCTTATTAAAGGGGTTAGATGCAACTGCAGCAATTCAGTTTTGTAAAACCTAATCTACTTATAATACTAATAAGAATATGTGCACTTATTAAAAGACTGTCTCTTAGATCTCTGAATGAGTTATTATTATTTGTATTTTATTTTACACAAAGAATAGTGAGGTAAACAAATTTAGCTGCATTCCTGCACCCTGTATAAGGGGGAACACTGCCAGTGACCCGTCGTTAGTACACACACCCACACAAACCCACCCACAAGAACCTGTGCAAGAAAACACACCACAGCAGCACTTACGGTACATCACCCACGAAGGCAGCGCTTTACGGAGGACAGTGCCAAGAAGCCGTCTATCTACTGTACACAACCACGGCACCGGTACAGCACGATACACTCACAGGGAGACGGAGAAAGAAGTGGGATTGTAATTCAACAGACCTGGTGCACAATGCCTGTGGGCGAGCGCACCTGAGCGTAGGCATCTTGTGGATCTTGTTGAACATGCGGTCCAGCCTCTTGAGGATCAGGATGAGAGCGGGCCGCACGGCCTCCGACGACCAGTCGGTGATGGGCAGCATCTCCATGATGTAGCGCCGCAGCCCCCGGCTCTCCATGGTCAGGGTGTCGTAGGGCGCCAGCTTCAGCAGGGCGTGGGCGATCTCTGCCAGTCTGGGAGACGGACGACACGGACGCACACTGTCAGAGCAGATCCAACACTACGGAATGATCTGCCTCATCGTATCTGACAGGCCTCTTCTCTGCCTGTTTTTAAATCTTTTCTTTTTTTTTAATTTAGGTTCAATGCACATATTTACCCTTGTGTAGGACCATAGATTTTTTCCTGTATCTTAAAGGGATAGTTCAACATTTTGGCAACTTGGCCCATTGATATAAAACCTATAGTTTTAGGAGTAGGTTCGTTACCTTTAATTGTCGGTGCAAGCTATTTTTAGAACGGCGGAGCAGAGCTGCTAGCTGCTCAGAGCTACACTACCTGCACATTCACCACGCTATGAGATAATAATGTAATGTTACAGACAGAGTTGTTTTCTCTGTGAATTCATGCAAAATCGCTGATGCACGTTCCCATCGGGGACAATTTTTCAGCAAACAGTCTGTGCATTCACCTCGAAAACGACTTGTCTTGTAACGTTTATTTTTAATCAGGTTGTTGCTGTTCTGTCTGTGTCTGTTATTCTGTACAGCACTCTGTTCCACTGTGGATGCTTTAAAGTGCTTAACAAACAAAGTTGGATTGGATTGGATAATCAATTCATTACAATCTAGCATATTCAAATTGTTTGAATGGTTAAAACAATGACACTGAGAGATAGAATCTCATCACCTCATGTGGGACTTGATGTCCAGCAGCTCCAGGGCCGTGACCCGCGGCTCCCCAGCGACGTTCTGCAGGATTTTGAGTCTTGGTCCACAGTGTTTGTAAAACTCGGTGCAGATGTTTAACAGGGACTCCCGGGGCCTGCGGAACTCCTCCCGGGCGATGCGCTCGTCCAGCTCCTCCCTCGGCATGCCCTGACCCTCCTCCAGGAGGTGGAGGTTGTCCCTGTGAAGAGAAACAGGACCTCGATCAAAGAAAGAACACCACCGATACTCGTTTATTGATTATACTTCTCTTCCTGACCTGGTGTTGACTCCTCCTGACATGGCGTGGTTTGCTGTGGTGCCTCCCTTGTGGCCCTGATCGCAGCGGGACATCTGTGGCGCCGTCATCGGCCTGTGGCGGAGGTATGGATGAAATTAGGAGGATTGCAAAAAAAAAAAAAATCTGAAAAAGGCCGAATCGCCTCCAGTTCTCTCCAACCTTGTCAGGGCCTCTGAGCTGTAGAGGAGGGCCTGCAGTGACGTGGCCAGAGCAGCGATGGCGGCGATCTCGTCCCTGGCAGCGGAAGCCGATTCCATGGTAACGGTGTTGCTCTTCAGTTTCTGGAGGTGGCAGGGAACCAGCGCCTCCAGCACCATCAGCATCTGGAGACTGGAGAGATCGCACACATAGGAAATGGGCTGATGTGGAAAAAAGATGTGGATGCGGAAGAGGAAGAAGAGATGGTGATGATGCAGAGCGTGTCTCCGTACCTTCTGAAGGATTCTGGGGCGTAGGCAACCACAGTGACACACAGCTTGATGGCTTCACTGATGGAAAAGGCCAAGTCCTCATTGCCATAACAGAAATCAAGTCCTCATTGCCATAACAGAAATCTGAACTGTGAGCTTTTATACAGTTAAGTTATTTTTTGGGATTTTTATAAGCCCATATAGGGTTTTTAACTTCTTCAACACTAACTATGTCTGTTTCATTTCTATTTTTGTAATTGTCCTTATTTTTTATGGCGCAAATAAATAAACTAGCCAGATTACAATAGATCTTCTGTCCCTGGGCACAGACAATGGTACCATCCATTACATACTGGTGAGACATCAGGATAGAATTTGACTGGCTTTACCCAAAGAGCGCAGAGGTTTCTCAGCCTTGACCAGCTCCAGAGCGTCCAGGGCGTCCAGTGTCTCACCCTCCAGAGAGACCAGCAGGTCAAACAGACACTGGGCGGACACTCCTTTGGACAGACCGGTGCTGGTGCTGGTCTGGTGGAGAAAACAAATATGGCATGAAAATGTATGATTTAAGTCTTCTTTTGTACATTTAATCTAATACAGGTGTGTGCATGTGTGTCTTACTGTGAACTCCAGCAGCGGAGCCACGCTGGCAAACAGCTGCAGGATGAAGGGTTTGCGGTGGAGGATGTAGAACTGCCGGCAGCAGAACTCAATGCCCTGCCTCAGTAAAGGGTTGCTCTCGTAGTCGGCGTAAACCTGTCACAACAACACAGAGTGTACATGTGTTTCTGTCACCACGGGTCACGTTCTCTTTTTTGTTGTGAGGGCATTTTTTTCCCCACCTCAGCCAACAGATAACATGTTTTTGCATAATATCTTTCCCTGTCATTTCATTTCTGTTGTTTCCAGACATGATTTTTTTTGCATTTTTCATGAGATGGAGGTCGACAGAGGTTTAAAGGGATAGTAGCATTTTTGTAAAGTGGGGTTGTATGAACTACAAATAGCCCCAAAGTACTTTAATTATAATATAAGACTCTCTGCACTCCTCCCGTTAGCAACACCAGCCCATAACCCTGCCCAGAGATTTACAACATACATTGTTGTGAATGGATCCAAAGAAACGGCCTATTTTCGTGGCCTAAAAGAGGTTTTACCTGAAAAAAAATACACAGTTCCACTGTTCGCTATAATATAATTTTTTCCAGCCCCTAAAAGTGCAGGAAAAACCAACTGCTGATCAGCGGGCACTAACCGTGGGCGGAGGGATACGTGAGTTGGTTAGCTCCAAATAAAAATGTTGTGTTGTATGTTTTTCCTGCACTTTGAAGCGCTGGAAAAAATTATATTATAGCGAACAATGGAACTGTGTATTTTTTTTCCAGGTAAAACCTCTTTTAGGTCGCGGAAATAGGCCGTTTCTTTGGGTCCATTCACAACAATGTATGTTGTAAATCTCTGGGCAGGGCTATGGGCTCGCGTTGCTAACGGGAGTGCAGAGTCTTCTACTGCAATTAAAGTACTTAGGGGCTTTTTGTAGATCATACAACCCCACTTAAAAAAAAAAAAGATACTATCCCTTTAAGAGCTGCGCTGTTCTAGGTGACGATGAACAAACGCATGTGTCTGTACCTGCAGCATGGTCGGCAGGATCCACTGGTAGCCGCTCAGGGAGAAGAGATGGTTGAAGTGCACGGCGGTGTTGATGGCGGTGGCCGTGTACTGCCTGAGGAGGGCGCTGTCCTCCGGGTGCAGCAGCAGGGCGCCGTTGAAGACGTTCAGGAAGAGCATCATCTCGTCGCCCCACGGGTACTCGCTGGGCATGCCCAGGAACATCTCCTCTAGCAGCTTGATCCACAAGACCTTGTGGAGGGTGTCCAAACCAAACAGCTCCTTACCTAAGAGAGGGGGGAAAAAATCTTTCAGCATCAGATTAGCTTGATTTTTGAAACCAAAGAAAAGCAAACAAACAAAAAAATGAGCAAATGAGGAGCAAATGAAAGATATATTTTTTTAAAAGAATATAAAAAACTACATCCGTATAAATTAATCATACATAAAGTAGTCCCATACACTAGGAGAAAATACAGGCAAAAAAAAAAGAAGAAGAATGATGATTTTTATAACATTTTGTGATGGCACAGGAAGAGTGTGTCTCACCCTGTGGGTCGTTGAACAAAGAAAACTCTGCATCGATGGCGGTTCGTGGGAAGGAGGGCAGGCGGAGCAGGTCTTCCTGCAGCAGGGAGACGTGGGATTGCTTGTGCACGGCCGGCATGTGCTGCGTGAGGGAGATGAGGAAGAGGACGCGGCCCACTTCCTCGAGTTTACGGGAGAACACCTACAGGCAAAAAAAAACAGAATGAGTTTCTACCTCTATTACTCCACAGACGTCATTTACTGTAAAATGGAACTGGAACATTTTCAATCTTCCCAACCTGTTTCTGGATGAGCTCTTGTCCTCTCTCAGGCAGCATGTGGACCAGGTTGAGCTGTGGAGACACTGACCTCCGGAAGGGGTAGATGTCTCTTACATAAGTCTACAGGGGGTAGATTAGGCTATTTAAGATAAATATTCTCTAAACAAAGAAGAGCTGCTTTCACTATACGCACAACGTAAAAATTTTATGGCGTAAAAATACCCATTTCAAAAGACAAATATAAAGAGGTCATTTTTACAATTTTTTGTTATTGTTGCTTGCTTTGTCTTCTGTCAGTTTCTTTTATACCTTACAACCTTACAATTTTGAAATGACCGTTTTTAGAAACAGTCTAAATGTCTTGAGTCTTATGTCTTGAAGTGAAACTAGGCTGCTGTCCACCTACCTTGGAATAATGGATGAGGTTCCACCGTTTGTCCATGAGGAAGTAATGGGCTGATCTGGCCTCAGGGATGTTGAAAAATTCAAGACACTCCTAGTTGGATGGAGGGAGAGGAGACGTCAGAAGCTTCTCTCATTAGTCGACTTCAGCTCGCATGCATATTTAGCCGACTCCCACCCCAGATAATTTATATTTAACGGCAGAGAGAGATTACTAAACCCTGAATGCAGCACGTAAACAAAGAGTCGGAGTCTGTACCTTCAGCAGCGCCTCAAACTGCGTGTCTTCATGGACGGGCAGCTGCGTGGGGATGTCGCACTCGTTCTGCCCGTGCACCACCAGCGTTTTGGTTCCTGCGTTGGCAAATCACAAGAATAACCTTTTAATATGTCTGACACCGGCAATTTCGACTGATTATTTCGACAGCGGCGGCGGAGTGAGTTCACCTGGCATGGACGCAGTGACCAGCAACTTGACCTCGCACTGCTCCTTCTTCATGGTCTGCTTCAGGTCCTTGAAGAAGAGCCCCTCCACGTAGCCCACCACCTCCCACAGGAAGGTCAGCGTGGCCGAGATGGCGTCCATGCCCCACTCGCAGGGGGTCCGCACAAAGTACATGATCAGCCCCACCTAGAGGATGGAGATTTGATTGAAAGAGATAATGAAATTTGAAAATAAGTAACATAAATGAATTAATTAATCTTTTTATTTGAAACATGTAAAATAAGTAAACAAGTGCACAAATTCTTTAAGATGTAAGTTTTGACAATAATACCATGTATGTAGTGAGCCAAGGAGGACAACACAAAAACAGTAAACCAACTACATAAATGTATGATAAGTAAGTAAATAAATAATAAATAGAGTAAACTAATAAGAAAAAATGAAGACATATGTCTTTCTGTGGCCTCACCAGGTAGTTGAAGAGGATGTGAGACGTCTGGGCCGGTAAATCTCCGATGTTGAGCAGGAGCTTCCTCAGCATGTACATCAGCTCATCCTAACAACACGAGTCACATTTTACATTTCTTGTAGAAAAACAATTATAGGATGTGTGTGTGTGTGTGTGTGTGTGTCCGTCAGACATTTGCCCACCTGTCTGTTGCTCACTGTCAGTTTTTCCAGGAAGTGTCGTAGAACCAGTGCCGGGTCTTCGATCAGGCAGTTCCAGAGGATCTGCTGGGCCACAGCGCTCACTGAGGAAACGTTAAAGAGAAGACGTCCTGAGATTTCCTGTGGGGAATTTTGATAGGGCCATGGGGGGCTACTGCCGGGAATACCATCTCTGTCAACATGGGAATCAAAACCCACAACCTTAAAGGGATAGTTCAACATTTTGGCAAATTGGCCCATTGCCATAATCGCTATAGTCATAGCAGTAGGTTCGTTACCTTTAATTGTCGGTGTAAGCTATTTTTAGTACGGCGGAGCGGAGCAGCAGGCTGCTCAGGGCTACGCTATGGAGGCTAATGGAATTTCTTGGTTTCTCTCATCAAACTCATCAAATACAAAATACAAAAACTCCAAAATGCTTTCGTGGACAAGTTGTGACCTGCACAACCACCTCGCTATGAGATAATAACGGAATGTTATGAAATGGAGCCATTTTCGAGGTAAATACAAGGTAAATGCGAAGACTGCTTGCTGAAAAACTGTCCATGACCGCAACGCACATCAGCGGTTTTGCATGAATTTACCTCTAAAACAGCTCCGTCTTGTAACGTTCCGTTATTATCTCATAGCGTGGTGGTTGTGCAGCTCACAACTTGTCCACGACAGCGTTTTTGAGTTGTTGGGTTGAGTATTTGATGAGTTTGATGAGGGAAACCAAGAAATTCCATTAGCCTCCATAGCGTAGCCCTGAGCAGCTCACTGCTCCGCTCCGCCGTTCTTAAAATAGGTTGCACCGACAATTAAAGGTAACGAACCTACTGCTATGACTATAGGGATTATGGCAATGGGCCAATTTGCCAAAATGTTGAACTATCCCACATGATAAACTTTCACTGAGCACTGATATGGAGGAGCTGTAATCACATTAAAGGGATAGTTCAACAAATTCGTCATAGCAGCAGGTTTGTTACCTTTAATTGTCAGTGCAAGCTATTTTTAGAGCGAGACGAGTTGTTTTGGAGGTAAATGTAAAGCCAGTGTAGTTCTAAAAAGAGACTGCTTGCTGAATAACTGCCCCCGACAGAAACACGCACCGGTGGCTTTGCATAAATTTACCTTCGCCCCCCGGTGCGATTGCCCCGTGACCCTAATAATGAAGATTCATTTTTTACAATATGTGAAACACTCCCTGTCTTTAGAGATGACACCCACCAGCCACGCCATCCTCCCGAACCTCCCCGTCCTCCATGAGGTGCACGATCGGCAGGACGGCGGCGCAGATGCATGCTGGGAAGACAGCCTGTGGTGGCTGCAGCATGTGGTGAGTAGGAGTGTGTTCTGTTGTGTTCTCTTCATCTAGCAAAAAGCAAAAAGAGAAAACAAATATAAATTCTCAGCGGCCGAGCAGGAGTTTTATATTTTATCACAAAAACCTTCTTGTCTTTCTTCTCAGACCTTCAGCGCTGGCCAGCGAGCGGACGGACCACACCGAGCCCCGGCGGAAAGAGTAGTTCCTGTGGGAGTTGCTGGAGGCGCAGGACGGGCTGACGGACAGACGGCGTGATGCCAGGTTCACCACTTCTTCTGCTGGCGGGATCAACGTCCGACAGGACCAGGACATACAGAGGAGAGAGAACATGCTGTCAGGGCACAGAGCTGTCACAGTTCAGAACCAGAACTGCACCCACCAACACTACAAACTACAAGTGAGCTGAGTGAACCAAAGGAAAGGAAGAAAACAAACATAAACAACTCTCCTTGACCTCTGACCCATACCCATACCTACTGAAGGTAATCCCCTTATAATTAATTATTTAGATAGACAGACAGACAGACAGACAGCTGTACTCGTGTATTACTCTACAAAGTGTGGTCGGCCCACCTTCTTCCTCCTGCTCCGGTGGGGGGCTGCAGGTGGGCTCGTAGCAGGCCTCCTGAGCCACGGGTATGGCCGTGATGATGCTGGCCTCGCGGCCCAGGCGCCGCTTCTCCTCCTCCTGCTGCAGGTTCTTCAGGATGTGCTCGGCCCGCTGGTGCGAGCGCGACACGGCCCGTGCTGAGAAGGATTTCTGAAAAGATGGGGGGTTGGCATGGAGGGTGGCGTTGGATGAGACAGCACCGAGGTAGAGCAGCGGGTGCGGACATACAAGAAGATTCAGAAATGAGGGAGGGCACAAATCAAATGAAAACCAAACTGACAGGGTAAAACTGTCAGGAAAGTGTGTGCACATCTATTCTAGGTTTACGGACGATTACATCTGAGGAGCATTTTGGGATGTAAAATGACCGGACAACACATTAATACAGTAATTCTCCTAATGCCATCCCGAGCATCATGAAGAACACTGTTGAGGTATTGAATAGGAAAGATTTCAATCGGTGACAAATTGTGGACACATATAAATGTATTCAGAGTGGAATTTGGAGAATTTACTGTATATTGTGTACAGTAAATGCCTCACACCATTCCCACGAGTGCTCATAAACATACATATCCAAATAAGCTGAACGCATGATATGAAAAACACAGCAAAGTCATTCTCATCTAATGACCATGCATCAACAGCACAACATACACATAATGTCTGAATGTCCGATGCATGCTGTTATTTTTTCCCCCCCTTACAATCAGAGCAGGTTATTGGAAAAACTGTGAGTGTGGTGTGTATTACTGATCAAGATGCAGCTTTCTGAAATGACCCATGAAACTCCCCCCAGCTTCTGATCCATGATGGAAACCTACAGCTCCCAAATGGCCTAAAAAAAACACTCAATGGAGAAAATTTTCCCCTCCTGTCTTTTAATGATCTGAGGTAACAAGATGCATCAGCACAAACATCCGGGCAGAAATACCAACTTACTATGGTATGGACTGACTGAATTAATGTGGAGTACTAAAAACAAAGACAGTCGATAGATAAATTATATAACATGTGTTCGCAGGTCGTCATCAAAATCTATAAAACATATTTTGAGAATCATGCATTTTAACAGAAAAGATAAGAACGTAAAAAAGGAAAACACCAAGAAATCTGCTGCAGTACTGGATTAGATTGATTTTTTCTTCAATTAGCAGATTTCTTGGTGCAGTTGTTCACATTACAGTTGCAGAGCAATAACATGTGTATGTTAAAGCAGTCTGTAAAAATGCACTGTATCTGATTCTGATAAATTGTTGGATTTAAAGGTTCAGTTCACCCAAATTAATTGTGATCCCAGAGTGACAATTAATGAATAATCTGGGTCACGCCTGGACACATTAAATCTACAGAGATACTGGGTGAATGATCTGTTTAATTTTGCAGTGCACATCAAATAATTTATGAATCTAAAGCAACCTGACGACCCGTCCCAGGTCAGGTTGTGTGTGATGTCACATCCACAGGTGGATTTGAATGATTCACATAGAGTGCACTGATTCAAAAGTAAGTTTTCAATATAAAACATATCTATTAATAAAAGAACGTAATGATAAAGTAAGCCAGTAATTAGTAAAGGCACTGAATGCATAATGACAACAGGGCTCGGACTTACAGACTGGTCTTCATTGATTGGGTCCTGGACGCTGCCAGTGTTCTGGGGCACCCAGGGGGGGTCGAATATGGGGACACAGGGCATGCCCAGTATGGGAGATGGCAGGGTGAAGTTGATGCTGGGTGGAGGGATCTGAAATAAAAGACGGATGTAGTGCAGAAGGGGTTAAAGCGGCCTAGTTTCTATGTTCTCAATAAAGTTTTTATTATCCCTTTGAAGAGATTAGGACCCTGTACCTTAAAGATCTGCTGGGCTCCCTCCTCCATGCGAGGCCAGACCTGGTAGCGGAAACGCCACAGCGTGTAAAACTTGAGGATGGAGTTGATGCGCTGGCAGGCCTCCTGGTGATGGAACTCGGCCATCATCATTTCGGTCACTGCGTTGGGGACCTTTACGGCGCACAGAAGGAACATGGCAGCTGGAGGGGATTGAGAGAGAGGCAGATGTAAAGGTCAGGGCGAGGGCAAATAGTGGGACAGATCTTGACAGAGAAAAGATATACAAGTAGTAGAAAGAGGGAGAGCGTTAGAATAAAATGTGATAGTGATTCTATAATTTAAAAATCTCCATGTTTATACACAGTGACCCACAGACGGCCGACTCACCAGCAGCTGCTGCCATATGCTCATCCACGCTGAGCAGGAGCTCCCAGGCTGCGGGCTGGATGTCTCCGTACATTTCGTCGGTCAGGATGGGAGCGGCTTTGATGAGCAGCGACAGAGGAGCTGGTGACAGACTCATCACCTGAAAGGAACATAAACGAAAATCTTTATAAGAAAAACCTCCAAAATAAAAAACACACTCCTTCTATTTATCTTCTATGACTATAAAAACCAACTCACCTGGTTGCGGATGTACTTGAGCATCCCTGTGTCTTTCTTCCCTTCTGTGTTGGAGTCAGTGGGTCTTCTCTTCATGGACGGCGTCCTCAGGCAGGACTTGTCTGAACACTGAAGGCGAACAGACTCTGATGAACCACCCGCGGGGAAAAAAAACATCCTACTGTATCAAGTTCAAACTTTAACAATAGATTGTGAAATGAACCTCTTTGTTTTTCTTGGCGCGTGCCCCGATGTTCCCGGAGGAGGCGCTGTCCTCCCTCAGGCTGTCCACCGTCTCGCCGTACACCAGTTTGATGGCGCGGACCAGACGGGCGCAGGAACGGCTGTGGTGCTGGTAGCAGTGCGGGTGGCAGAAGTCGATGTGGGTGCAGATGAAACTCTGCTGGTTGCACAGCAGGATCATGATCTGAGGCCAGAGAGGAGAGGAGAGGAGAGGAGAGGAGAGGAGAGGAGAGGAGAGGAGAGGAGAGGAGAGGAGAGGAGAGGAGAGGAGAGGAGAGGAGAGGAGAGGAGAGGAGAGGAGAGGAGAGGAGAGGAGAGGAGAGGAGAGGAGAGGAGAGGAGAGGAGAGGAGATGTCAGTATGTGAAAGCGACACCATCCACTCCATCCACCCATAGTGACACACATACATCGAGCCAGGACATGTTGCGGTGGTAGTTGTCCTCTGCTCCTCCTGAGCTGGGGCCCTCTGGCTCGATGCTGGGCTCACTGGTGCTGAAGGGGCTGCCTGCATCCAGAAACACAAACACACTTTAGCCATCTTTTAGAATAACTTTATTATCTAGAATCCAAGCTCCGTTGCATTGTTTGATTTCTCTCACTGAAGACATTTCCCGTCACTTACCTATGTCAGTGACAGTGTCCCTGCTGTGTGTTTGCGACAGCAGACCCTCTTCGTTCTCCGACTCAGAGTCCTGCCGGGACAGCTTGGTGCTCTTGAGGCTCCCCGCCCGCCGTATGGACGACAGGGAGCCGCCCTTCTTCACACGGAAACTGCGAGCGCCTTTGATCTGAAGCAGCCGGGAGCCCCCGATGCGAATCTTACGGATGGGCGCTGGGGAGGGCGGGAGCGGAGAGAGATTATCTACAATCATCAGTGAGTAACCAGCAAAACGGCGGGAGCGAAACAAATAACACCCGGCGCGTGCGACGGCGGCTCCCACCTTGAGTTTCCTGCGTCTTCTTGTCGTCGCAGGTGGTGTCCGACTTGAGCGTGTGGCTGCTGCTGTTGAGCGAGTCGTGGCCGTCCTCGTCGTCGAGGATGCCCGCGAAGCTGATCTTCCTCTCGTAGCGATGGCGGCCGAGATCGGGGTCCAAGCGCAGGCGGCAGCTGTCGAGATCCTGCAGAGAGATGGATGAAGCATCATTAGTGATCTTTGGATGGGGGAAGCATTTTTAAATCCAGGTTAAACACATTTCTCTTTTCATGTGCTTATGGCTGAGCTCTTTTAAATAACTTAAAATCTTAATCTTGGATCAATCCTTTTAATTGTTTTAATACAAATCAATATTTGTATGCTCTATTTTAGTCTAGTTTATACTACACTGCCCGTCCAAAAAAAAGTCACACATTTCGTTGGACTGCCTTTAGCTTTGATTATGGCATGCATATGCTATGCCATAGATGCGCTTCTCTAATGTCACAACATTTATTTCCATCCAGACTTGCATTCATTTTCCAAATATTCTCAATGGAATTAAGGTCTGGACTCTGGTAACATTGGACCACATTTCTTCCTTGAAGAAGATGTTTCCCCTCTATCCTTCTAGTTTTTAATAATGAGTTGGACAGTTCTTAACCCAATTTTAGTAATCTCAGCAATCTCCTTAGATGTTTCATTTGCTTAATGCCAATAATTTGACCGTTCTGAAACAGATTAACATCTTTTCCACGACCACAGGCTGTGTCTTCCAACATGGTTGTTGAAGAAACAAGACTGCATCAGTAAGGGTTAAATAGGTTGTTGCCAACTGAAACATAATCATCCATGCAGTAATTATCCAATGGGAGGCTGTTACCCATTAGCTTAGTTAAATCCAGACAGTGACTTTTTTTTGGACAAATACGTATATATTTTTTTCTGTCTCGCTCTCTTTATTTTTCCTGTACTTTCTTTTATTATTCTTTCTTGCTTTTAATTGTATGTTTAATGTTTCTAATGTTTACTATTTTGGGTCTTACTTTATCTTTTTTAAATGGTATGTTTTTATGTTTTTTTCCATTTCCAATGCCTACTTACTGTTACTGTTTTACACATGTTATGTAAAGCACATTGAGTAGTCGCTTGGTAATGCACTATATAAATAAAGCTGCATCTTTTTTAGACGTACTCACAGAATCTCAGGGGGAATGGTGTTTTTATAGAGAAAAGGCACTGAACGCATGCATATATTTTTGCGTGAAAGTACTGACCACGAGTGGCTCGGTGCGCGGGCGTGGTAAGCAGGGAAATGTCTCCCGCAGGAAAGTAGTGATTTCCAACAAGAGCTGGCAGGCGGCCATCTTCAGAGCGAAGGGGCAGCCACATTTTGTAGGATTGACTGTGTCTTGATGCAGAAAATATAGATTCAAAAAATGTAAACTTGAACAAAAAAAAACAACAATACACAAATAGTCACCACTCACTGTCGTCTAAATAATCCTCTTCCTCGTCTTCTTTCCTCATCCTCCGTTTGGTCTCTTCATCATAAATGTAGCCCAGGATGTTGGCAGGGCTCTCGCTGTCAGAGTGACACAGTTCACTGAGTCTTGTGCCGATTGCCTGAGCAGATGGAACACATTTGGACATACATGGACACACTTACATTTATTGAATCCTTGTTTACCATTAAATGTCACCTTCAATAATCTGTGAGCTCTTAAACTCACGTCTCCCCACTGGCAGAAATGTTTGGCGGCGTTCCACTGGAGCTTCTGGTTCCTTTTGTTGCCGACTATAGGTGAGCGACCCCTCGACAGGCCTCTCTTGGTGATGTTAACGTGGTGGCCTTTCATCCATTCGGGCCAGTTGCCGCGGTTACAGCGGTGGACAAATCTGGCACATTCCAGGAAGAGGGAGGCCCGAGCCACAACCGGAGCTTCCTGGAAATGCAAGAAGGTAGATAAAGATTAATTAGATTAAATTAGATCTAATTTTACGGATATGACTTAATGCATTTATGCAGTGTGTGCAAAAAAAAGAAAAAAAGAAAACACACACCAGGTCCAGAGCAGCAGCGAGGATGGAGGCGTCAGGGATGGTTCCCGGCTCGCAGCAGTTCAGGAGAAACTGGAAGCGCTTCATTCCCTGTCGGATGGCGCCCAAATTCACCACATTCTTGTTCTTCATGGCCTCTTGACTGGCTGCAAGACGCTCCTGAAAACCATGAGGACCTGGAGGAAAAGATGTAGAAAGGAAGAGGAAGAGGAGAGTAGAGAAGAGGGTATAGCAGGACAAGTGAAGAGATTTTTTTTTAAAAACATGCATATTGAGTCGTTCATCCGACCGCAACAACAGCACTGCAGATTGACATCCAGACATTGCATGAAGCAACATCACCATCCATTGAACAAGAAGCACTGAAGAGCCACTGACAGATGAAGCTGAGTGAGAGATGGACACACAGCCAGGGGCCCAGGTTACACTTGGATTTTCAGATCTACTTGTACTGTGTCATCTCAGCAACACAAAAAATGTTCATTAATATGATATTACTTTTCAGTCTAGATATGAAATCACGCTGAAATGACAAGTGTAACCATAGCCGTACAGAAGAAAAGCTGTATGTGGACCAGTCGGGTTTTTTTTTATCACTTCACTGAAACTCAGGCATCGGAAAATACCACCAGACATCACCACAGAAGAGACGAGAAAGCACCGACAGCCTCATGCTTGACGTAGCACAGAAATATGCTTCACAGCAGAAAGATGGTTTTTGGTAGATATGAGTTATCCCCAGACACCTGCTTTCCTCTTTTCCCACAGTTAAATGAGAACAAGAGGAAGGGGGGGTTGATTGTTGAAGATAGGAGGACGTGCACAGTTGGAAAGACGGAAATGCAGAGTTGGTAGGACAACGGACACATTTTGACAAACGACATCAGACTGATATATTTTTGTCGTGGTTCTTTTTTTTGTAAGAAAGGGGCAATAATTCAGGGAGCTGTAAATAATGACAAGTTGCTGTTGGAGAGACAGCGTCAAGTCATTTCACAGAGTTTCAACACATCTGAATGTCTGGAAAGTTACAGCAGAGTTTATTGTCAAATCGTTTTCAAAACCATCACTGAATCGGTTTGTTTAATGTAAAATAAACAGGATTTTACTTGCTCTAAACAAGTCAAATCCTGCAGAGTCTAAATTCCCTGGTTCAAGACGTTCAACATGATAAAATACAACATAACAAGGAGAGCTGACATCTGATCCAGAGACGTCAGCTTGCGTTAGCTCATATTAGCCACCATAAGCTAGTGGTCAAACCAGGCCAAGTAAGGCTGCAAGAGCAAAAAACCTTTACTGCTCATGCATTTGACTTTTTTATTCATAAGAATAAAGATTATGTCACATAATCTTGCTTTAAAGTGCCACCTCTGGGTTGTTTTTAGATCATCTAGTGTGAGATACTTAAACGAGACATTTTGATGGGTTGAAAATGAAACATCCAGGCTGACAACGTGTGGCAGGAAGCTTTCCGAAGGGCGATGGAGGATGGCGGGCGTACGGAGGAACCAACAGACCACCACTTGTGAGGGGGGCGAGGAGGGCAAGGCCAACGAAACAACACCGACAGACAGGAAGGCTGGGACACAAAGAGAGAGAGAAATAGACAAGAGGACGATGGCGGGGTGTGGGGAGGAGGGGGGGGGGACACCCTGGGGTGGGGGAGGTCTACCATCTTTCTCTTCTGTGTGGTGAAGCTTGGATGGATTCCTCCTGCCAGACCTCCATTTACCGAGCCGCTTGAAGAAATTCTCCTCCTCGTCCCTGCCGTACTCCGGCCCGGCGGCGCCTCCCTCCGAAAGCTTCACCGCACTGGTGAACTTCACCTGCGACGCACAAACACACACACACACACACACATCCATAGACACAATCTAAAGCAACAGGACTGGATATACACAGTTGACGTCGTGTTCTCCGTGAACCCTCCTCTGACCTTTGAGCTCTGTCGTATGAAGGAGAGGCGATCCACTGAGCTGATGTCCAGCAGGTCCTCCACCCCGTCCGTCAGTCCAGACAGAGACGATCGCTTCAGCCAGTTGCCTGGAGACACACAAATTTAAAAAAAAAAAAAAAAAAAAGAAAGGAAAAAAAAAATTGCACCTGAACACACAACGCGACAGAATAAAGGACAAGTTTCCTACACACTGAGTTATGAAGGAGAGTGCACATGCACAGACAAACAATGTGTGAATAGAGGAGGAGAAGACACAGGGACAGAGCGTCCACTCACCATTGGTCCACAGACATCACACACATCCAGGGGGTTTCACAGACTGAGGTGAGGTTCATTCAAAAAAAAAAAGGAACAAAACTAACTATTTTCCTTCTGGAACAAAAGACCCCGGTCCAACGGTGTTTGCAAATACAGTCGTATGATGGAGTGACAGAAAACTTTCTTTTCACTTTGAACTTGTTTATATATTAGTTCATCCAGATTAAATGCACCTCTGCTTTACAGTGACCATCTTTTGGCACCTTTTTAGCTACAGTCACGTGAAAAAATCAGGACACCCCAAATAACTCAATTTTAGCCTTGTCTGTCCAAAGAACATGTTCATTCATGTTTATTCATGTTTCTATAGAGAGCAAGGCTTCCTCCCATGCAAGTTACACTCTTTCTGATAATAGAGGCATGCACTGTCACACAACAGTTGCAAGTGTCTGCCCGAGGTACCGCGATGATGATATTTTTGGAGCCTTTTTTTTAAGCATCTTGCCGTCTGCTCTCGGGGTGAACTTCCTCAGACAGCCAGACCTGGACATGTTGCCAGTTGTTTTGAGCGTCCTCCATTTGTAGACTTTTTTCTAGACAGTGGAATGGCTTTTTAAATCCCTTACTGGACTAATAAACTGCTACAAACTTCTCTCTGAAGCTCTGTCCATCTCACCGTGCTGTTCTCACTACAGTAGTCAGGAGCACACCAAGCTGAATGTCTCTGAGCGGGCGAGTGGGCGTGTCTTAACTTATTCCTCACCATGAATTCCTTTTTTTTTTAGAATTAAATTTTATAGAAACAAGTCTTTTCTTCAGTTTTAATTGTTTAGTTATATAACTTGAATCTCCCAATTTTTAAAAAAAGTTAAAATTGATGTTATTTATATCCATATGTCTGATTAAAAAACACACAGGCTTTCATATTGTAGGGTGTCCTAATTTTCTCACAACTGTATGTGGTTTCTCATCACCAGTTTTGGATGATGCGACCCGTTCTTGTCGGGCGATGGATTCGCAAACACAGTTGGACCTGGGTCTGGAACACCGTGCACACTGGGAGAGATGACCGACACGACCAGACATAGACATCAGTACTGTATGAAGATGGCTCCACATCCACATACGTAAGACAGAGAGAGTGAGTGGTAGGCGGACAGTCCCACGGCATGCTGAGGACCAAGAAGGGGACACAGAACAGACCAAAGAGATGAAGTGACCTGGCCCCCCAGCGACAGGCAGTGTGTTAATGTCAGACAAACAGAACATAATCATGTCCCAGTGAGTTTTCAAGGTGACAGTGTGAACAGCATTATGTAATGAGGTATGGTCATGGAGATAGAAACTGTAACCAGAGCTGATATAAAGAAATGATTTGGACGCTTTGCACTGAGGACAAACAATATTTTCCTGCTTTAACACGTACATTACCAGTGTGGAAACTGATTTTGAATATATTGCTGCAAACGTATGGGGGAAATTGCTTTTGTAACAAACTATTCTTCATATTTATTCCACAATAAGATATTTATTTCTGTGCCCGAGCCCAAATCCAAAATAAAATAGTGACTGTTTGATTATATTCAATATCTTTAGTTTAAAACCAAAAAGTGTGAGGATCCACGGCTTTGTGCAAATGCAAAGTGGAGCTCCAGTCATGCAAACAGTTTTCAGTGACAGCGCTGCTGGATAGAAACAGTCACAGGTTTTATTGGTTGGCATGATGAGCAAGAGTGACTTGCATTCAGTCTAACAGCTAGCTCCTGCATCACTGTTTTTCTCATCACACCCGAGTCCCCAAAAAAATTACCTGCCGCTTTTTTGAGCTCTGCCTCTAAAAGAAAGAGAACAAGTCCAAGGTAAACATTTCTCCGGGCGGCTGGAGGTCGGACTTGTTGCGTAACGTCTGCTCTCACCTATGGGCAGCTTCAGCTTCTTGCGGAGGGAGATGCGGCGCGACCTGGAGCGGGAGCGCCGGTCGGTGGTGGTGCCGGAGTGGGCGGTGGTGCACTCGGAGGTGTCCTGCTCCGATTGGCTGCTGGTGTCGCTGGCTGCGCTCTGGGATTTGAACATCTTCCTCCAGAAGTCCTTCCTGCCCAGCAGAGCGCCCGGGATCTGCTCTTCACTGAGGGAACAGAGAGGGAGAAAATGGAAATGTAACATCAGCTTTCAAAGATTTGTATAGATTTAACCTCTCGCACGATGGCCTTTTTTATTTAAGGGGGAGAGGGAGCAATAAGAGTCATTTTTTGAAAAAAAAATCCTATTTTGTTGCAGAGAAATTGCAGCTGGGCACGACATGGTGCTGTATGGAGACACTGTGGGGTGGACACTCACTGTTCGGGTGTCTGGGGGGGTCTGCTGGAGATGTAGCTGCGACACTCATCTGCAGCACTGGACACCTGACCCTTCTCCCCGGACACACCCGCCTCTGACCTGCGCACACACACACCCCGACAGACAGACAAACCAGCTGAACTCTCCTGTCTGTTCCACGTCTGAATGGAAACAATCCTAAGTCATTAATTGGTGCATTTTCATCCTAAATAAGTTTCTAATCGCTTAGAGTTTTGCATTTTTACAATATTACTGCTTTTTTTTGTAGTAAAAATAAAGGGAAACACTGCTTACAAAAAAGTTCACAACAAGATGTGGTTCATATGTTAAATAGACCTTTAAAAAAAAATTAAATCACTAAGTACGCCAACTAAATATTGATTTCCCCATCAGGTAAATCAACTATTACATCTACTTTTATGTTAAAGTCATATGTCCATGTATCTAGGTTAAATATTTAGTTATTAGCCTCATATTCAAACATTAAACTCCTTATTTTCAGATTTCAGACATAACTAAGATTATTTCTACCCCTAAAAACAGGTAATTATGGCTCAACATAAGAGTTAAAAACGAGACAGTGAGATTTGCTTTTACTGTCTTATCTCACTTCATCTCTTCAGTGCAACCGTGGAGGTGCCTCCTGGCTGCGTCGCTCACATCGTTTCAGAAATACAAACATCAAATCAGTCACTCAAGCAAGAATAACAGATGCAGACAGAACAGAAATAACCATGAGAAAATAAAAAAAAAATGCAAGGAGCGATGAGAAGCAAAGCTCTGATTTGTCAGCAAAGGGAGAAAGATCATATCATCAATCACTGTGATTGGATGAGAAATATTTAATTACATTATAAGGGGGAGGGTTTTAAGTTTTCAGTCTATGCTCAAGGCGTGTGCTCTCAACTTTTACTTGTTGCCTCTTTCGGGTCAGTAGACGGTCAGTACCTCTTGGGTCCTGGAGGTTTGGTCTCCTCCTTCTCATCGGGTTTCTTGGTGGTGGTGACCTTCTCGGCGCTGTCCAGGAGCGCGCTCAGGGCCACCCTGCGGAAAACGTTCCCGTGGGCCTCCTTGATGAACTGCACCAGCTGGCGGATGTCGCAGTACAGACCCTGAGAGGCGAGAGAGGCACAGAACAGAGGGCCTGCGTGAGTGCACGACGTGTGTATGACAAAGTGAGACGTGACCACAATTGACAGTTCGGGTTGATATTTCCTCAGAGTCAGCACCAAACAGTGTGTGTTTTCCCACACACATCGATGCGTCAGTGTCTGTGTGTGTGTGTGTGCTGGAGTTTGTCAAGGAACCGGCTCCAGCTTGTGAGTGGGTGGCCTCTGGTTGTGTGCCATAATAAAGCCTGCCTTGAGAAGTGTGTCATCTTCCGCCAACGTACACCAAAGTCACGCCAGCCTCCAGGCGTTCCCAGCACCACAGAGCGGCTGCGGTGCCTCACTGCTCATAGAGGAGTGACACCGGCAATGTATGGACTATTTAAAGGGATAGTAGCATTTTTTTAAAGTGTGGTTGTATGATCTACAAAGAGCCCCTAAGTACTTGCAGTCTTGCAGTAGCAGACTCCTGCTCTGACCCAGACTCTGAACTCCTCCCGTTAGCAGCCCATAATAGTCCCGGCCTAAAAGGGATTTATAATACACAGTTCCATTGTTTTTTTTGGAGCCAAATGGCTAACCCAAGGCGGAGGGAAATGGGCCCAAATAAAAACTGCGTTTTTCCTGCAAAAAAAAAAAAATTATATTACAGCCAACAATGGAACTGTGTATTTTTTTTCATGTAAAACCTCTTTTAGGCCGCAAAAATAGGCCATTTCTTTGGGTCCGTTCACAACAATGTATATTATAAATCTCTGGGCAGGGCTATGGGCTGGCATTGCTAACGGGAGGAGTGTAGAGAGTCTTCTACTATAATTAAAGTACTTATGGGCTATTTGTAGATCATACAACTCCACTTAAAAAAAATGCTATACCTTTAAGGGTGATTGAAAACATGTAATTTGCAGAACAGGAGGTTGTATTGTATTGTTTTAATTGCTCATTAGAGGCCAGTAATATCAGGATGTTGGGATAACTTTGAGTCACCTTATTGTGAGGTAGTTTCCTGTAGTTTTTATTATCATTATCATTTATTGTATTGTTTTAATTCATAATCCCTTATTAGAGGCAAAATGTCTGTCCCTTTAATAGTTTTTATCCCTTCTTCTTTTTTTGTTTTAATACCGGGGCCAACTGCAGAGAGGACTGTAGCCTTTTCTCTACCCACTGTGCCACATGATGCCCCCCCAAATGTTTTCTTCCAGGAATACTTGTGACTTGTCGTGTTATTCTCATGTTATTGTCTGACCGTACCCTTTGTATCTTCTGTTTGTTGTACCATTTGAGCTGCTTTTTCTGAATTTTTTGAATAAAAAATTAAATTATGAAAAAAATCTATTAGAAATAAAGAAAGAACATCTAAAAATACAAGTTATCATAGCTTACAATGAAACTCAAATGATCTCCTTCTCCCCTCTCCCAGGCATGAGAAACACTGTATAATAAAAGGAAAGTGGTCTATTCCAGCACATTTAACTGCATGTTAAAAAAAGAGCAGTGAGTGACTTAATGTCTCTATTAACTGAGGCGGAGGCAGTGATTGTTCTTCTTTAGGTTCGGTACAAGAAGAGTCGTTAATTATTCAGCTCCGACATCCTGCGAGAAGAAACATGAGAGCCTGAATCTAGAGGGAGTACAGCTGATACATGAAGGCCTGACCGAGCTGCAGAGATGAAAAAATAAATCATCAAAGCGAGGCAGATGGACCGATGGTTTCCACACGCACACGCACACACACACACACACACATACACACACCCCTCACCAGGTTCTCGGGGCTGTGCAGCTCGTGCGTGGTCGAGGCGCAGCGGGTGATGAGGCACTTGAACATGCAGCCCACCACCACCGCCTCCATGTTCTGGGCCACCGACTTGTTGTCCCCCGTGGTGAAGTTGTTCCCGAAGCCCGCCTTGTCTGGAAGCAACGGGGGAGGAGGTGGGAGGAGCGGGAGAGAGCACGGATCACACGGGGGGGGGGGGGGGGGGTGGTTTAGTCAGCGAGGTGGGTGTAGGTGGTGGGGGGTGAGAACATTATTGACAGCTGACCAGCTTGAGTAAAGAAAACACTGAGCCCATAGAACAGGGAGGGGAAGGGGGCAAAGGAAAGGGGTTCATACAGCATATGGGGGAGAAGCAAACTGAAAAGGATTCTGGGTAGGGGTAAGGAATACATGCAAGTGACTAAGGCCTGCTATAAAAACATACAGAAGGGGCTTATTCCCTCGGTCCAGTTAGATGAAACTTAACGTCTATGCAAAAATATAAACCAGATTTAAATAACAAATGTGAATTTTGGATTTGCAGGCGAGTTTTGTCACTTTTCGGACAGAGTGAGGGGTGCAGCAATGGAAGCGGTGCCTAGGGAAGGGTCTGATTAGGTGAGTATGTTCATCTTACTGCTAATATTATTGACTGTTATTGATTATTGATCATGTGTATCTACCGATGTTTCTTTTTTTCGCCCTCCTGGACCTCTCACCTGCACTGCCGTACTCTGCAAGAGAAAAGAGGCGGGGCACAAGTTGATTGACATCAGGCCAGCACAGACATGTACGCGGTGTCAGAAAGGACATGGCACCCCACCTCCAGGTGGAGGTGACCTTGAGACGCACGCGCACAGACTGCCACACGTGAAAATAACACACACACACGCACACACCAAAAAAAATTTAAAAAAAGAAACTAAACAAGGTGCCCTGTTCACTTTCAAAATCTAAACACTCATCGGTTCAGTAACTTGCCAATTGCACGGTATTTTGTATCATATGACCTCATGTAGTTAACATGTACAAAACGTCGGTGCAAATCTGGCAATGTGTGTCAATGCTCAGCAATAAAGCCACTGATTGAGCAGAGATGTAATGGGCGAAAGCTTTGGATTGGCAAGTGTACAGAATGGATGAGTGAGAAAGGAAGGAAGGGTTCAGCTCGTTGAGGTGAACGAAGAAAAAGAGGGAGGATGGATGCAGGAGGAGGAGGAGGACAAAAAGGGGACACGGACAAGCAGAGACAAGTGGAAGGAGGAAGGTAAAAAACAGATATATAAACAGAGACAGCGCTGGAATGCAAAGTCGAAGTGCGTGGTGAGACAGCGGGAGAACGATTCAGCTTCACTTCAGCGTAAAGTTTATCTTTTTCTGCTCCGCATTAAACCTAAAATAGTGCAACTAGGAGCCAATTCATCAACACTAACCACCTTGAAAGTTGTCTGTCAAGACAAAAATGCCAAAAAACATTCACAGTTTCCAGCCTCTGCAATGTGAAGACGTGCCGCCTTTATATCAATGAATTAAAAATCCTTCAGTGTATTGATCGGCCAAGACAAGAAAATTCAAGACACGATCACATTGAGTTCTTTGGAAGCTGTGACGGCCATTTTCTAGCCAAGCAAGCAGTGTGGCTCCAGCCGACAGCTGGACTTTGTACACACATTCTTGTTCTCCCAGTGTTGGAGATCAAACTTCACCTAGTTGAATAAAACCCTCCAGTGCTTTGACAAACTAAAGTCAGCATGCTCGCAGCACTAGCTTACTGATGGCGCTGGTATCATGTTGGCATGTTCACCGTTTTGCACAATTTAGGCTGATGCATTTGCAGCTTTTTGCAGGTGTGACCAATGTTGTTCTGGCCTGAGCGACGATACTAACCGTTTCACCAAGAGGTTAATGACCACTAGGCAAATGGATTAGCATGTCTTTTATGGGTGAGTAACTGTGACTACACCCACAGACCTCCGTTACATAGGTAATTGCTCATTATATGCTCATATACAGTATATGCTAAGCTAAGAGGGCGAACATGGTGACATTATACCTGCAGAATATGTGCATGTTAGCATTGTTATTGTGAGCATGTTGTTGACTTTTATGTTTATATCAAAGCACTGCTACCATGACTCTTGACTTTAACTTTAGTAGATGCTGATATTTTGCATAATTAATTGATAAATTGAAAACAAATCAATAATAAAGTTAATTGTAACGTGCAGCACCAGTATCTGCATTCAAATACAGTGCTGTTCCGATCCTATTGGTGTTCTCTTTTTGTGTGTCTCATGATCTGCATTCAGTCCCACTCACTCACACGCCATATACTTACTGTCAGTGATGGGCTCCATGCAGAAGCCCAGCAACGCATGCAGGAAATCCACAATGTTATTGAGAGAGTCTTTGTTGACATACTCGCGCATTGTCTGGCGAAACTGCAGCTTGTCCAGCTTATACAGGCTGGTCAGGCAGTTCTGGGCCTGAGAGGACAGACAGAGACACGGGACAGGACACACTGTGCATTAGGAAAGATTTACATGAATCAATGTTTTTCCCAAAAATAAAGTCAAGTCAGTGAGGAATCAACTGGCTATTTTCATCGCTTCTCATCGATTCTCGTGACAACCACCAGCATTTAATTTCATCTTTACTACTTCATCTAATAATACAAAAATATTGACCGGCTTCGAAATAGAACTGCAGCCACTCCTCCTCGCTCATGTTACAAACCCTTCGTAGGATTCATTCCAGTTTCATTAAACTTTTATGACAGCAGAGGAGCAATATGCTTAATAATAAATAAACAGGGAATACATGTTGAGCGTCACTAACTGGGCTGATTAGCGCATGCAGGGGTCGTCTGAGTGCGAGGAGAAGAGTCTGACCTGCATCCTGAGGCGGTCTCCTGATAGTCCGCGGTGGCCCTCGCCGCAGCCGTAGGCGCAGCCCAGAGACTTGACTATCTTTATCAGCATGGTCAGAGCCAGGCGGTGCGCGCTGAGGCCGGAGCCCTCCTCCTGTTCACGGTGAAGTGGAAGTCACAGGACTTTTATCATCTATTAAACATCCTCTATGTTAACACACCTTTTTTATTCAAAGAGTGATTGCCCTTGCATGCCTCTTAACAAAAACTGAAACAAACAAACAAACAAAAAAGTGAAGAAACCCATCCTGCTTCTTCCTCTATTTTTTATGTAGCCTATGGAAAAAAACCACCTCCATCCTTAGGGAATTAGACAAGGATTAGCTCCTGGACACAACAAGATCCTTTCTCGAGGAAATTTGTGGTGAAATTGTATTCATGTATGCATTTATGCAACATACTGTATCATTGTAATGGTATATGCATGCTTTAACATGGACCCCAGGAAGAGTAGCTGTTGCATTAGTAACAGCTAAAAGGGGTCCAAATAAACAAATAAACAGATACTTTCCCCCTGCAAATCAGTGTGCAGTACATATAGAATGTCTGCACCAATTTTATTTTATTTACAAGTTCATGAAAATAAAATTGAATATGAATGAAAAAAAAACACACCTTTTTATCATTATCCTTATTATTCTTCACATCGTCCTTGCTTCCCTGCCCGCTCCCTCCACCGCTTCCCCCTCCTCCTCCTCCTCCTCCGCCGCCGTCCCCTCCTCCGCCCGCTCCTGGGACCGCCGCGCCTCCCTGGGCTCCTCCTCCAAGCCCTTGGCCGGCTGAGTCTTTGGCCCGTGCCTCCTGGTTCTCCTTGTTGTCGGGCTTGGACAGCTTCTTGCCCATGCCGGGCACCACACCCAGCTGCAGCAGGCAGTCGATGATGTTGAGGGCCACGTCGCAGATCCTGGAGCTGATGTCGTGACTGAGGACGGCGTAGAGGGCTCGCAGGACAGCCTGGAGGATGAAGGATGGAGGATTGAGAAAAGAAAATTTCAGTTTAGATCCTCTCACAGTGGTAGGTTCATCACCTTTAATTATCGGTGCATGTTGTTTTGAGATCAGCAGGGCAGAGACGCTAGCTGCTCAGTGAACACAATGGAGGTGAACAGTACAGGTCCCCTGTCCCTCATCAAACTCATCAAATACACAATCCAACAACTCCAAAATGCTCTCATGGACAAGTTGTAACCTGCACATTCACCATACTGAGATAATAATGTAACATTACAAGACAGAGTTGTTTTTGAGGCAAATGCAGCCGAAGGACATTCTAGACCCGGCTGCTGGGTGGAGGGATTTCAAAAGCTTAAAGGAGTCATCACCCGGAAATCGCAATTTCTCTTGCAATTTCCGCAAGAGCTGTTTATGTTTTGGAGTCTGCATGCAGGCAAGCCCCCCCCGGCTCTGTCCTTCCTGCGGCGAATCAACGCGTGCCTCATACAATGCACATCCGGACCAGATCCGGACCAGTCAAAACCTCGCGCGTAATCTCGCGTGATAAAGTCGCGGTAGGAAAAAGGGTCAGAACAAGCTCAATGTTTGATTAAAATTATTTATTTTTTTATTAATAAGTTTTACGAATTGATCCAAAGCGATCCAAGGGGGGCTGGATACGTAAAAAACCAGGTGATGACTCCTTTAAGTAGTTTCAGGTATTTGCTTCATGTGTTGTAATGTTACATCATTATACATGATTATTTCATAGTGTGGTGAATGTGCAGGTCACAATTTCTCCACGAGAACATTGTGGAGTTGTTGGATTGGGTATTTGATGAGTTTAATGAGGGACAGGGGACCTGTACTGTTCACTTCCATTGTGTTTGCTGAGCAGCTCACGTCTCTGCCCTGCTGATCTCACAACAACATGCACCGATAATTAAAGGTAATGAACCTACTGCCATGACTATAGGGATTATGACAATAGGCGAATTTGCCAGAAACGTTGAACTATCCCTTCAAGTCACTCACAGTGAGGTCCAGCATGCCGTTCTTCAGCACAAAGTTGTTGGTCCCCTCGATGTTCTCCCCCTCCTCCAGACAGGAGTAGTTGATGCAGGAGTCTGTGAGGCTGCGCGGCAGGTTGGCGCAGGCCAGCGGCTCCACGGGCAGCTCAGGCACGGCCACGGGGTTGCAGAGTTTCTTCATGTGCTCCGTGAAGAAGTCGGCGTAGCCCACGTTGAAGGACGCCACTGTCGTGTTGAACGCCGCCATGGTGATGGTGGAGATCTGGGATCGAACTTTTGAGGGCCACAGAAAAGGGAGTATTATCATATATTCGGATCATAGATTTCTATCTAAATGGCATAACTCTCTTCCAACACAAATATGATATATTTTACTCTCAGTCGACCAAGCTGCATGAATGTGATGCATTTGGAGCATTGTCTAAAGCCAGCACTATGATTATATGTAAATTAGCACAGTCACACAACAATAGTTATATAATCTCGTCCTATTTCTCTGCTCAGCAGGCCTCAGTGGCGTCAGCAGCATCTGCCCTCTCTTTCTTCATGGTAACATGATCATAGTTTTCATTTCACAGTTTGAAGTTTCTTTTTTTGACATATTTTCATTTTTAAAAATGTCTTTCATGTCAGTCTTACACTCTGCCAGCCTCTCTCGAAGCTGCACTGGGTTTCCTATCCTCCTGGCATTGACCTTAATCCCTGCTGTACACTGGCTTCACTGTTCTTTATTACCAAAAAAAAGGGACCTATTCTGGCTTGCTTTACCTAGTGCTACCATACAAGAACTTTCAGGTTGCATGAATATTTTCTTATTTTTTATTGACTTTTGTGGATATTGAAACGTTGATTGATCTACATATTGACACTGCAAATATATTCATTGTTTATTCAAATTGTAAACGTAAAAAGCAGAAGCAGAAAAACTCTATAAACTTATTATTCATTATTTGCTGGTTTTATTTATGTTTAATAACTTTTATCAGGCAATTAGACGGATTGCTTTTAGTGCTTTTACTCCGAATCAACTGGCAGTCAGACGTTGCATCCAATCTTATTTATAGCATCTTCAGTATTTGCTGTATACTATTGTTGAGCCTCACCTTTACTTGTGTAGACACGTTGGTTTTCATGTTTATCTTTGAACTTTTTGAATGTTTAAAGTTTACTTTACTTTGACTTGATCTTTTAAAAAATCTCCTGCTTCCTGCTTCTTAAGCGCCGCCCTCTGAACTCACCCTCCTTGACGGTGTTGTCGCTGTGGCTGTTGGAGTGGTCGGGCATGTCTCTGAGCAGAGAGTGGTGCGAATGTGAGTGTTTGGCGCTCAGGCTGTCGGCGTCTGCAGCTGTGTCCGTGCTGCCCCTCCGTGTGAATCTGCCTGGAAAGTGATGCAACAGATACATTTTTTCAGGTTGAATCAGACACATGAGTGCAAACACAAACGCACACATGCCAGCTGACTGTTTTTATAGAAAGTGCCTGGACATCAGATCCTGTTTTTGTGCTCTTATTTCTAGATGCATATCAGGATTGTAAAAGGGGGCAATGGCTTCATGGAAAGAGAGCTTTAAAATAAAGAATCACTGCTCCCGGGTAATAATAATAAACGTCTGTGTGCCTGTGGCTAATTTTAATCACACTTCTCTGTGAGAGCAAATAAGAAATGCCAGTATTAGGGAACTGGCCTAATTCACTGGCTGACGGCAAGATCCAGACAGAATCCTCTGAATCACCAACTGGGGAGCTTAAGGGAAGGAAGCTGAAGTGCTGCTGTCAACCGAATCTATTCTCATTATGAGCGGCAGTCCGCGTACCCATGATGGTGGCCTGCCAGCCCCCGCGGTCCAGAGCTCGTCGATCGTCCCCGAGGCCGGAGAAGCTTCCGAAGGAGAAGGTGCTCCGCGTGGGCGAGACGTCCAGGTGGTCGTCGTGGAGCAGGAAGGGCACCCCCATGCGCCGCTGACGCTTCTTCCCCGTGTGATGGAAGGGGATGGAGCCCTTCCTCTCCCGGTCCTCTCGCCGGTTCTTAAACTGGGCAAAAAAACAAGAGGAGAAGCCGCAATGCTCATTTTTCAAATGCAAAGCAAATCAAATTAAATTAGAATGGATTCCTTGTCTTCTGTGCTCTACTTCAAATATAATAACATTTGTATGTGAGTGGAACGAGGGTTTCTTGGATGCATATCTGACCTTTTTGAAGATGTTCATGCCCAGGTCTGAGGCGAGGTCAGGGACCGCCTGTCGACGCAGATTAGTCAGAGACACCTTTGCAAAGGTCTCTGTGCTCAGAGATTTGCCTTCTTCGTTGCATTTCAGACTCATATCCTGCAAAAACACAACAAAGTAATGTAACAAAACAACAAACTACTACACAACAGGTCTACATGATTCCTTCTCACTCTCCTCCTTCCATTACCTGGGTCTTGTGAGTGTTGACCAGGGAGGGCGTTGCGGCGACCATGGAGCTGCTGCGCGGCCGCGGCAGAGGAGCGATCAGAGGCTCCGGGGGGCGTTCGGGTCTCTCCTCCAGGATCTGCCTCAGGCGCTGGAGGTAGAACATGAGCGCCCAGTGCACGCCCTCCTCTGTCCAGTGGGGCTGCAGCAGGCAGCGCAGGACGGCCACGTCGAAGTAGGTGGCGTAACGCGCTCGCTGGCCATCGGACGTTGGCAGACCGCCGGGAGCTGATGTCCTGGAAGCAGAGGAAGAGGTTAGGAAGTGCTTTTTGATTGACTGAAGTGTTTATTTCAAATATGAAAGACAAAATAACAAAAAAGAAAATATCCTTAAATAATCTCCTTAAATAATGAGATTCCTTGTCTAAACCTGTATAGACGCTCCTGCCTTGTTACTTGCATCCATCCATCCATCCATCCATCCATCCATCCAGATGTATCAAAACATTAACAAACAGTTATAGGTGATGCCCACTGCTCTAAGATTGTGTGTTCTTTTTTATTTATAGACATAAAATGAGTAAATCAATTGTGGGCAGTGGCAGATCGGAGGGGAGTAGAATTCAAGGTTAGGGACAGCTGTGCAAACACAACATGCTCTGTGTGTGCTTTAAGTCTTTCCGATTCTGTCACACAACTAAATACGAACCCAACAATTACACTATATCATTGCCTGTCGTGAACTCCTGCCACGCTGCTTCATTAATAATGCATCAAAGGAGGGTGGTAAACAAGGGCAGAGCCTCCCTCCAGCATCATTTGAGGAGAGAGGGAGCCTAAGCGTACGTGAGTCCACTATAAATAAGCTGGAATGAAGGTCAGGTTGGAGAGCTGCAGAAGGTATAGAGCACTGTGGAGGAACATATTGATATCATGTGAGGGAGAGGGAGGGAGGGAGGGAGGGAGGGAGGGAGAGGAAGAAGGAGGCATTTAATCTTGGCTGTTGTAATAAATGGAGCAGGAAGGGATGGTCGATATCTACATGAATCACTTTGAGAGAGGACAGCAGAGGGAGGCTGTATCATGTTTCACTGTCTAGCCAACACACACACACACACACGCTCGAGCCTACTGCTGTTGTGTCAGGTCGCCATGGAGACCGAGTGACGACAGCATCCCCCAGGCCCGCCGACATAGAGAGAAAGAGAGAGCCCAGCCCCCCGACTCCATGCGGTAAGGAGAGGATGCAGCAGCCAGCGGTTGCCATGGAAACTGCCTCAGCATCAGCAGTGCTCGGAGTGGCGCGCGTGCGATGCTGCGCCATGGGATGAATAAGCTGCATTAATCACAGGCGCCGGCACTGATGCTGATGGTGGAAATATCGAGGGTGGCACGGTGCGGAAGTGTGCGCGTGTGCGTGTGTGAACATCAGGGAGCAACAACAAATTCAAACTCCAGCAAAGATAAAAGAAAAGACTGGGTTGAGGAGATGTTTTGATAAGATTTCTGCTGGTGTGGGCCAACTGCACAGCCCCGCCCCTCGCTGGATCCATACAGTGAGAACACAACGTATAATTTACATCCGTACCGCCTCTCTACCGACTCCTGCTCACATTTTCCACACAACGGCTCAAAATTTCCACTACCTGGCACAAGGAAAGCAATTAATCCATCTCTGTTGGGTGTGTGCAGCAAAACAATGGGATCATTCTCATCATCTCCCTTCCTGCATTAACATGTGACTGCTGAAAAACCCTTTTCGTGTATGAGTGCATGAGGATAGCTTAGGGGAGGGGAGGCTTATTTTGATTTGCAGTCACTTGCTGGCTGTCAGATGGATCAGAGGAAGCGTTGGAGTGACTTGTTTGGTTGTCGGAACGAGTGCAGATGAGCAACCGACGGCTTATCAGCCTCTCCTTCCATCACTCTAATTCTCTCAGCCCACTGGTTGGGTGATTCAGGATGGTGACAGCCCTGCTGTGACGAACTTAGAAATGGTTAACACTGAATTTTTCAAGTGTTTATCTAGGGATTTATCTGCACAGAGCCTGTTTGGTGTTTCCTGATAACAGTGCATTGTATTTATAGATGGAAACCTGAGGGGTTCAGGCTGAAAACCTTAGATTTAAACTTATAAAAAGGTGTGAGGCAGAGGGAACGGCCTCTGAACCAGGATTTTTAACTTCTCTCAACAATACCAGACCCTGAGCGGGGTCAGTTCATCATTTGCTGCCAACCAACCTGGTCAAACCTTGCCGTGTTCGTGCCAAAAGCGAGCACAGGCAGAGTCTGTACAGTAAGTCTGGCAGCGAAGACCGAACAATGCCAGACTTGCCGTTGGCAGACCGAAAAATCAAGCCAGGCCATGTCACGCCAGGCCGGGGACACTGCCAGCATTAGACATGTAGCACATTACTTCAGCGTAATTACCCTGGTTATGTGGGCAAATGTCAGATGGGTCTGCGGATGCTCGAGCACGAAGACGAGGCACTGCATGTGTGCGTGGAGACAGTGGTGCTCGGAGCGACACATTACACAGGGGAAGGAGGAGCTATTCATATACGCTATCTCCGAGCGAGCTAGTGGAGCGAGCTGTGCCGTGCAGTGTGTTTTTTCGACAGACGCTGCCGCAGGGCTAAGTGTTTAGCCACCAACGAGATGATGGCACCGGCTTTGTGTCAGCGCGGGTCACTTGGAAAAATCACTGCACTGCTGCACTGCTTCGACCCGCGACGACTGGCTGCTGCTGCTCGGGTGCATGTTTCATGTTTGTGAGAGCAGCACTGATCCCACGGAGCTGCAATATTGATTCATATGTGATTTCACTGCTTTATTGCACATGCTGAAAGACTTCATCACTGTATCTTAAATTATTCATCATTTCGATATCATCATCTTATGAGTAAACTGGATGGTTAACCACACCACACTCATTCATATCATTAAAAATTATGGTTATTTGGGGTGTTTGGTGGTCGAGCAAGTCCCAAGCTAGCAATGCCCAATGCAGTGATCGCCATATCAATTCCCCTGTATTGTTTTTTTTACGTCTAAACTGTGGTTTTAACTTGTGTTTTTTATTCTATGCACATCTGTGAGCACTTTGTGTCTATCTTACACATCTCCACAATATTAAACATCTGTATTCTATACTTTCACTCTCTCGAATATAAATCGAACTCCAATAAAATGCTCAAATGCAGCATATAAAAATAATTTGTGATGTTAAAATGGGCTCATGAGCCAAAAAAGGTTGGGAACCACTGACCTAACCCTTAAAGAGCAGATTAGTGCATGTGCTTCAAGGATGAAAAGTGTCTGTGCCTTTGTGTTGTGTTGAAACTTCCCTCCACAGCAGCCTTGTTCCATTTACAGCCTTTATGACACCTGAACCTCCTCCTGCTTAACAGCACGCCTCAACGGGCTCTAACGCGTCCACATAACCCCTAGATCAAAAATCAATCGCGCAACACACAATCAAGTGCTTCCTATCTCGCTGCCTCTCGAGGGGTTAATTCAATAACAGAGCTCACTTTTTCTTGGACGGGCCTTTCACCGGCGGGGGTTGTTGGGAAGGGCCACCCTTCTCCACCGAGTTACCACGACGACAGCTCTGCTCTCCAGCCGAGGGGGAGGAGGAGTCTGATTGGGCCGCTTCGCAAACCACCTGGAAGCCCTGCGGGTGGAGGAGAAGGGGGGGGGGATGGACAGATACCGTACACGGGTGGATAAACAGACAGACTGAAAGACAAACAGCCAGCTCCTGATAATTAAAGGCTGTGAGGCCGGAGCGAGGTTTCTGTCCTGACCCCTCGATAACCACGCTAATGCTCCCGGATGACTGGCGCTAATGAATATTATCATCCCGTCCCCAGTGGGAATGTTATAGGGGGGAGGGGAAGAAGCCTCAGAGTCTCGCCTGAACATGTCCAATCAACATGGGAGGCAAAATCTGACAAGGATCTGAGCTAAATGCGCTCACTCACCATGGGACCCGGGTTGCCCGACCCACAGGGACTGCACTGGTTGTTGACAGGGGAGTTCCTCTTAGCTGTCGAGACAGGCACAGCAAATTGTGTGTTTTAATTATGAGGAGGGAATAAAAATAGATTGAAAGGAATGTACTGTACATGTGAGGATTATTTGATTTACCTGTCACAATGTTTCTCACAGGTTTGATGAGCGCGGTGAAGGCGGGGATGTCGGGCTGCCGGTGCTCCCACATCGGCTGCCATATGACCAGGCCGCTGGCCAATCGGAAGGTCAGGTCCGACTCCTGAGAAAACAAGTGAGTGACAGACTTGAAATCTCATTAAACATTTCTGAGCATTTAGCTATGTTGTCTCAAGCATTTTGTATTTATTCAACAAAAGTGCTGTTGTCATGGTGCGACCATTTGTCCAGTTGGGAAACAGTGCAATCCCAAGGGGACTGTAATGTGACTCTTGCATCTGTTTGTACACACAGATCAATAGTCATGGGGTGACCCTGAGTGTGTGTTTTACAGGGTTCAATATGATAGTCTAGTAGGAAGGCCAGTCGAGATATTAAGAATTTCAGATATGAAAAATCTTTTGCCAGTGACATAATGTTTGCACGCTCCCTGCACAGTGACGATAAATATTAGTAATTTCTGGCATGCTGCTATTACTGTCTACTCCAAGGATGCACTTGTTTTATTTGACGAGCAACAGACCTTTATCCGATGAATGAGCGGCGCGAAGAGGAACACAAACAGCTCCACCGTGGCCATGCTCTTGTGGAACAGCTTGGTGCGGCTGTGCTCGTCCTCCTCCAGCAGGGAGCCGCTGTGCTGGGGCCCGGAGCCCCCCAGGGCCGAGCCGGAGCAGGAGCCCGGAGCCCCCGGCGACGAGCCCTGGTTCCCCACGGGCTGCAGGAAGGCGCTGCTGCTGCTGCCCCCCGACCAGCCGTGGCCCAGGCTGGGCTCGTGGTTGCACTCCTGCGCGGCGTCCAGCAGCATCCAGTGCAGCGTGTGGAGCAGCTTGGTCTCGGCCACGCCCAGCTTGTCCTGGTGACCTGGGAGGAGGTCAAGAGGTTAATGCTTGGTGCTGCTTAGTGAGGTGACGAATGGAAGGAGCGAGTAGTTGTGGGTGGGTTCTGGTATATTAGTGGATGTACAGGTGCATCTTAGTAAATGAATATCATGGAAAAGTTTATTTATGCCAACAATTCAATTTAAAAAGTGTAACCAATACATTAGATCAATAAATACTTACTAGTTGACTTGAACTACTGGAAATGGACAATTCCATGGTATTCTTATTTAATGAGATGCAGCTGTATATGAGCTCCATGGCAATTCTTCACTACAACCTGTTTATTGTGTGTGGATTCATTAAAAGCTCTTGTCTTAATAATAATAATGCATATCTATTAAAGAGCCTTTTAAAATAAAGTCAGTGAATAACCTCAAGTGGCTTTGATCCAGAAAAATAACACCCATCGTTTAAATAAAGATATTTTCTCCATTGTTTTCCATAACTGAGCCCTGCGATGTGCTGCACTGTCAGGCTGCTCTCCCGCAACTGAAAGAACATCCGTTCTGTGTTTTGTTGAATGAGGATAACCTGCATGAGGCTGTCAGCTCGATGCCTACAGTGGTGGTAATGTGTGTCCTGCGTGTCCTCACCCAGCTTGTTTCTGTTCGACAGCAGGATGGAGGTGCAGTGGAGTACATGAGGCAGCGCCGCCTGGACCAGCTCCCAGCGGGAGATGCTCTGGATGGCCTCTGACAGGGCCGGCGACAGCCCATGGAGCTTATTCTCCACCAGCACCCGCTCAAAGGACTTGGAGAGGCAGCCAGGGAGAAAAAGAAAAGAGACATCAGGCGGGGACTAAAGGCTTTTTCTTTGACTATTTAAATGTCCCACATGGCCTCCAGCGAGGCGATGCCTGTGGGAGAGACACTGGCAGCTCTGTTTAGATCCGAAGGGATCTGGAAAAGTGTCATTATGGATATGAGTTTCCAAAGGTCTGGCTCCTGGGTAATAGGGGGAAGCGAGGGCAAAAACTAATTTACTAAATGCAAAATAAAGAGCCCCACTTGATCTGTAGGTGCATTAAGGTAAAAACAGATTATTGGGAAGAGAGTGATTATTTCCCATCACCATGCATCATGAGATTATGAAATGACTTACCACGCAAGATGCTTCATACTGCTTTCCTAACTTTGGGCGCAGAAATGCACTGAAATATATAGAAAGAGATGGAGACGTGCACATATGAATACAACACTGTCAGATCTCCAATGTCAAATAACAAAACACAGTGTCAGAGGTTTTTTTTTTTTGCAGCAACATGACAATCATCTGTCTGCTATTCTCTTTATTTGTCCCACTTTCTGTGTAAATGTGCTTTACAGGTGTGACATCATAATCTGCTGCATTCAAGGTGAACAACTTGCAAAAAAAAACAAAATAACAAGAAATAAACAGCAGTCCACCTCCTTCCATTTAACACATTCAGAACTGACACACTGGCTGCTGACACGGTTTCCCATTCACGGGGTTGATTCATATTGAAGCCTTTACATCTGCTTTGACGCCAATCACAAACCACAAAATGCGGGTTTTTCTCTGATCATGTGTCGAGCTGCGGGCTTGACAACATCAGCTGTCACACACACACAGCCTTGATTCTCTTTATTTTCGGCGCTGGCAAACACCTGTTATCAATTTGCACTGACACACACACACACACACTAACCTGGTTTGCCTCCATAGGAAGGTCTGGATGGGGAACGGTATACCCTTCCCGCACTCCGGCTCATTTTCATCCAGGCTTTTCCTCTTCACCATCCTGCCTGCCTGTGTGCGACCACCGGAGCGGACCGGGCTGCTGGCTCTGCCCAGGTGACCAACGAGCTTCCCTCACGACATGATTGGGTTCGTCCTGCGTAAAATGGCTGCAAGTATCGGTCGGTCGGACGGCGATAGAGATATAGAGAGAAGAGGGAGGGAGAGAGAGAGAGAGAGAGAGAGAGCAAGGGTGGGGGTGGAGGGTGGAGGGTGGGGGGGGGACCGAGAAGGAGCGAGCGCTCTGATTTCAGCACCTCCCTCGCCGGACAGTGACAGTTGATCGCCGTGCTAATTGTAGGCGGCGGAGCTTAAAGACGCAGTGTGCGGCCACACCGGGACCGGCTGCAGATGTTGGTGCGTCTTTTCGCTGCGAACAACCGGCGCATGTCAATTTAAACACACGTTGCCTTGCGTCTGGATGGTGCAGCATCTACACCAAGGTTAACACACCTACCCCTCCACCCCTTTTCAATGTCAACAGGTTGTTTGATAACCCAGTAGGGGGCAAACCTATGTGTGGTGATATAATGCATCATATTTTACGAGGTGATCATATGTTTTGTGACATAACTACAAAAAAAGCACAATGTTCGTCTCTATAATATAGGCTAAGTATATAATTATTACCATCAGTAAGCCGTGAGCACAATAAAAGGCCCGATAGTTTATCTTTAGTCCCTCCAGCAATAATAAAGGATGGATTTTATGTCATGTGGCCATCACATAACCCCTCTGTTCAGTAAGAAAGATGTGGATGAACACATCCTGACACCTGGAAATGACACCACTCCCCATTTGGGTGAACCCCCAAAACATGTTTTGACAATTAAGTGCACATCAATACAATGTTTCTCTTAAAATATAATAAAAAACTCAAGCAAACCACTTTTTATTTTCTTTATTTCTGTTGTCATCATCATCCTGTAGGAGCATTTGTCATCAGTACGTCTCAAACATCGGAAAGTGTGCACACATCTACATGGTCTTTTAAATACAATTACACAGGCAAAGAGGGGCTGGGGGGGCAGGGAGGCAAGAATATAGGAAGCACAGAAGAACACTGGAGGGGTAGCTGACACCGGAGAGAAGGAGGAGAGGAGGGGAGGGAGTCAGAGGAGTTTCACAATGGTGAGCAGAGAATATGCTAGAACTGTTTTGTTTGTTTGTTTTTTTAAGTATTTTTTTTTTTATGGATCCTAACAGCCAGTCGTTGTCATTTCTTCTTCCGTTTCCTGTTAAGATAGCTACTGGTTCCAACGCACAAAAAGGGCAGAGTAGCTGCTCTTTCAAATGGAATGTTTTCATATAAAGCTTCTTACTTTCCACTTTTTTATTATTATTATTTTTAAAACAAACTTCAGGCCCTTTTTTCATTCAGACACATTGTACAACCCCCTCTCCGCCAAGGAAGAAAAGTCACAGGAGCATTAGAGGCATCTCAGGGATCGCACCCTGGACGCACCCTGGCCTTTTAGACTCACACTGAAAAGTTTAAGATTGCTCCAAATAGATCTAATTTATTTATTATTCATTTGCCATGCCAGCATAACAGCATTGATGTAGCCTAATAAAAACCACAGAGCTAGTGTAAATCCAAAACCAAAAAAAAAAAAAAGAGCAGCCCATTGGTTTGCAGAAAATAAAACAGAGAGAAATCTATTGGAAAGCTAGCCTTTTAGCACTTGACTCAACATAACTGCAATGGTTATCAACATTGAAGTGCTAATAAGCCAGTGCAGCCACAGGGAACATACAAAACTGGAACGACTTCCACTACAGTGACATATATATAAAATGAAAAAAAAAACAACAACATAACAAGCGAACACAATTTGTCCAACAATTCAGCACATATCAGGAAATCATACGATTCAAATCCAACCAACAAACAAACAAAAGTTCATGTTGTTTTTGACTAAAAATGTCACATTTCATCAGACATGCTCATCAGCCATTCTTTTGCAGGTTACAGTTACACGCCATGTTTCTGTAAGTTACGCCTCTCTCTCACACCGAAGTATCATTAATACTACCTTCTAGTATCTAATAGCTATATCTTGCATTCAGTACCACATAAATTCTGAATGGACGTTATGCATGAGTTTATCCCCATACAAGTGGAATGTAGTGATGCTTTTCACGCTAAAAATATCACTGTACAATCATAAAACCATCAACGCTTTCTTGGACAAACACATCCAGTCGAACCTTAGCATTCAGCCGATCTGAAACTAAACAGAAAAGTCCATATCTGAGTGGAGAGAAATGAATGGAAAACACAGATAAAGACTGACTGGGCATTTTTTTCTCGGTGGGGGTGAATGAAGGATAATCTTAGAATTCAGTTTTTAAAATCCCGTGGGAAAGAGTGGGAGGGTTGTCGACGGACGAGCCAGTCAATCAACTACAACAGTAGAACCTGTGGGGAAAAGGGGGTCGTCAAGTGAGTGGGGGGTCATGTTGCAGTGAGGAACCTTAGGAGAACACTGGTTGCTTATCAGTGAATGAGACCAATTGGGAAAAAGAGTAATGGTGTGGATTTCGTTTCTTTTTTTTTTTCTTTTTTTTTTTAAACGGTATCCTAAGCAGAGGCCGCTGGCTCATAAGCCCTGCTTGGCCAGAGCGGCGGTGACATCCTGGGCCAGCGTGGAGAGCTGTGGTGACTCCAGGAGGTTGATGCTGCCGGCGGAGGACAGGCGAGGAGAGGTGCCTCCCGTCTCCATCCCGGGGGAGTGGGTGACGACAATTTCCGCGCCGTGGTCCACTCGAGCTTTGGCCGATTCCCGGAAGCTCAGCTTGTGGCTCTCAATCTGCCGGGACAGAAGAGTTCAGGTCACGGTTGTCTTTATTTCTACAGAACCCGGCAGACACACAGAGAGAGACGGACACAGAGACATCGCGTGCTTCTTTTTTTACCATAATGTTTCCCCCTCCAGGCATATGGCTGGTGTTGTCCAGGGACCCGACCTTGGCGTGGGCCTTTTCTTTAAAGTCCAGCTTCACATTCTCGATGCGCACGTGGCCTCCCCCTGGGAGCAGGACAACAAAGAGGAGAGGACAAGAATCAAACCCAGTGATTCAACTCAGCAATACTCAACCAGTGCAGTGCAGTCATACAATATCATAGATGGCAGATGGCATACACTACCAGTCAGGAGTTGAAGAGCTGTGATCTTTGATAGTTGGGGTATTTTGACGTACAGTATGTCACAGACATGTCTTCATGACACCTGGGAACTATTATAATTTGTGGAAATCTAATGTACAGTATGTAAAACATATTCTGCTTTGTTAAACACTTTTGTGTTTACTATATAATTCCATACAGTAAGTGTTCCTTCATAGTTTTATGTCTCTAGCTTGAATCTACAATGTTGAAAGTCATGAAAATGAATGAAAAAACATTGAATAAGAAGACGTGTTTGTCCAAACTTAAAACCGAGAAAGGTGAGCAACAGAAAACAGTAACATAATCTGAACTAAACTGAATGAGCTACTTTGTTTTTAATCTCTACAGGGTTTTAGATGATCTGCTTATCCTTGTTATGTCCACAAATAAACCTCAGAGAGTATGATATGAATGCTGCTACCAGCAGCGTAGCGTACCTGGCCTGTGGTGGATGTTGGACATGGAGCCACACTTGGCAGTGACGTGGCTCAAGTCGATCTTCTTGGTCTGGATTTGGATCTGTGGGCCAGTGTAGACGGCACTGTACGTTATTCACAAAACAAAAAAACAGACTAGGCAGTGCGGGAAAAACTACGCGCTACACATACACCTTGGAAGAATGGAAGACACGCAAAGTGACAAACGGGATGACATGAAGAGAGATTTGATGCAAAGGCAGAGCAACGTTGGTCCTGACACACACAGCTACTAGAGGGTTAACATGAAAGCAAGCGGCGACGACACAGACAGCAAACAAAACACGGAGCACAGGCACTACACGATGCTACAGGGAGCAGATGCTTCAATTAAACTTTATTGTCCATGGGTGATATGAATTAGTGCGTCTACAAACACTGTTAAGAAGATACGGTGACAACCCTGCATGCTGTAGAGAGGTGCTTATGTTAAGAATTTAGACACTGTATGTTGTGGCCCAGGCAAATAAACCATATGTTTGTTAGCGTAGGAAATTAGGGATATATTTGCTTCTGAGACACAAAACACAGCGGAGAAAAGATGACGACACTCCACGGCTACAGTTCACAGACTAAATATGTAAAGTGTGTTAGAATGAGAGGACTTGGAGAGAGGTTTCTAAAAGTGTGTGTGTGTGTGTGTGTGTGCTTTTCCGGGTAGCCACTCACGTTTCCCCCGCCTGCCATGTGCTGGATTTTGTCCAGGGAGCCACATTTAGACTGAATGTGGCTAAAGTCCAGTTTAACACTTGGAATCATAACCTGGGAATGACAGGGTGACTTTTTTTTTTCCTTTTTCTTTTTTGTTTAAAACAGACAAACAGGCAACATGAGGACTTTCTAAAATGGGAAGCAGGATGGGAGGGGGGAGCTTAGAAAGGTCCCATTTCCTCCCCTCCCATCCCGCCCCAAAATAATCCTGTAAAAGTGTCCCAATTTTAAAATCCATGACCGATCAATCTGTCAGAGCTCACTTTAGCATTTGAATTTCAGCTGAAAATAAACTGGAGTCTTTTTACGGAGGGAATTTGACTTTGACGCAGGGATGAAGGCAGTTATCAGTGTGCAGATGCTGCACTTGCAGGGCTGTAATCTGTGGAGTCCTGAACTTGTCCCTCTGTTAAATAGACTTGTTCTCGCACCCTGAAGCATATTTCAAAGAGTTTAATTCCCAAGTGCGGCATCCATTATTTATACGAGTATTAAAAGACATAAATCCACAAAATAGAAAACAAAAATAATAAATCACATCCCAGAGCGAAGGGAACTTTACTTCCTGGCTGACAAAGAAGTAACATGGATGTATTGCACTTTGGGAATAAAGCCTTGTTTTTCTATAGGCTGAAACAAGCCAACGGCGGACACACAGATGGGTCAACGGATGAACAGAGAAAAAGTAGCATGACAGAGCGCTCCAGCAGCCCCAGCTGGAAGGAGAAGAAGAAGAAGGAGGAGAGATCAGAGAGAGAGAAAGAAAAGAGAAAGTCGTACATACATTGCCTCCTTTGGGCGCGTGCTTCAGATTATCCTTGGAGCCGCACTTTGACTGAACATGACTGAAGTCCAGCTTCTTGTTTAAAATATGAACCTAAAACAAAACCCAATAACAAAACAAAAAACACTATATGTGCCTTGGTCAATCAAGTCAAGTGTGCGATGAGTGATCAATGTGTCACATGCATTTACACTGAACGTGTATTTACATTTACAGCTCTCATCTCCGTGCTCTTGTGCAGAGCTCTGAAGCTTTGTCCTGTAAAATACACGACACGTGCCGAGAGTCCAGTGGCAAAACTCTTGTGAAAGCAGAATCAGATTTGTTTCTTTGTGCCCTTTTGGAGGCAGAGATACCCAAATTGGTTAGGTGCAACCTTGTTGGATAAAAGAGAGCTTTTTTTCTGGGTGAATAATCTTTTGACTGAACACAATGACAATAACAATCAAGCAATCAATATTATCAATCCTAAACCTTTACATTTAAACTGAAGTGAACGGACACCAAAGATGGTGCTTTAGAAATCCAAACCAATCAAAGTATTTCTGCCTTGTGCACCAATGTGTGATGTTTTGCAAATTAAAAAAATATATCAAAAATGCCTAATGCATAGTTCAAAGAACCAAACCGAACACAATCAGAAGTGAAAAGAAAAGGAGGAAAGGGGTTCAGGGAAAACACACATGAGCCCTGACAACACTGATCTGACCTAAGCTCCTCCTCTAAACCCAGAGACACGGACACACGCCGTGTCCTCCCTGTCCCCGTGGAACCCCCCCACCCCCCCACCCCCATGCCTTTCTTTTCATGTTGCAGTGACTTCACTCTGCTGCCTCCTCTACAGCTGTTGCAGCACAGACACCTCCAAGGTCAACCAATGACAAAATATTCAAATGTCAAAATAAAATGAAATTGAGACATTTAGTTATAAATACGCATCAAATATGTCATTTATTATAGAAAATCTACCGTATTTATTTAAAAAAAAAGACTGCGCTCTGCTTACAGTGTTTTTCCCTTTCTATGTCGCAGGAGAAAGGAGAGCTGGCCTCCTTCTCAATATTTTACAGGGGTTAATGAAAAGTCTCACCTCTGTAAGAACATTACAAGACTGTAAGAACATCATGGCAGTCTGCTGCCTTGGTTACGTGATGGAAAACTGTACAATCCACACAGTGATGAGTGGATATTATCTTCATATTATGTTCTTTTCAATTGGAGAACAAGGGAAAACTGAAAGACTGGGAAACGTCACCTTAAAGGTTTGAAAGTTTCCCAAACACCTCGGCCACCTTGCATCTTACATTTTTCATCAAGCAGACCGCTAGACCTGCCTCCTTCTGTTTTATTTGCACCTTAAAATTTTAAGAAGTGAGGTGATATATTTGCATTGAGTGCCCTTGATACAACTTCTCAATAAGTAATTCCTGCTTGCAGTTATTAATAGTCTGAGCCGAGGGGGAACTCGTGCAGCGGGGATGACGACAGCAGCTCCCCGGGGCAGGTGATTCTGCAGGTTGACTGGCTCCTTGGAGGTATTCTTGGAATACTCTCAGGAGGACGTCTGTTTTAAAACCCTCATTACTTAAGAGAAGACCGACATTCGTGGCTTCTTCGGGAGAGAGAAATCTGGGAGGAGAGGTGAGGAGAGCGGAGACGAAGAGACAGTGGGGGGAGAGAGAGGCCAGAGGCGGCCGATGACGGCTCATCCAGACTGACGGAGACGACGGCAGACAGGGAGAGAGGGCAGAGGACAGTCGCAGGAAGCAGCCAGACAGTGACGGCGCAGCAGGGGGTAGGGAGGAGGAGGGGGGGGGGGGTTTAGAGCCAGGCCACACAGTGAGTGACAGTGAAGATGTGGAGAGGGAGAAAGAGCTGAGCGTGTCATAACAACTCAGAGAGAGAGAGGAGACAGAGGACAGGAGGGAAGGTAAGGAAGGAACAAGAGAAACCACTGTTTTAACTCCAAGTGTTTAAAAGCCAAACACTTGGGTACATCATGCTTTTTGCTTTGCTCTATCTTGTGCATGTGTACTTATGTTGACAAGCCACAATAAACTCAGGTTTAACTGAGGTCCTTCTCTGCCATCTAGTGGCAGAAGTGAGGAAATAAAAGTTTAAGTGTTAACATCAGATATGTATCTACTGGATTTAAATTCCTGTGTTTTTTAAATTTTATTTGCGAGAGAGAAGATAAATTTAGATCCAGATTTTAAAAATCTGTGCTGATTCACTTCCTCCACTGGACTGGAGTTATTGCCACTGTGTTTTCTACTCTACAGTGTGATTTCATACCTAAATCACACCACGACTGTGCACCACAGTCCCGTTACCTGGCCGCCTTTCGGCTGATGCTTCAGGTTGCTGGTGGACCCGATCTTGGACTTTACATTCTTCAGGTCAGGCAGAGGCTGGTTGAGAACCTTCAGCTGCCGTTGGGCGGAGGACGGCGACTTGGGCGGGGTCCGGATCACCGCCACCTTCTTCTCCTGGAGGACGCTGAAGGATTTGGGCGTGTGGCTGCCCGGGGTGCGCGAGCCCGGGGTGCGGCAGGCGTAGCTGGGGGGCGTGCCGGGCGTGACGGCAGAGGAGCCGGGGGTGGAGGCGCCGCTGCGGACCGATCGGGACCGTGCCGTGTCTGTGCCTGGGAGAAACGACAAGTTGGATTAGGGTGAGAGGAGGAAGAGGAGAGGAGGGATTAAAAAAAACCTTCCTTGGATGTGGGAGAAAAAGAAAGAGAATAAAAACATCACCTCAGAGAAAGAAAGAAGAGGGAAGAGGACAGAGAAAGAGACCGACACATGAGAGCAACAGATGGACTGATGTGTGTGATCCCTTCATCTTGTTCTGATGATGATGATGATGATGATGATAAGGAGACATGACAATGGTGGCGCTGTGAACGCAGCCCCTGAATTCTTTCTCCGTTTCCACAGAACAAACAACCCAGGTCAAACAAGAATGTTTGACGAGGAGCGTGAAGGTACACACACGGGCAGCTGAATTCATTTAACGCTAACGGCTTGTTGCCGGGACACTGGCCCAAGGGACCAATAGGCTCTTAGCTAACAATGGCCTTAATAAGACCCAAGATTATCAACCTGTTGTTATGGATACCACCTGTTCCTCTGATAAGGCCACTGCAGGTTCAACAAAACTAATGTTATATAAACAAATTTCTTTCAAATTGGACTGAAAGGTCAGGAAATAGATACAGCAGAGCAGGTGCTGTAATTAAAGCATGGTTTGAATGATTGTGTATTGAAAGAGGATTTAAGAATATGAAGACTGACAAATGGAACGGAAATCACACGTCACTTTGTAGAAGTTAAATATCTGCATCCTTCCTCCTTCTTAAGGTCATTTTAAAATTGTTCATACCCTGCTTTATGCACATTGGGAAATGTAGAGATAGATCTTTAATTTAATTTTGATATAAAAGTTATATTTTTATAAATAAATACATGTATGTATTTATACTTTTTTTTTTTTTACTTCAATGAAATCTTAAAAAATGTGTATATTCTGCCTCTTTTGCACACAGTGGTCACTGTTATTGGGCTGCTGTTGCCTGTTGCCTGTTGCCTGTTGCCTACTGTTTCTGTCCTATGTCTGTGGGTATTTTAGACTGCATTTGAATTTCCCTTTGGGGGACAATAAAGATTTACAATACAATACATTACAAATCAGTCATGTTAAAACCTGCAGACACCTTGAGAAGAGGAGTGTGACCAAGATGAATGAATGAATGCAGTATGTTGGGGTGAATAATAAAAAGCACTATGCACTAAGAGCTAAGATGCCATAGGTTGATGATGAGGGTTTAACAGCAGCTGCTGGGTGGTCTACCTGCCATACTAGGGGCTCTTCCAGACCTGCTCTCTCTGGACTCGGTGCGGAACGCTTTTAAGAAAGAGGAGAGGCAAGGAGGTGAGGGAGAGATCAGGGGGGAGAGAAAAGCAGAGGAAGGTGTGGAGGGGGGAGCGGTGTGAGTTAAATGTCATAAAAGCTAGTGAGTTAGGAGAATCATTTCAGTCAATACAGAGCTAATCTGTGTGTTCTTACAGGTTGGCCTGGTGGGGGTGCTGTCTTCTTGCTCAGCAGCAGGGATGTGGCGAGTCAGAGATTTGGCTGGCCTGGGGAGGGACGACCTCTTCTCTGGGCTGCGGTATGATCTCTCCTGAAATCACACACATATACACACACACCACACGCTGAGGAGTCAACACCTGGCTTCATGTTACGCAGCATGAGTGTGTAGGCTTCAGCTACCTAGAAGTACCCCTCTATTTTTTACCTTCTCTGCCCATTTTTTTGGCAGAGGGGACGGGCGGGAGCACGCAGAGGAGGGGCGGGCCTCATTGAGCTCCGCCGCCACCAGGGGGCTCCGTTTAAGGCTGCAGGCAGAGCCGGGCCGGGGGGGATAGCGGTCAGCCGCCCGGCGCTGCTGCACGGCCATCTTTAAGAGTACGGCCCTCGTGGGGCTCTGGACGCGAGATGTGAAGACAGGCAGGAAGACATGCAGGAGGGACGGAGGAAGTGCAAACAGGGAGGAAGAGGTGAAAGAAGAAGACATGAGATGGAACATGCATGAAAGTGTGTGTATCACAGTATCTTCAGCTTAAAGGGATAGCTCAACATTTTGGCAAACTGGCCCATTGGCATAATCCCTATAGTTTTAGGAGTAGGTTCGTTACTTTTATTTGTTGGTGCAAGCTGTTTTTAGAACGGCAGAGCAGAGCCGTGAGCTACGCTATGGAGGCTAATGGGATTTCTTGGTTTCTCTCATCAAACTCATCAAATACACAATCCAATAACTCCAAAACGCTCTGGTGGACAAGTTGTGACCTGCACATTCACCACGCTATGAGATAATAATGGAACGTTTAATGAGAGAAACCAAGAAATCCCATTAGCCTCCATAGCGTAGCTCGCGGCTCTGCTCCACCATTCTAAAAACAGCTTGCACCAACAATGTTGAACTATCTCTTTAATCTTGTTAAGGTGATTTATAATCTAAGATACTGAGTTCACATACACATCTGATTATTTGATTTGATTTCAGATAATCTGACCCTGAGGATGGATTTTTAAATTTTCAAAAGATGTGATGAAAACATGATGAAATTTCAAGACAGAGATGAGATGAAGACTTGACACAGGAAAAGACAGAGTTTTGAGTCATGATTGTTGTACGGTTTGTAGCTATACCGCCCATAAAGTTTTTAATGTGCGCACACATGTACTCACAGGCTTTCTCTGTCGAGACTGGAACAGAAATGGACAGAAGCAGAGGCATGCAAGACAAAAGGAATACGCATACAGAGAAATAAACAGATAGAGATACATGCGCAGAAAGGACGAAAAAGAAGAAAACACAGAGTTTGTCATGCAAACAACAAGCCCCATGATGCAATATGGAGTAAAGTGGTGAAATGCACGGATAGACTAACGCAGCAACTGCTCGCCAGAATATAGTACTCCTTAAAATGATGCAACTTCACTGAAGATGACATAATATGTGCACACTGATATATGATATCAGTATCATAAAAAAGAGTTGAATAAATACTGTATAAAACACAATTACACAATTATATATTATGAGTTTAAACATGTGTGATGCACATGTGTGTAACACTTACAGCAGTCCTCTCCCTGGACTGGTGGGCCACACTGAGGGGCTGATGACTCTCCATCCCTGTGAAGAAAACAGTCCTGTTGTAATGATCAGTGCAAAAAAAAAAAAAAAAAAAAACAGCAGGTGAGACATTTTGCTCACACAGCACACACACATATACCGTACATCATTATGCATTATGCACTCTGAACGAACACAGGTCAGACACTCAAATGTTAAAAACACACACACGTTGGTCTCTCTTCACATTCACTGGCCGTTTTCACACAAACTGATCACACACGCAACTCTGAAGCCATTTCCAGCAAACACAGAAAAGTGAGCAATGAAACCCAAAAATAACTACAGAGTGTTCCTCATAAAAAAGTACACTCATCATCAGCATCATTAAAGACAACTCACAAACTACAGCATCAGCGAACAGAAGAAAAAAAAACATGAATATGAAACCTAAGAGCTGAGAATGCATCATTTTCTTACACGGTGAAAATGAAAGCACAAAACAGAAATCCAAGTGCAATGACATGTTAATGGAGAAAAATCAGAGCAAATGGCACTTTCAAAAATATGGCGACAGCACATGATATTTGCCAGCTACATTGCACCTGCTCAATATCTCAAAGTGCCATCAATAGAGAGAGCCACCACTGAACTACACGCTTTCCTTTGTCATGTTTTTTTATGCAAACTAACCTGCTACAGCCAAAAAACTTCAGTGAATCTTTTATTATTGGTATTTTAGTCCTGTAAAAGGACTCTAAGGCCTCCTCCGTACTGCAATACGGTGACATCTGGTTTTGCTCTCTCTATCCACGGCACCGATTCCTGGTGAAGAGTGTTCACCTGAGGCCTTGCGTCTAGCAGAGCCGTGAAGCAGAGCGGGCCTGGGATGCCTGGCCGCCGCTTTGGCTACGCTCTTTCGAGATGGAGAGCGACTTTGGAGGGCTGACACCTTATTCTGGTCAGCCCTCCTCATGCCTACTGGCAAAAAGGAGAGACAGGATTATATACCAACATGTAAAAACCTACATCAGAAACAAAATACATTTGTTTTAAGAAAAACATGTTTTTTTTTCTTGAGAATAGAATTGAAACCTTTTTTCTTCTTCATCATCTCCTCTCTGGGATGGTGGCTGGGTACTTTGCGGGACACTTTGATCTCAGTAGTGCCAGAGTTGCCCCTTCCTCTGCCAGGGGCCCGTTTAGCGGGTCTGTCCACCAGCGCTGGTGTACTGGCGGAGCTCTGGGTGCGAGGAAGGGCTTCGATTTGCTCGGTCATAATACTTTTGTCATCATCTGCAGTGGAGAAGGATCAAATCAGGACTCAATCTCCACATTTGTTGATGAGCATGACCTTATTACAAAAGACATTCAGATTTACTTTCTTGTTTTTTTTTATATATAAACAATAGATTTACCATTTTTTTTCAGTTGATTAATTAATTAACTTTAGCTGTAGTACCTTTTAAGTCCATACAGCCACTGTCTGTATCTAGGATGGAGACGTCCATGGTGGTTTCATCATTAGCTGCCTGACTGCTCTGGCAGGTCTCCTCCACCTCCTGACCAATTTCGATGTCCTTCTCCTCCTCTTCATGCATCCTCTTCTCTCCCTCATCCTCTTCTCTCAACATCTTCTCACTTTTTTCTTTACTTCTCTCATCGGTACCAACTCCCTCCACCTCCTCCTCACCTCTCTGGTCTTTCTTTACCTCCTCATCCTCCTGTTCCTTCGCCTCTTCTCTACTTGATTGTGGATCCTCTGCCCCTTTATCCTCCTCCGCCCCTTTATCCGTCGGATGTGGCGGGTCGTGGTCGGAGCACGGAGACAGGTGTGAGCTGTCTGTCGCGGGCTCCCCGTCGTCGCTGTTCTGCGCGCTGTGACTCCATTCCTCTGTGCCAGACCTGGGATCTTCCTCCAGCAGTTCATCACCGAGCATCAGCCTCACCTCCTTTCCAACCTCAGCTTGCCCCGTCTTGGGTGGATCATGCTCTTCTGCCTCCTCCATTATCTCCTGAGGTTCTTCAGCGATTTCAATATCATCCTCATCCTCCACTTCTTCCTCTACTTGTGCTTGGGGTATAATGATGATTGGGGAGGATATTGGTGGTTTTGGTGTTTCTTTTTCAACTTTCAACTCCGGTAACTTGATTTGGATATCTTTCTTATCTACGGGCTTTTCAGTGCTTGAATCATGAACATCCTTTGAGGTCTCACACTTTTCTATTCCTTCTAATCGTTCAGGTCTCCCGTGGTCACTTTGAATCTTCTTGTCTTCTTCTGCGCTCTCCTCTAAAGACTGAGATGATGCTGAGGGTGTGTCTGCCTTTTCCGTTTCTGGTTCTCCACTTATTTTTTCTGACTCTTTCTGTTCAGGAGTCAACACTTCTTTGTCTAATTGTGGCTGTTTGTCGTCAGTGCTTTCACACATCACATCCTTCTCTGCTTTGACCTCTGGTAAGACATCTTTCCCAGCTTCCTCTCCAGTGTCTTTGCTCTTTGAGGGTGCTTCATCTGGAGACTTGGGGGTGGTGGGAGTAGGGGGGGCTTTGCTTCCAGTTTCTGCAGCGCTGAAAGTGAAGGAATTGTCTGGTGGGATGGGAGAAGCCTCTCTGGACGGGTCTTTCTCAATGTCCACTTCGGGGATCGCTTGGATCTTTATGTTGCCCGGCAGGCCGCTCTCCAGACGGAACTCAGTCAGCCTGTCTTTCGGGGAAGTCATGGGGATTCTCAGGCGATCGGGTTTCCCTCCGCTTGTCACAGCTCTTTCAAGAATCATGGTAGTTTTTACGGGTGCATCTTTCTTCTCATTTACAGTTTTTGGAGACATCTCAGGTACAGTTCCTTTGTTGTCCGTTGTCTGTTGGATTCCCTTTTGATCATCTTCAACTTCTGTGGCCCCAAGTTCTTCCTCAACTTCCCCTTCCACAGACGGGAAACGCTGGTGTGGAGAGTCTCCAGGACTGGGCACATCAGCAGGAGACGGCATGGGCCCTGAGTACTCAGTGAAGACACAGTAACCCAGTTCTTCCAGCTGTCTTTCCCTTCCCACCACTCTTGAGGTCTGATCTCCCAAGGCGAGCTTTGCCAAAGAACTCCCCACCAGAGCTGAGACGTCAGCGGGCACCGACTTTCGTCTCATGTGGTCAACCTCTCTCCTCTCCAGTGAAGGCTGCGGCAGAGATCCAGCCAGGTCCAACATCTCAGAGAGGCTGCCGCTTTGATCAAAACTCTGCTTGTCTGCAGGTGGTGGTGTTTCTGCTTTGGTAGGAGTATCTTCAGGGGATTCAGCAGAAGTTGGGGTAATGGAGACAGCTGGAGGTAACGTGGGTTTATCTCCCTCCACGGATGGGGTTGAAGGGTAAACCTCTGATTCATCGAAACTTCCACTGATTGGACACAAGCTCCCAGAGAAGGTCTTGTCTTTCTGCACCATCAGCCCCACCGAGGATCCAACAGTGATGTTTAAGGACAGGCTTCTCTGTTCCAGCGACATCTTACCGGGACATACTTTGACTTTCTTCTCTGCTTCCTCCTCCTCGCTCTTCTTCTGTACGGTGCTCTCAGTCTCCCCACTTGACTTTGTCTCTGCTGCTGTGCTGAGTTCATAATAGCTCTGAGTTTGCGGTGACTCCTCTTCATGGCTTTTTGAGGACGTCTCAAAGTAGGTTGTTGCTCCTGGCTCATGCTCAACTGGAGTTTCTGATGTGGATTTTAACTCTGCACCAGGGTCTGGACTTGATTTGTCTGTCTCTTGCACAGGCGTCTCATGCAACCCACCGCCACTGCCACTGTCTTGGTCTGCCTTATTTATCTCCTCATCCATCCCTTGTTTTTCCTTGCTTTCCTTCAGAGGAACCTCTGACTGGCTTGGAGGGACAGTTTCCTCTTTTTCTTTCGTTGCAGTCTTCGAGGACTCTTCTGCCACTGAAGTCTCTTCCGTGTCTTTTGCTTTGTCAACAGACTCTTCTACTACATCCTTTCTGTCTTGGTTAGCCAGCTCAGTTGAGGAGGTATCAGAGGGAGCTTTATCTTTTACAGAGGGAGGAGGAGGAGGAGGTCCGGTTGTGGCGGGTTCTGCTCCCTCCGCTGTCGCACTTTCAACGATCGCTTGCTTTCCGTGCGGTGACGGCGCTTGAGATTCGTCTTCTTTAAGAGCGGACTCACAAGGTGCCTTACTGACACATTCTTCCAGCTGGGCTGCGAGTTTGAAGGACACTGTACAACTTTGTGCTGTTTCATATCAGTTTAAAGCTTTGCTAGCAGCGTTCACAAAAAGCTAGCCAGTCAAGCCGAGGGGCCTCTGCACACAGATACAGGAGCTCTCCATCAAGCAAAACACACAGCACAGTGTATTTTGTGGCAGGCCACAACAGCACAGGGGGGATTCACAGCACCTAAGATTGCGTGCAGAACTGGAATGAAGGAATGAGTTGCATGATGTTAGATGATGGGAAAATAATGTACACAACAATATTGAATTCCTATTGCAATATGCAAGGATTGACAAAATGGCCAAACCGGTGATTAATTTATTAAAAAAGAAAAATACTCTTATTTGATGCAGTTCGCTATTACAGTTTCTACTGCAATATAGGGATGCAAATGACTCTTTAAATTGTGTGGAGAATATTCTTAATTCAATTAGCCTTACAGATAAGGATGATGATACATGTCCAATGAGGGTGGATTATAATGCCCAAAGTGTGATCTTAGTAACAATAGGAAAACAGGATTATCCTTTGCCTTGGGATGAAATGAAAACAACATTGAAACTCAAAGCGAGTGATACACAACAGACTTAGAATACATTCAGGAGTGATTCATGAAGCACCCATACACGTGGGTGCACTCAGGGAAACATTTCCTTGCACACAATATTCCAGCAAAACCAACATGTAAAAATATAGACAGCTAATTCTAGCAAACACTCAAGTATACAATGCTTGACAGTTTAGACAGTGATATTTGCATTTGCAATGTAGCTGGCAATACAGAAGTGCAGAAATGATCAACTACAGTATGGTTGATCAGGTTTTTCTAAATGTCGCTCCGATGAAAAGCAAATGGTTATGTTTTGCATGGGGAAGCACAAAATCAAAAATGCTATGTCACATCATTTTGCACACGGCAATTTCAGGTATTGAAGCAGAAGCTTGAGGATTTCGGGGCAACAAAGCTTGAGGAAGGTTGGCAGCAAAGCCTGAGTTGCATCACAATCTACTAATCAAGAGCAGAAAGTCTGTGCGCCCCCGAACAGAGCACCAGAGGAACATGCAGAATAGGCAAAGGGAGAGAAACTCGCATTTACTCAGTCACCTCACACAGACTGTTCTCACTCGCACAAAAAAAACCCATGGAAACCACACACACCTTTTTGTGATGGGCTGTGATCACCTTGGTGACTTGCTCCATTGAGGACCTCAGGTGTCTGGGCTTGCTGGTAGCCCAAAGCCTGAGGCTCTGTTAAATAATCTGCCTGCTCTATGAGCAAGTCTCCTGGCTGCTCATATGTCACTTCCTCTTGGTAACTGCCGGGCTCTTCGGGAGCCTCCTCCTCATCTTGCTGTTGACTGAGAACCTCTATTTTATCTTCTTTGAGCAGGAGGGGGAGGATACACATGAATGAGACATGGAGGACAGCAAAACTGGGGTTACATGGGTTGCATGACACTTTCAGCTCTGATGGAGATGCCTGGGATGCAATCAACACATCTTCCACAGTAGATGCCTACCAGTATATAGATATTAAACATGATTTTTTCTTCTTTGCTTTAGAAATAACAGTAACATCATCACATATATACAAATAGCCTGTTTTTAATTTTCAAAATATTCAATAGAAAAAATAGAAATGTAAGGATTTGTTTCTATATGTGATATAAAATAAAGCCTGAACCATGCAGTGGGTCTAATATATGATTCTACAGTACATTTTAGTGATTGCATGCCACGTGCAAATAAATGAAATGGATAGAAAACAGGCTGCGCTGTTCTCTGTGAGTAAAGAGCTGAAAGCCAATCCTGGAGAAAATCAATACACAAAATGAGGAAAAAAGAAGAAGGAGGAGATGTTGAGAGGGGAGAGGAGACTAATGAGACAAAGGGCTCCAGTGGCAGGTTATGTGCTATTGCCTACGGGGAGGAAGCATGTTTGTGTTGCTATCTAGCTCTCGTATGCAGGGGCGACTCCAGCAGTGGAACTGGTTAAAGAACTAATACTGGGCAAGTCTTGGTTAAAAGGAATTGGACAGGACAGTGTGGCACATGCTGCAGACTCTTTAAAAGGTGATAGGACGATCAGCTGACATGCAAAGCAACAGAGACTCTGAGAAAAACTAAACGCTAAGGGATCAGAAGAAAGAGGAGGAGTGGCGGCCGTGTCTCGAGATGGATCTCCAGACTGTGTGTTGCGTTTAGTGTCTGGTTTTTTTTTTTTTCTCCTTAAAATTTTTTCTGGGTCTTTATTTTCGCCACTCGCACCAACCATTCACACTCTCATGCTGGATGGCCCGGAGTGGTTATCAGTGTGTGTACCTTGTGCCACGGGCCCAATCTGCTCAGCGGATGGTGAGGGGGGAGGGGAGGGAGGCAAATTGGCTGAGTCATCCACTGCGAAGGGAGAGAGAGAGAGAAAGAGAGAGAGAAAGAGAGAAAGAGAGAGAGAGGAGAGAGACACACCAGGAAGACAAGACATGGATGGGAGGAAGGAAATGAAAAACTAAATAACTCAAAGCCGACCTTATCTCTGTGGGCGGGGCCCCCTTTGAGTTTCAACCAGCGGCTGGTTGTGTGTGTTTGTTTGATGAGTTGTCGATGCCGAGTGCTAATCCCATGGCACCACTGGGATTTGATTTGCTTTGATTTGATTTCCGTTCCCTTATTTCCCAGCGCAGATAAATACAGATACGGTACCAACTTACCTTAAGCAGCGGAGACGGTGACAAAATCATCAGATATACTGGTTGTACAGATTACTGCAGCTCAGTGTTCAGATTTCACAATAAAACGACAAAGAAACATGGAAATCTGTGTCTTTATTGTGTCTACACTTCTTTTTCTACCTTTGCCATTTCTTACACATCACCTTATGCTTGCATTTCCTGCAGATCTAGCATTCCCTCGATCATATGCATTATTTTGTTCATAGGATTACATGACTTTTAGGTGACCACATGAAAAGCTGTTCTGATCTGAATCTGAGATATTGTAAATTGTTAAACCCTGAGAACGAGCGTGTGCCTGAGAGGAATCCATCTTAATGTGATCCATGTGAATTAAAAAAAGCCCAGCTTTACAACAAGAGAAACCTCAAACCACGATTTCTTTCCCCCCACACTGAGCCCAGACTACTTCCAACCAAGATTCCCCGAGCTTTCTGATCTACTTCTATAGAAATGTCCAGGAAGGAACCTAATTATGTGAGTAGTTTAACCCGCAAGAGACCCACGGCCAAGTGTCTCGAGGGACCGTGTCATTGTCCTCCGAGCTGTGGTCGTGCTTCTACAGCAGATTGTTCATGTTCTGTGACTCAATCAAACGTGAAAACAGTTTGATCTGTTCAAGTGCCTTTTGGGAATTGATCCCTCTTTCCTGGCACGGTGGAACCAATCACATTTACCCACAGCCATCTGGCAGCATGTGCAGGCAGTCCAATCGATGCCGCCGCTGACCCAGTAAGGCATGCATGTGCACGCTCGCACAAACACGTCCGCCCCCCCCTTTTACCTGTCGTTCCAGGATGCGCGGCCGCCCCGCCGTGGTATCCGTTCTGCCTGTAGCCGGAGCTGTAGGCCGAGTAGCCGTTCTCGCCGTTCTCTTGGCCGTTGGAGGCCCAGTGCTCATCTGGCTGCCGACCGTCTGCCATGCCTGCCTGCTGAGACACCGGGGAGGAGATGGGTCACCTGTTGAGGGAGGAGAAGAGAAGTGGACTGTGAGTTTTAATTTATTTATTTTACCAGAGATATATAAAAAAAACGCTCTTTTCCAAGCAAGGCCTGGCAAACAAGATACATATACACACAAAGAAGCAGGGACGGACATGAAAGAGAGAAAATAAATAAAAAAGTATGAGATAAAGGCCAGGAAGAAGGAAAGGAACCAAAGTATACACAATTAGAAGAGTTTTCTAAAGCATTTAAGTTGCATCCTGTAAGAGGGGAAGTTCACAAATCAGCCAGCAGAGGGATCAGGGAGCCACGCAGCCTTTCTGCCGGCCGGCCAACTGGTCTTTGTCTCAGCATCCACGTGCTGAGACAGGAGGGAGAGGCCGATAACCGCTCTCTACGACTGTTTTTTCCCCCTTTTTACAGAGCAAGCGGGTTCCCACAGACTGGCACTGGCTTCTGCTTTTAAAAGCTGTGAACGGGCACGACTTCACCAGCCGACAGGGTTGGATGTGCAGTACCAACAAATGTTAAAACACACACTCTGAGGTCATCTGAATGAAAATATGAAGCCAATAGCATAAATGATGACTTGCACAACAACAACAACACACTGTACTGTAATTAGAGAGGAAAAAACAAAAACGTGCGGACACACCCTTCATATCCTTTCACCAGTCACAAGGAGGTTGTTACCATGGCAACCGGAACAGGTCTTACGGGGGGCTGCGGCAGATGGGTTTGACAGGCCTGCCCCATTCAGGCAAAAAAAAGAAAAAGAGAAAAGTACTCCATACACACACTCAGACTGCCCACACTGCAGAGCAACAAGCTCCTTTCCATTCATTTCAATGACAAAAGGGGTTTTTTTGCAATCAAGTGTGCACTAGCCTCCTCAACTATCTGGATTCTAATTGAGCATGTACCCTGATAAAAGCGGTCCCATTTCCCCTGCAGACAAGTCTCATAATGTTGCTTTTTAAACATGATTAGCAGGAGGGGGGGCCGCCCCGGCAGCTTAGCTAAACAGCATCATTATCATCAAGCAGCTGCAGCTAATTTCATCAATTGTCGCTGAGACCCGTTCTCTCCTTCTGTTCGCCTCTCTCTCCTAATTTTCTTCACAAACATGTTACTTTTCCACCACCACCACATGTTGGTCTTGTTTTTTTAAAATTCTCTTCCTTGTTAAATTCAATATGCAGGGTTCATCCGCAAGTATGGAATTTGATGTCTGGAAATGTATGGAAATTGGAAACTATTGTATGGAAATATCTTATCTCTTATCTCTTTATCTTAATACTTATCTGGGTTTGATCTTATCTGAAGTTATTTGGGTTAATTGTACATAGCTACATGTATATGATTTGGTACATTCAGAATAATGATTGAGGAACAAATGATTAATTACATGCTGTTTTTTAATACTATGCACATTTATTTACTGAAATATCACAAATGATTTGAATTTTTTTACCGAGAAAACTGGGAAAAAGTATGGAAATTTAAAATGTGTAGGAACCTAGAATATCATATTATATGACATTCTCATGTGAAATGCGCTGGTAGCCGACATGAACCTATTACCACCGCTTTCTTCCAGCCTCTTTCTCCTCCCTCTTCCCTCTCTCTAAAGTCTCTCTCCCTTCCTTCCCTGCAGCGCTGCATGACGACAGGCTCTCAGTGATCGGGGCTAATGTCTGCTGCAGTGGGAAGATGTGAGGATCAGAGAGGAGAGGAGGAGAAAGAAGACGATGGAAGAGAAGAGAGAGAGAGAGACGGGAGCAAGAGGAGGAGGAGGGAGAAGAAAGAGACCTACTGACACTCAAAAGATACTGGGCCAAACTGTCTGAGACTAAAAATCTCAGCCCATAGGCGAGTCTAGTTGCAGCTGTTGCTAAGGAAGAAAACTGGTGCGCTGACAGCCAGATTGTGCTGATGGTGGTTTAGAATTGCATTGACCTGCTTTCAAGCTGCTGTTTTGGCAATATTATGCTGCACTTGG